>JAKKIB010000175.1:5712500-6182500 GCA_023089585.1 Melophagus ovinus
AGACTTTTGAATCGTATATCAGTCTAAAGTCCAGACTAACGGACGACTAATAAAAATTTTAAAAGGTACAAAGTAATTCAAAATTACTCCAACAACCAAAGAAAAATTAATGTGAAATTTTTAGTTTAATAATTTCAAAAAGTCAATTTTCTTAAATCTTTCTAAATAAAAGTGTGGCAAATAGATTTGGAATAGAGGCTGATTTATACCGAAACATATTTATCCCTAAAAAGAAGAAGGTCTAAACGCGTAATGACTTTTCAAATATTTTTACAAGAAATATGAAAATCGTTTCTGTTATTTTTACCTTATATATTAAAAATATAAATCGATAAGGTAAATTTTTTGAATAAATTTCTATTGGAAATTCTCTAGGATTTATACATGACTTTAAAAGAATTTATACTTAGACTTTAAATGGAATTAGATTAGAAAACTAAAGTTATCATAAATCGAGATAAAAAAGTTTTATGTTCTCTTCCTTGAGCTTAATATATCTAAAAAGTTCAATTTGTAGATCGTTACAACCCGTTTATTTACTAAGGGACTCAATGGATCAAGTAACTTTCTAGTAGCTCTAAATGGACAAAGAAATTGAGACTATTAATTTGCTTTATTTCTCTTATCTAATACAAAGGGAAATACCGATATTATGAATCCCATTATTATGAAACCCCGTATTATGAATATCTATAAAATATTGAGCCTAACATTTGTATAACTTATCTTAACCTCGAAGCGGTTCCCAACACTTTTAAACTTTTTTTTTTTTGTTGACAATAATGAATAAATCATTCGATTCATTGTTGCATACCTTAAACAAAAAAAGTCCATGATTTTTGGGAGAACAAATAAAAAACTAAAAATCAATTGTTGAGACTATGGCATCCAATAATTTATTGGATTGCTGCATTGCTTTAAATATTTAGAGAGCAAGTTTAAATTAAGAATTGGAACGATTTAATATGAAAGTTCAACGTAACGGGAACTTATTGATCAGTGTAATATAACTATTATACATATATATCATAAAAAGTTTTGCGCATTATTGAATTAAGATGAGCAAAAAAAAAGGAAAAGGAAAAAGTAGAAAAAAGCATAAACCAAATGACAGAAGTTTCCCTTTTATAATTTAACACAATTAAGAATGATTGAAGAAAATCGAACAATTAACAAGAAATTTTGATTTTGTTTCATTTTATTTGTTACTCTTATTGTTTTTTTTTTTTTTTTTTTTTGTTATTATTACTGCTTTTGTTGCTGATTAAATGTTACGATTCTAGAACTAATCAGAAATTTAATTATCGCTTATTCCATAAGAATAAAGAATTTTACCGTTTATTAGTTTATCGTGAAGAAAGAATGTAAAAAGACAAAATGAAAATCATAATAAAACAAACATAACGGAATGGTATGTAACTTAACGGTATAATACTCATTTCATTACATTTTATTACGATTCAAGCAGAAACCAAAAAAAAAAAAAAATTGCCATTCTAAGGCTTTACTTTGATATTTGATTTCTTAAGAGTTGTAAATGTGTTTATATGAATGTGAGTATGTGTGTGTATTTCTGCATATTATGCTTTACTTATACTTATCCAGAATTAAGTTTAGTTAGTTCTGTATTCATGGCTGCTCCAACTCCTTCAATTTCAATTTCAGTTTATTTCAGTTATTTTTTTTGTTTTTTTGTTTTTTTGTTTTTTTGTTTTTGCTTACTTTGTAACGTCAATTTTGTGATTCTCATTTCGATTTCAATTTAAGTGAAGAATATAATACTTCACAATATTTTGTATATATGTGTGTATAGTAATGTGTTTGTGTTAGTGTATGTGCGTTTGAATGAATGTCTTTTTCAACTTATAACCATATTACATTTCACTTTTATTTTCTTTTTAACTTATATCTTTTTTATATTTTTCGGAATTCTTTTGATTTGATTTTTCTTTTATTTTATTTTTCTGCTTAGTTTCAATTCTTTTTGTTGCCAGATGAAATTTCATTGATTATCTATCTATCTATCTATATAAAATTTTGTGTTATTTCTTTTGCTCGTTTTCTCTCACTTTAGCTCTCTTGCTATTACCGTTAGTCTGTGACAGTTATGTTACAGTTATTTACAGTTGTGCTTTTGTTGTTATTGTTGTTGTTATTGTTCTTGCTATTGCTGTATTGACATAAAATATTTGATACATTTTCATTCATTATACAGTTAGAAGTTATAATGCACACACACACATACATTCAAGCAAACACACACACACATATATACATTTTGTATTATATTTATCCTACAATTCGATGCGAAAAGAGATTATTAGTTTAACCATTTATTGTAATTTTCATTCTAATAGCTACAAGAAAGAAGAAAAAAAAAATAAAAAAAAGAAATGAATACAAAGAAAAACAAAGCAGAAGAAAAAAAAAAACAAAAAAAGTATAAGTAAAAGGAGAAGAAAAAAAGTCATTTAGTGTTTGAAAAATACAGGTCATTAGAGTTGTGAGGCAATAATAATAATAATAATACTAATGTATGTAGAAAAAGAAAAGAAGAAGAAGAAGAAGAAGAAGATTTAAGAAAAATATAAATAAAATGGCAGATAGTTGGACAAGAACCGAACTGAACTGAATTGAACAAAAAGTGAATTGAATGCAGTAGAGGAAGTATAATAATAAGAAAAAGAAGAAGAAGAAGAATTGAATGCAAAAAAAAAACAACCTTATATGAAAGATATTTACAAACTAAGCGAAATGAAAGGATAAATTTAATTGGCCTCATCCTTCTTATATTCATTACCTTTGACCATTTTTGGGCTGCTTGGTTGATTTGGTTGATTTGGTAGATACGGCTGCCATAGTAATTCACAATCAACTTAAACAATATATAAATTAATCATTTACATTTTAGGTTAAAATAAAAAAATCATATAACGTTTAATAATCGTCCTTTATAGATTCTCTTAGTTTCTTTGATTTATCTCTAACCAAAAAATTTTTTGGAATTCATTGAAAAAGAAAAAACTTGAAAAAACCTGAGGTCTTCTTTGCGATTTAATTTCACGGTTATTCTATTTTATTGGGCATATCTTAAATTTTAAATTGTTAAAAGTTAATAAAGAAAATTTTGTGATTTAAATAAAATTTTATGTGGAAAATTCAAACCTTCAAGTGAAGTGTTGAAAGAACCAATAAACTTCGATTTACAGTGCGTTAGTATTTTAGATTTTTTACTGCATTAAATAATTGAATAATGGCATTTCATGTAATATCAAGTAACAGGTTTAATTCGGAGAACTGCCGCTTGCGGAACTCTACGTGTGGCTAACGCACTCGCTAAGCAATTGCAATCTAACTCGAAGTAATAGTCGCCATTTTCGCCTTTATCTTACACAAACAGGAATATTTTTCATACAGACATTACTACTCAAAAATAGGTGGAGATTGCAAGGAAAAATTACATTACACTCATTCCTTTTATTAAAGAATCGAAATTTTTAATAGAGTGAACAGTTGGAGGCAGAAAACAAATTAAAGTGTAACAAATTAAATTTCTACTTATAAAAGTGTAAATTTCTAATTATAAAACATAAATTAATTAGTGCAGCAAGACTTTTCATAAAAGCATTTTCTCCATAAAATTCAAACTATTCATAAAAATTTTGTCAGTGAGTTAAGTAGAAAAATGTTACACCATCATCATCAATATTTCTGAATTATTCCCATAATGAAAAAATCAATCACAGCAAATGTCAAGCGTAAACGAATATTTCCTCATTATGAATCCATATGAAAAAACAAGTAAAAGCTTTATAATCGATCAGGGTCTTAACTTTAATAACCTACAATACTTTGTCAAATGTGATTAAAAAGTCAAATAAATAATTCGCAGAAGAATAAAGCTGTTAAAATCGTTATATGAGAAGAAGTATACAAAATGGACCGATCTGAAACAAATTTGATATGTTGAAATATAAAGCAACATTAATTTTTAATAAAATAATAATCGAGAATGGCATTGAATGCGGTGGGGCCATAAAAATGGTCCAATCAGAATTTTTTATTTGTCATTTTTTATTAAAATATAACTCCATTTCATATAAGGACTTTTTTTTGAAAATGGCGTTATAAGGAACGTGGTTTTAATAACGGTCCCATTTTAATTATTTTGAATAGGATTAGTCTGTGCAATAGAACTTAGCTATGAACCAAGTTTCATTGAAGTATCTCAAAAACTGGTATCTGTAGCTTAATAAGGGATGGCAAGATTGACAGGCGGGCAGATGGACAAATGGACAAAACAAATGGACAAATGGACAAATGGACAGTTATATTTAGATTCAAAAATTGAATTGAGAGACGATCGGTGTGCGAAAATGGCAAATCTATCTCAACTTCTTGTGGGTGTTACATACATCCGAAAAAACTTATAACACTTAATACCATAAGTGGTGTAAAATGTACAAAAAAAAAAAAAAAAAAAAAAATCAAAGAAAGTGGAAAGAAAGATTGTAAGCAGTTTGATTAGCGAAAATTTTAATAGTGACCAATGGCCAACCATGGTAGTTAATCAGATGACATGCGTCATGCTTAATTAATTATTGAATAGTTAAAGCATACATAATAATCAAAGTAATAATAGCAACAACAATAGCAATAACATTAATAACAAGAGTAATAACAAATGCCAGAACAACAATAAGATTATTATCATCAATAATAAGAGAAGAATTGGAATAAAAGATTTGTATGGAATTGATTTTTATATTTTTATTTTTATTTTTATTTTAATTTTTTTCGTCCTTCTTTTTCGGGTTGTTTTATATATTTTGTGATTCATATTAATATTTATTGATATCATCGTTGTCATTATCGATTCATTAATATGATGAGACATCGAAATGAAATTATAATAAATTGATGCAAAAAACGATTTGCAAAAATTTTGATAATAATAGGAAAGGGAATGGCAAAGGGAATGGTTAGGAAAATGGTGGGGTGGGTGGGTATTGGAATGAAACAGCATGGTGTGTTGTGAGATGAGTTGAGATATAATCGATTACGAAAGCCATGACAACGTTCAATTTAGTGCTTCTTGGGTTCTAAAATATTTTCATGCAAAATTATTATTGACAAGAAGTAAGTGATATTTGATATTTCTTGATACTTTATAATGTCATGGCATCTTTAGCAATGTATAATTGATAAACGGTAATAGATAATAGATTAAAATATTATTGATTTGAATATAACTTTACATGTAACAATCAATTGATGTTGATGTTGATATTGATGTTTGTTGTTGTTTGACTGGTTTGGTTGGATTTGTGTCACGTGCTACAAAACTGGTAAATTTGATGGCAAACACGCGATATTAATCTACCATTAAGTTTTAACTTAATCATACAATAATAATAATAGCAGCAGCAGCAACAACAACAACAATAATAATAATAATAATAATAATAAGAACAACAACATAACAACTTTACATACATAAATAAAGTTATTTATGTTTTCATCATTTAGTTTTTGTCCCCTTTATTTGCAATTGTTGTTAAGTTGAATCAAGAAGAAAAAAACAAAAAAGGAAATAAAACAGAGACAACCCGAATTGAAGCAATTCAAAAAAAAAAAAAAAGAGGAAAAACAATAATAACTAGAGCATTATCGCAATTTGTTACGCTTTGATTTTTCTCGTATTGCCTTTTTTTTGTGCCTCTTGACTTCTGTGGTTGGGAAAAAAACCCTCCACCCAAAAATAGAAGCAATCTTTAAAATGTAGTAAGATAAACCAAAAAGCAAAAGGTAACAAGAAAATTGATGTTATCACATAATTTTATTGTTGTTTTTTTTGTTTTTTTTTTTTCTTATACTTTTAACCTTTCAACTTCTCAAATGGATTTAATTAAGTTCTTGGATTAAAATTAACGTTTTTCTTTTTTTTTTTTTTTTTTTTTTTTTTATAAAAATCTCAACCAAAAATACGCAACCATTTAAAGTTAAATTGTAATCATTAAAATTTTTCATTGTATTTTAAAAATTCTTTTAGAAAAACTAAGTGGAGTGAAATTTTTCAATATTTTCGAAAGTTTTTTCTTATCTTGAAATTGCATTATAAAATGAATATAAATTTTGTGAGCGTGTGAAATATTTTAAAATTATTTATTACAATATTTATTACAGCACTATTTTATAATTCAAACAACAGCAACAACAACAACAACAACAAAATAATAATAATAACAATAACAACAATAAGAACAACAACATTGAAATAGTTAAATAAAATTGTACACGCGTGTTAAAGCCGTAAACTAAATTTTCCAATCGTTAATATAAACAGTTGGAGATTAAGCATTAAGATTATTTAAAGTTAACGTTAAGTGATTTTTGTAATTTAAATAAAGAAAACTAATAAAATTATGCCCTAACAATCTTCTAAATGCCTTGCATTAAGTTTAACATTAATTGAGAAGTCTTAACTATTCAGAAATGGCGCATCAAGCAAATGATGGACGGCCAAAGTTGAAAATTTGTTGCCTCGTGTTTTATCGTAAAGCTAAAATGACACACTTTTAGAAAGTTGTACTCTCTACATATTTGTACTTTGCGGAAATTAAAGAGTCCATTTTTACGTAAAATTTCGATTTTTAAATAAGTTAAAATTTTTTTTTTTTAACCTTAAACTTGGTCCGTTATTTTTCTTTCTATTATTCTTTTAATGTTAAAAGTTTCCTGTGTAAATTTTAACTGCCGGCAGGAACTATTTTTTTTATATAAATTTCTTGATTTCCATGAGATGAGTTAGTTCTGGAAGAACTTGAATCAATTTTGTTATTATTTAATTAACTATCCCTGCTAGAATTTAGACTTTGCTTACTCTTAAACGATTTATTATTTTTTTTTGATAATGATGGCCAAGTTTAGCGTCACATTTGACTACACTTTCAAATTCTTAATAATACAAAGAATTTTATTAGTTCTCCAAGTAAGTTCAAGAAAAGTTTTAACAAAACCTAAGAAAAACACTCAACTATTTTAAGATTTTCGATGTGTTACATACAACCATCAAAAGTATCTATAAAATAAAATCAATAAATACGATAATTTTGTAGGAGCAGTTCAAATAAGTAAAAGAAATAATAAAACTTAATAAAAATAAATAAATCAAAAGATTTCCATTTTAACTTTAAATCAATAGAATTTCATTTAACATTTTGAATTGTGTGCTTTATTATTAATATTAGAAAAGTCCAACTGTGTTGGCATAGTTGGTCAAAGTATTTTAGAAAAAGCTTACTACTTGCTTTTCAATTTTTATACACATTTAATAGAACTCAGTAGGAATCGATGATAAAAATTTATGATTTAAAGAAATCATCAAAAAAAAAAAAAAAAAAAAAAGGAAATAAACTTTAATGCATTTCTCAAATATATTTTAATGAAGTTTAGTAATTTCAGTATAAACAATAAAATTTTAAATGATATTGACGTTGGTCTAATGAAATGTCAAGATTTTAGATTAAAATTAAATGATTTAAGAATTCAATTAGATTGGCTGGCGCCAGAGAATGGTAGAAAGAGAAAGTGTAAAAATTATTCACACTTGTAAATGATATAAAATTTTCAAATTTCTACAAAGAGATGAATGAGTTCAGTGAGCAAAGTTCTAAATTCAGTTTTTAACTAACTAAAATTGCTTTGGCTTTCTAATTTATTAATTAATAAAATTTGTCATACTTAAATATGCCTTTTGCTTCTTTTTTCTTTTTTTTTTTTTCTCTTTTACTTTTCATATGAAAATCATTTAACTTTTCTACTTCATGTCATTTCTGTTCTTTGATATTTATTTCATTTTAGTCCATCAAACATTTTTATCATTAAATTAATGATGAGTTTTCTCTTTTTTCTTTTTGTTTTCTTTTATTTGTATTTTTTTTTTCTTTTTAATATTTATTTTGATTTAGATTTTTTTTTTTTTCTAATGGAAAATGCCAAGTAACATAACTAATCATAAAACGTGACGTCATTCGTTGCGCTGTCATTTATGATTTTTATTAATGATAAGCAAGAAAGTATTTCATCAAGAAAATGAGAACGAAAAACAAAACAAACAAACAAAGGAAAATCAAAATGAAAATGAAAATGAAAATGAAAATAATGTAGAAGAAAAACGAAATGGCAAGAGCATCTCACTACGCCATTTACATAATAGTTAATAAATTGTAAAATTAATACCTTTCATAATGATTTTCATTCATATTTTTCTTAGAATTTTGTCGCCTACAATTTCTTTTTTTTTTTTTAATAAGAAAAAGTTCTATCGAAAAGCTTCAGCATTTCAACTTATAACTGATATTAGAAATAACTAAAAATACCAATTTTAAAAAATGTAATTAAAATATGCTTTATAGGTTTTTTATGTCCCTTGGCCAGAGTTTTCCTTTAGATCTGTAGTAAGATCTTAAATATTTTTTATATCTCAAAAAAAGTGTCAAATACTTTTGATTCAAAAAGATTCAAAGTTGGTTTTTTTTTTAAAATTACAACTAAATTGGCCACGCCCATAAACTAATCTTTTAACTCTGTGTATTGAATATCGAAAAATTTTGGACTCGAATCTCAACTAAACATTTCATTTTTTAATATTTTTCTTTCAGATCCATTTGAATGCTGAATGATTTTTCTAATAATATCTCAAAATTTTTATGGTAAGTTTTATAATTATTTTAATTGGCAATTCTGATTTACAACAATAATTTATTAAATGACTCTTTAAGGACTTTCTTTTTTTTTCTTGTAAGTTTAACATAAAATTTAACGCAGCGAAAAACTTCTACAACTAAAAATGAAATGAAATGAAATGAAATGAAATGAAATGAAATAGAAGAAAAATTTATTTAAAAAGAAGGGAAAATTATTTTAGATAACTATCTAAACTAAATTTTACCTTCAATTCCAATTTTCCATTTAATTGTGTCTTTGAAAATGTTTGGGGAAGAAGAACACTTTTGTATCAAGTTAAAAATTTCATTTAGAAAAAGTTATTTGAAATAAGTGACATTTATTAGAAATGTGAATTTTTTTCTTCAGTTAACGGTTTTACTTACTTTGAAAATTGTTTTTTCTTTATGGAAATTGTTAACACTATCAACTAATCGGAAGGAGATTTTTCAATAATTCTTTGCTCCTTTTTTCATGTTTTTATAAAATTTTAAAACTTACAAGTCGCTTGATTTTACTTCAATTAAATTTAATTTTATTTAAGTTTATTTTATTTTTAATTTAATTTTAAATGATTTCAAAAGTTTTTTAGTTGAAAAAAGGTCAAATTGTGCCTGATTATTCTGAAGTAATTTTTAATAAAGAATGCTCAATAAATTATAAATTTTTGTTTTCTGGAAAATACTTGAAAAAATTTATCACTTCTATGCATATTAAAATTTCATTTTTAAATTTTAAGTTTGAAAAGTGATTCGAAAGGCGATCGGCATAGTAAATGGTAACTCCAAATAATAATTTAATGCCAATAACAAAAAATTGTTATGAGCAAATGAGAATCAAAATAAATTGTCAACGCACCGCTTCGAAGTTTTGAAGCCTCTAATTTAACTCAAATAGACCTATTGGAAAATTTTGGCAAAAAAAAATTTCAAAAGAATGTTTCATCTCTGAAATATTTGATTAAAATAGCGGAATGCCTTATTTTATTTGCTTAGGCTTTTAGTTTTCTAGTTAAGGAAGGTTAACGCTCTGAGCACTCTTCTTGTAAGACTCGCTTTCTACGTTAAAAATTTTCTTTAGATAGAATTTTCTCTATGGCTTTCATATAAATCGTTTAGCTTTAAAAAATTGTCTTGTTTTAAATTGATTAATTTCTAATTTTCTAAATTTCTGAAAGTCTATCGATTTGTCTAAATCGATTTTTATAAAATTTTTTCTTACATTATTATCATTAATTTTTGTATGGCAGTTTGATATTGATTAATTTAATTTCTTTCTTTCAGCATAAAACTTTTATTGAAAAATTAAATTTCTCTCATTGAATTCGTTAAATATTTACTCTGCTCTCTAACTGTAATTGTAACTGTATTGCTAACAGTAGTGACAACATTTTGTAGCTAAAAATTTAAGTGTAATTGTAAAGATAGATGTAATGATAACTGTAACTGTACCTGTAACTGTTACTGTAAACTGTTACGGTTACAAACTAATTGTTGGTAATTTTCATTTATGAGTAATGAAGACTTTTAATATTGTTGAATTATAAGTAACATGAAAAACATGGACTCCATCAAATGTCTGACATTAATAAATTAAACAAGAAATTTTATTATACAAATAATACAAATGCACAGTTATATAATAATTTATTATATCATGCGTTCAATTTCGCTTCTCGTTATACAATACATTACAGAAATAAATAATGGCTTTGTAATAGAATGTAACAACAACAAATAGCGAAAAAGTAGAAAATAGAAAAGTCACCAATCAAACGATAAAAGAATGTACAAATGAATGGTCAAAGGAGACTTTTCGGCTAAAAACTCCTCCTCATGTGTTTTTTTTTCATGTTTCTTTTTTATTTTTATATTTTTGGCTTGCTTTTATGGATTGTATGGATGATTAGAAAAAGGGAAAGCTAAGAGAGCTAAGTAAAAATAAAAACAGCAATGATTCTAATAATAATAATAATAATAATAATAATAATAATAATAATA
Source organism: Melophagus ovinus (assembly GCA_023089585.1). Classification (NCBI taxonomy): domain Eukaryota; kingdom Metazoa; phylum Arthropoda; class Insecta; order Diptera; family Hippoboscidae; genus Melophagus; species Melophagus ovinus. The sequence goes on from JAKKIB010000175.1 coordinate 5,723,228, forward strand.
ATAATAATAATAATAATAATAATAATAATAACAACTGTCACAATAACCGTGACTATTGTTGAAAAATGACGCTTAAATCGTACGATCCTTTAAAAGAAATAAAAGACAAATGAACAGAGAACTAGATAGTGAAAAGAGATAGAGATATAGAGAGTGATAGAGAGAGGCATATATAGACAGGGATAGATTGCTTTTGGCTATATATTCCTTTGAACTATTTCCGTTTCTTTTTTTCCCTTTCTTTATTTTATTATTATCCATATTCTTGGGCATTTATTCGGATTCATCTTTGAAATCGTCTCCATTATTATTATTATTACTATTATTATTTTTATTATATTTATTATTGTTATTATTTTAATGTTTTTGCCTACGTACAATATTTCTACTACATTATGCCTTATAATCATTTGGCAGCTAATGACTTGATAAACTTTCTCAGCCTTTTCTTTTCATTTTTCTATAATATTTTTTTTCCAACATTTCTCTATTTTTTCTTTGAAGATATTAGATTCAGAGTGTAACAACTAACGTAAATGTCTAAATGTATTCATGTTAATTCATTGCTTTACCCCAACAAATCATCTTAGTACGTTTGACATTCAAAAATAAGAAAATTATAAAGAAAAACAAGAACAGAAAACGTGAGGCATCATTGAACATGACACGCAACTTTAATGCTTGCAATAAATTTGTTTAACTTTAAAATAAATGAAATTTTTCGATGGCAAAAATCTTTATTTCATATTAAACAAACATTCCTTGTAATTCTTAAATTTCATTGTGTATCATTTTGAAAAATTATTTATCTTAAACGATGATCAGGTAACTTATTCAGAAATTTAGCAAAAGTATTTTATAAATTAGTTTATAAATTAAAGCCAAACATTCTCTAATGTTACTTTGGCGAGTCTTTCCATAGTGGTTATTTATGTGAACTCCAACTCAACCATTTTTCAAATAGATGCCTGCCAAACAAATTTTCTTGAATTAACTTGATAAAAAGCTAACATGGACACAAATCAGATAGATAGACAAAAGAATATAGATGCTGGCGGATTTATCTCAAAATTTCAAGAGTGTTTAGTCAGACTTTTGCAAGTTCATTATATTCTGTACCAAAATAAATTGAAGAGTATAAAAAAAGTGATCTAGAAAAATTAAATGAACCTTAGCGCTTTATCGAGAGGAATTTTCGTAGTCAAGTAGTAAAAGTTAAGGAGTAAAAAAAAATTATTTGAAATATCACCTTTAAAAATATGACATTTTAAAAGAAAAACGATCTTGACAATTTGAAGATCCCTAGTTCAAAAATCTATTCAAAAACTTTTGAAGTGTCCTTAATTTCAGTTTGCTTAAAACTATTTTTAATTAAGTACGCTTTAGAATGTAAATAATAAATAAAATCACAAGCATTTATATTAAGCATATTATATCAGCTGCCTCTGATAGGGCGCAAGGTCCAATGTCATAAGTTTTGTGCTAAAAACAAAAAAAAAAAAAATGGGCAAAAAAAAAGAAAAGAAAAAATTTAAGAATTATGACACTGATGAGTTTCTATGACATAATTATGACCAAAACGAAAATTGAATGACGGCGACCTTTCTCAGTCAACGAACCAACAAATCAACGAACCAGCCAGCCAGTCAGCCAGCCAGCCAGCCAGCCAGCCAGCCAACCAAGCAACGAAGCAACCCTAACACAGGACCAGACCCATATGAAACAATTTTCAATTTGTTACTTTTGTTTCTATTTTTCTACTTTTCCCTCAGTTTTTCTAACACGTTGTTGTTGTTGTTGCTGTTGTCGCTGGAACATAATTAGTGGTGTGTTGTTTCTTTGTGTGTGCGCTAAAAGAGAATTTAATTTTATTTATATTCTTGAGAGAGATAAAATAATCAAAAAGGACATTACTTCGAAATTTGTATGTGTGTACATGTATGTGCATGTATATATATATATGTGTGTGTGTGTGTGTATGTGTATAATGCTTATTATTTATAGGTTGAATAACTTTATGCAAATTATTCAGTCTGACAAACGTTTTCTAATAAATTTGTAAACGATTTTTTTTTGGTTTTTTGTTTTTCCTTTTTGTTACCTTCTTCCTTTTCTATTGTCCTTAAATTTCTTCCTTTTTTTTTGGTTTTATTTTTTGTTTGTTTGGTCTTCACTCTGTTTCACTTTTTATGTTAACAAATTATTTCAAAATGTTTTAATAAAACAAAAGAAAAAAAAACTAAATACAACGAAGGAATATATTAATTTTATTATGCAGTATCCTGTTGCAAGATATAAATAAGAAACATTAAAAATAAAAAAAAGTATAGAACTGGTATAAAAATGAATATTTATGACCAGCGGTCATGTGAAGCGGAAATTATTACCGCAAAAATCTGACAAAATTTTTCATAATGATCATAATTTCAAATAAAATTCTAAATGAAATTTGAAACTGAAAACTGTAATTGAGATGAAAAAACTAGTTGCATTATGTCATTTGAGAAAAAAAAAAAAAGAATCATAACAATAAATAAAAGAATAAAAAGCGGGCCAATAAATTTCTTGCTCATATTACTTTGTAATCAAAAAGTAGGAAGCGTAAAATGAAAGGTTAAAGGAACTAAAATTGGGGAGAACAAAAAAAGGAACATACATAAATAAAGAGTTTCAAGTTTTTTATGCCTTCGGATTTATCTACCTTAATTTCAACTTTAATTTGAAAAAGGAAAATATATCTAAATTTAGACAAATAAGACCGCAAATTGTCAGTTTGAATAGAAATTTTTATATAAAAAAAAAACTTTGTTTTCAATTAGATGGCTTTCCATTATAAATCGGAATGCTCTCTTTCAGAAACTTCTTTACAACACAATTTGTTATGTAAGAATTCAAGTAAATTTGAAAATAAGCAGTTTCGAAATTTCTTAAGGCAATTTTGAAACAGTTAATTCTTGGGTAAGTGAACGGAAATCTTTGAATTTAGAATTTAATAACAATTGTCAGACTCAAGGCTTTGCATTTAGATAAAATTATTTCCTTCAGATTAAAGATTCTTTAATCGTAATCTTCCCAAAAATGAAATTAAGATCGCCAACAATTCTGACGGCTTTGCAAAACTTTGTTTAATTTTTTTGGGTTATAAAAATCTGAATTATCAAACTTTTATCAGACATAGTTCGAACTGTTGCAATTTATTTGAAAAGTTTTAAGCTTTCGATGTAAAATTTTTATGACATCAAAAATCGATGCCATTCAAAAATGGTAATGAAACAGAAATATTAAAAAGATTTAGTTTTGGTATTCCTGATAATTTGTTGTTTAAAGTTTTTATTATTGGACGCATAAATAAGAATCTTTTAAGATGAAAGGGAATTGCAGGTGCTTAGTGATTAGAGTACGTTAGAGCCACGGTCTATTATGTCCTTTACTATTTGGGGTAGAGTAAAGTTTTCCTAAAACTTTAAGATCAATTTTAGGGGAATAAAATTGCGAACGAAATGAGCATAAATATATTGGAAGAAACATGGCCCACGTTATGTGGTCATTACAGTCACCAGAAAGTCAACTCTGGTAACATCAAAGGACTTTTGAAATCGTTAAACCTTTGGCATCAAATTCAATTTGCTACTTAAAACTGACGGACATAAATCTATTTTCAATTTTCTTAATATATCTCGATACTGAAAGCTTTCATCAACTATTTAGTAAAAATTCATAACAATTAAAAAACTGATTTCATGATTTTCTCTAGTTTGAACTGATCTTTAAGAAAAAATGCTTACAACGTTTTATTTCATTATGAATAGTTTTTTTTTTTTTATAAAAAATTTATGAGCCATGAAAAGTTCTCACGTTTTATGAAAGAAATGGAAAATATTTCTCAGAAATATTCCATTAATTAATCATGAAAATCATGTTTACTGATTTCCTGCAATTTTATTCGGAACAAAAGCCAAACAGTTTTAAACTTGAAAAAGAGTCATCAGAGAATAAAAAAAAAATGCCAAGAAAAATGCCAAGAAAAATGCCAAGAAAAATGACTAATGAAAAATGATAAAAAAAAAATAAATGAAAAGAATTAAATGAAATGATAAATTTTTCAAGCTTTTTAAGTCATTGTGATAGATTGCCTTATGAATTGTCCATCTCAGTCCATCATACACATTTGGCAAAATAATGATCAGTTGGCCAGACATCAATCACTCAAAATGATGAGCATGTGATTAACGGTCGTAATATCAGCAATAGAAACAGTAGCAACAATAGCAACGGCAGCAACTTTAGTAACAGCAGCAATATCATGTGTAAGATTTTCTTGATATTTGAAGGATCATTTTTTTACTGTTTGTGAAAGAAATTATCAGTTGATTGAAAGAAAGAGAAACTGTCAACCAAGCAACCATTCAAATAACAATGGTCAAATAGATAGACAGAAAAATATCACGTTTTTTTTTTTTGTTTGTGTATTAAAAGTCCAATGACAAAATCAAATAATAGTCATGCAAATATTTGACCGAAAGGGATGTTTGGTCCACAACAAATGCCTTTGCATTTGTATGCATGTGTTGATGACATTAATAATTCATGTTTCAATTAATTCTCATACAATGTTTCATTCCATTAAATTTACAGTTTGAAGGGTAAATCAAAAAAAAAAAAAAAAAAAAAGAAAAACAGAAAAAAAAACCAAAAACGAAATTCAACAGAAAAAATCAAATAAAATTCATCACTTTAAGTGTAATCTTTTTCTTTCTCTTAAAAAACTTCCATTAATTTCTTTCTTTTTTTCTTATTGCTTTAATTTCCTTTTTTTTTTTTAATTCCAAGTTAATGTTTCTTGTTGAATTTTTATGGCGAGTTGAACAAAACTAAATAGAATTTGATTAATTTATTTATTATAAATTTTTTGTTTTGTTTTTTTTGTGAATTCTTTTTAAATAAATTCATGACTTTTTCTAAATTTCGGGGATTTTTTTTTCTATTGTATTATTGTTATTGTTGTTTTTTAAATACTTCATTTTTTCTTTTCACAAATATATCTTTGGCATAATCTTATAAAATAATCATAATTGAAGTTCAAGTGGCCTTTTCATTATTTCTCTTTCTTTTGCTTTCTCTTTCTCACTTTCTAATTATTTCTTTGTCTTTTTTTCTCACTTAATATCTTTTTATAGCTTTATCTGGTTTTTTACAATTTTATTTTGATCGAAACTATTTTGTAAGGTTTTAATTATGCCACTTAAAAGTTATTAAAAAAATTTCCAAAAATTTTATGATTCATTAAATTTCTTATCACATATTTTTGTTATGCTTTCAACTCATTTAAAATTGTGATGATGATATTAAAGTTTTTTCTTATCAAGAATCAATTTATATTAAAATTGTATCTCAATCATTTAGATTTAGTTTTTTTATGAATTGAAACAATAATTTTTGAAATGACAAATTACGATGAACCCATAATTGATTGACTTATAACTACAACAAAATCATTATAAATCAAGATTGTAAAGTGAAATTTCTTAAATGAAATGAAATGGTTTTCAGTCTTACAAAGAAATTCATCATGGAGTTGAAACAATTTTTATGATATTTTTAATGATTTCAGTTTGTAATATTTGCTTGTGATATTTGATTGTAAGATGTTCCTTAATCGCTAACTAAAATACAATGTGAATTCTTACATTTCATAATGATACGCCCATAAACATGGCACACGCGTCACTTTCTGATTTGATTTAAGTCTCTCCGTCCATTTGATGTCTGTGCCTGTAAGTTTTCATCAAGTTATGGAACTCAATTTTTGATCTATTTTAGTGAAATTAGGTATATATTTAGTAAATTAGGTATAGCGCCCTAGAAACGATTGCTATTGAAAATGATTAAGATTGGATCATTTTTAGAACTGCTTTTCCCAAAAAGAAATCGTTATGTGGAGAAAGCGTACAATTTTATATATATTTTACCTTAAACTGACATTGAAATGTCTTTTAACCTAAAAATCATGTGTATTAAACGTAGTTCGGATAGATCCATTTGTACGACCACTTTCCATAATTCGGTTTCTTCGAAAAACGTTCTATTTTGAATAAATTTTAGCGAAAATTGGAATTGCTACGTATTTTGCTAAAAAGTTTGGTTCAGATGGTTCCATTTTTGGAACCCTTTCTCATATAATGAACCTTTTAAATAAATAAGAAATTACAAAATTTTCAATTCTAATGGCTTGTAATTCTCTTACATATTAAGCAATATAATGTAGGGTATTTAAAAGTCGGCTTTGACTGATTATAAAGTTCTTATTTCTTTGCCTATTAAAATTAAATACAGCTCAAATCAATACGTCCAATGTCTTCAATTCTTCTTTTTTCGAAATAATTCTCTCAGGTCAAAAATTCATTGAGTCCAAACTACAAAATTCCATGATCATCGTTAAAACAGTCCAATTTTAAAAATGCTATGTCCAAAAAAAAAAAGAAAAGAAATTTACAAAAAAAAAAAAAATGAAATAAAATAAGCATATAAAAAATTCTTATCAAATGTAATAAATCATTCGATTTGTCAATAAAATAAAATAAAATAAAATGATGCATCAAAACATTCGTTTTTAATAAATTATAACTAAAATATAAATATTTGAAGAGAAATAACACAAATGTTTTTTATTTTTATAATTATTTTGTTTTGTTGTATTTTTTATTTTCTCTTTAATCAAAATTCATTGATAAATTGTACGATAATAAGTCGTAAAGAGTTTTCTGAATACAAAATTAAATTTTATTCCCATGAAAGTGTAACGAATTTTATATTTTCTATACGAGTTTTCAAAAAAAAGCCAAAAAAAAAAAAACGAAAGGGTTTTTAATATTAAACCAATAAAAAGAACAAGAGCTCACAAAACAATTTAAAAACTTATCAATAACTTTTTTTATATTTCATATTTAGTTTTACATTCTACTCCAACTTTCTGTATTTAGGTAAATAAAAATTGTGGCGAATGTATGTAACATTTGGCAAAATTTCAAGTAGATTCTTAAATTTCCTTTTTTATAAAATCTTTTTTTAAATCGATAATCCATGATAAAAGAATGCCCATGTGTCTAAATATTTTAACAAACTTTAGATTCCACTTTCTAAAGTATTTAAATGAAATTTTCCCTAGAGCACTATTTTAGCTTATATTCTATTGAAAATTGTTAAGATTGGACAATTTTTTTGATCATACAACTTTGAATGGATATTTTTGAAAAAAATCAATTTTTGAAAAAAAAAGTTTTTTTCTAATTTTTATACATTCAATGCAAATTAACTAGGGATTGTTATATGATCCTCGAAACTCTATTCCACATAGAACAAACTTTTTAAATTTTAAGAAAAATACAAAATTTTAACTTTCTAAAGTATTTAGGTGAAATTTTCCATAGAGCACTATTTTAGCACGAATTCTATTGAAAATTGTTAAGATTGGACAATTTTTTTGATCATACAACTTTGAATGGTATTTTGAAAATCATTTTGAAAAAAAAGTGTTCTTCTAATTTTTATATTCAATCAAATAACTAGATTGTTTATGATCTCGAAACTCTATCCACATAGAACAAACTTTTTAAATTTTAAGAAAATACAAATTTAACTTTCTAAAGTATTTAGGTGAAATTTTCCTAGAGCACTATTTTAGCACAATTCTATTGAAAATTGTTAAGATTGGACAATTTTTTTGATCATATATCTTTGAATGGACATTTTTGAAAGAAATCAATTTTTGAAAAAAAATTTTTTTTTTAATTTTTATACATTCAATGCAAATTAACTAGGGATTGTTATATGATCCTCGGAACTCTATTCCACATAGAACAAACTTTTTAAATTTTAAGAAAAATACAAAATTTTAACTTTCTAAGTATTTTGAATTTTCATAGAAATTTTACACAATTATGAAAATTGTTAATGGGACAATTTTTTATCATATATCTTTGAATGGCATTTTTAAGAATCATTTGAAAAATTTTTTTTTATTTTTATACATCAAAGCAATTAACTAGGATTGTTATATGATCCCGGAACTCTATTCCACATAGAACAAACTTTTTAAATTTTAAGAAAAATACAAAATTTTAACTTTGGCGTTTTGTAATTTATTTTCTTTTTAACTAAAATGGTATAAAGTATTTAATTGGTCGACCACATTCGCATATTCTTAGACATCTTTTTTTTGGTCTTCTTTTTTTTATTTTTGTTACATCATCTACTAAGAGCATGCATAATTTGATGTATAAAATTGAGTCCGAAATCCTTAAAAAAACATATGAAACATTTACATTTACATAGACTTTTATATATAAATAGAAATTTTTATACATGTATGTATCTATGTGTATGACCACAATTTTTGAATCCTAAGGGACTGATGGTCAGCATGAACCAGAAATAAAAGGAAGACTTGCTTTAGCTTTACGTAAATAAAAATCAAGCAACAAGAAGATACTTTTTCTAAGCTTACTTTATTCTTTTGGACATAAAAGCAATATTAAGGCCAATAAATAGAAATTGGAAAAAAATAGAAAGAAGAAGAAAATGGAAAAATTATTATTCTGAAGAAGAGTAGAAAAAAACTAAAGTCAAAATTGTGATTGATCACTTCATGCTTAATTATATACTTTATATATACACATACAAATACATATACATACATACACATACATATATATATATATATATATATATATATATATATATATAATATACTTCCATATACAAAATATATAAAAGAAAAGCTATTGAAAGAGAAGTTATGAGAGATAAAAAAAAAACCAAAAAATGTAAGAAGAAATTTTCCAGTTTATTTATAGGAAAATAAGGCAAAAAGAAACAAAGGAAAGACCGTTTGAAGCACGAAGATATTTATCAATAAAACATTTAAACTTAAATTGTGAATACAATTTGTCACGTTTCTCTATTGATTATTGATTACATGTAACTTTATTGCTTTTTCGCTTTCACATGACACTTAAAGTGATTATAGAATTTTTATGGTACGATTTGGCCTGTAAAATTTTTCTTTGATTACTTTTTAATCTGTTACATGTTGTACATGTTTATAAATTTATTAGGTGTCATGCCATTTTTTTACATAAGTTTTTTTATTTCTTTTAAATTTTTCATTTTGAAATTCGTCTAAAATCTTTAAACAAATCTGGGGAATTTTTTTTTTAATTTTTTTGGTTTTAATTAAGAAAGTAAATGAATTAATGTGGTTTCTCTATCAAACTCTAAATGTTTAATAATTAATTAAAATTGTTTTATTTAAACGATTTTCTATGCTATGTGGTTGTTGTTATTGTTGTGCCATAAAATTCTGATATAAAATTTCTATAGAAAATTTGTAAAAATTAAAAGTATTTTACATTTAAGTGGCCTAATTTTAATACGATAATTTTGTTAAATTCTTTACAAATTTTTTTATTTATTTATATATTTATTTATTTATTTATTATGAAAAATCCATTAGTTATATTATTCATTCAATTAATACAACCATAATGCCAAATACAAATAAATTCCAAATGCATTTGATTCATATTTAAAAGTATAAGCAGAGCACAACAAAAACAAAAAACAACAACAACAACAACAACAACCAACAAAAGAAAAAAGTATAAGATGATCATCTTGCACAATAAACAGCTAAAAGACACTTATATGAACTAATACAAAGTATGACCCCTTCATAGCTGAAAGAGCTTTGAAGAGACCATTCACAAATGATGAAGCAATCTGGTAACTATTGGGATAAAACGGCATTAATAATATAGCTTATACAGTTTAACGACGGAACAAACAAATGGTAAGAGTCGTTATATAATTTATACAGAACACGTAATGAGGTATACGACTCATAATTACTGCGACATTGTGGCAGCTTTATCGGGACAAAATGTCTCGAAATTCTAGCAGGTACATTCAATGAAATGCCCTGCAGTAGATTTGGCGAAGCTATAACACCTTGAATCAGGTTCGCTACAAAAATTATAGCCAGCATTTCGCGACGCCTCAATATAGTAGGCAAATTAATTAGTTTCAATCGATTTTTACACTGGAGGTAGAGGGCGATTAACATCCCATCCTAATCCACGCAAAGCAAACAGTAGAAATTTTTTTTGCACAGATTCGATTAAATCTATGTAGCAATTATATGAGGGGATCCATACGAAAGACGAATATTCTAATATCGGCTTCACCAGGGACATGTAGTAATGTTTAGATATATATGGGTCCCTAAATTCCTTAGCTCAACTTTTTACAAATCCTATAATCGATTTTACCTTATTTACCGAGGCCATAATGTGTAGATTAAACCTAAGTTTCGGATCGATTATAATTCCAAAATCTCACATTTTCTAATTTCACATTTTCTAATTCACAGTCATTAATGACGTACTGTGTCATGAGAGGTGTTGCTTGGCTGAAGGATATTGTTTTACTTTTTTTTGGCCAGGCACCATTCATACAACCTCATTAAATCAGCCTGAAGTGTACTGGATTCTTCATGCGAATTAAGCGGTATTAAGAATTTAACATCATCCGTGTACATTAAAACGCGAGAGGAATTAACACATTGAGGAATATCATTCACGAATAATGCAAACAAAAGTGGGCCTAAATGACGGCTCTGAGGAACTCCCGATGGAATTAATATTTCTCGTGACAAAGTACCATTGAACAGAACTCCCTGCGAGTGCCCTGTCAAATAATCTAATGTCAAGGATATTAAGTTCAGCGGAAAGCCTAGTCGGCTCAATTTGTGAATCAATAACCCATTTTACAAATAATATTTCACCATAAAAGCTACAAAGATCTGAGGACTTAATAAACTTTACAAATAGACCTTCGCTCCATCATTTGATATCATTTGTTTATAAAGTAACTGCCTGCTGACTTCCTGAACTTTTTCATTCCATACATTTAGAATTATGCCCGATATAAAAAAGGTCAAGCATTGATCTTTCACGGTCCCCAGGAAAATCGGAGAGGAAAACAAGAAAAGAGGAAAGAAAAAATCTGGAGCTCATGTAGCCAATGAAACAAAAAACGATAGCTGTCAAATGTTCCACTTACAGTTTCGTTGAAAAGTTTCTGTGAAGAAAATATCAGACTTTAAATAGTTCTCTTTTATTTTTTTTTTAAAGATCGTTGAAAGTTGGAATGACTTAAAGTCAAAAATTTCATCACGCATTTTAATTTCTCATCTTACTTTACGAAGAGTTATTTTGTCAAGAAAATTCTTTGGCTTAAGCAAACTTTGGCATTAGCAAATTCAAATTTTAATGAATCACATTTCAAATTCTTTATTATCACTTCAATTTAAAATGAATTCACTTTGAAGTATCTTTTAGCCTTTGCCTCTTTCACGCAATATTTATTTGTCACTTTCATTATCTTTTTCATCTACTTATATTTGTTCTTCTTTAATTTCATTTTATGAAAATAAAATTGTTAGTAATTTTATATTTTATGGTGGAAATTTTAGATTATAATCTTAAGCAAAAGCAGAAAAGAAAAGAAAAATACCATCAGCAGCCGCTTTGGCTGTTTCAAAGATATTAAAAAAAATTTTTTTAATTAGACTATAATTAACGTTAATTAAAGCAATAGATAGAAGGAGGAGACTCGGAGATCAAATGATTGTGGTAGAAAAATGTTTTAACATTTTTAGCAAAACTAAAAGATGACTCAGAATAAATTTTCATTTAATGGAAAAATATAAAACTAAAAGAGGTAAAATAAAAGACAAGTTATAAAAGGATTATTAAAAGCGCTACGTTAAATGCCAAAAAAAAAAAATAATTAATAATAAAAATTATCAAACTTGAAGTAAATTTGTAAAGAAAAATTGTGCATGGAGAAATTATTTTGTTGAAACGATTGAGTTGCGCTCCAAATTTCTTCTCTACTTTTCATTGTAATTTCTTAGATCTAAATTCAATATTTAGAAGATGCTTCTGCTAACTTCCCCATGAAAAGTGAGCTGATACTAAACGCTTTAATAAAAATTAAAATTTTGGAAAAATTTAAAAGTAGATCTTTTAATGGTTCGTAAAGTGTAGCGTGTAAAGAAATGAAATGAACAAGCAAATTATGCAAAACTGTAAGCTGTAAGAAGACGAAGAAAAAGAAGAAGAAGAAGAAAGAATTGCCTGAAAAATTGAAGAATAAGTAAAATAAGAAGAGAAATACGCCGAAGCTGAAGAACCGAAATTAAAGACAACACATTGTAATTTTTTGTTTATTATTTGTGTTACGTTTAACGTGTGCCAATAAAATGATATGAAAGAATGTGATAGAATGAAAGAATATAAGATAACAAATTACTTCAAATGACTTTTGTAATGAAAGATAAAAAAGATGGAAACATTTTTATGCCACAATTTATAATAACAAATTAAAATGACCCAGCAGAAATAAACAAGGCAAAAAAACATGTAATGGAATAGAATGGAATAAAAAGAAGAGGAAAAGGAAAAAGAAGTGGAAAATGAAAAGAAAAAAAGAGGAGAAGAATAAGAAAAATAATAAAGAAATTTACTATAACAACAACAAGAATAATTCTGAAATATGTTACAACAGTTGAAAAGAGGACAGACGCACAGACAAATTGATGGACATACAGACGGACAGGCAGATAAGTGGGCAGAGGGATGAGGCCATGAAAGCACCTTAAAAGAGATAACACAAAAAACTTAGAAAGAGATAGAATGATAAAATAAGAAAATCATGTTGTTGGATTGTGAATGTGAACGAGCGATTGTATGTGAGTGGAAAAGAGATAGAAAGAGAGACACGGTAAAGGCATTATCCATTAATATTATAAGCATTTTCATTTAAACTTTCAGCTTGATAAACATTTTTATAAAATCATTAAAAATATATTTTTTTAGATAGAAAAGCAAACGGTAACAACAACAAAAAAAATAGTAACAACAACAAAGCAAAGCAAAAAAGAATTATCATTAAGCCATTTAAAAGAATTAAAAAATTAAAAAAAAAACCTTTACGAAAAGTTGTCATTTAATTTTCTTCTTTCTCCTTTTGCTCTTGATTTACACATTTTGTCAAATCACATTTTTAGGTTTTTAGGTTTTTAAATACTTGAAAGTCTTTTTAGTCTTTGGACTCCTAGTTTTTTTTTCTTTCTTATCATTAATGTGAATTTACTCCCACTTAATTTGGTCTCTGCTTTCTTTTGATACCAAAAACGGTAAAATTCTTTCTTACGGTTGATTTGATTTGTTGAGGGAAATTTCATTTTCAAATTCAATTTCATTTTCATTTTCAATTTCACTCCTAGTTTTGTATTTTCATGTCGTTTCGCTTGATTTTCAATTGCGTCGTTTATTTTGTTTTTGTATTTTGCTCACTTTCATTTCTATTTAAAAGCGAAAAAATTGCTTGTGACAGCTGTCACAACTTGCAATCATCAGTTGAGAATTTTATCGTTTCAACGGTCTCGATTATTATTATTATTACTATTGTTGTTATTGTTGTTATTGTTATTGTTACTTTTTGGCCTCAACACTTTATGAAAAATACAGAAAACAAAAAAAAAAAAAATAACAAAACCAGAAATCATAAATAAAACATCAAGAACAACAATAACAAGCGGTAACAATAACAGTAACAGTAACGGTAACAGTAACAGAAATATGAAATGAAAAAAGAAAATTTATAAAACATTAAAAAAAAAAATACCTGAAACAAAACGAAACGAAAGCAACACTCATCATCACAAAATACTTTTTGGCCAATTTTTGAGTTGAAGCCACTCACAAATGTCAGAAGCATTTATTGTAATTTTATAAAATTACATCGAAATTTGATGCATTTGAACATTTCTCATTTAATCATGTTTTTTGAACTTTATTTCTCACTTTTTAACATTTTCTATCTCTTTTTAACTTACTTTTGCTCTATCAATCTATAACGCTGTATTTCTATCTCTTTCTTTCTTTCTTTCCTTGTTTGCTTCTTTCTCTATGTCATTTGTTACCACCAAAATGTTGCTGATTATTTTTTATGTTGAAATCAAAACAGTTTAAATAAAAATTTGAATATTTTCAATTTAATTGTTGTTGCTGTTGTTGCTTGTTGTTGTTGTTTTGTTGTTATTTGTTGTTATTTGTTGTTATTGTGCGATACTATGAAAACAATTTAAAGCAATTACGGGAGAATTTAGTTTCAAATTGAAGAATCTATTTGCATATTTAGCAGCAACAACAAGAACAAAAAGAAGAAGAAGAAGAAGAAGAAGAGCAGCAACAATATTTAATTTAATATTAAGCAATTAGCGTTATATGAAAAAGTCATGAGAATTGAAGAAAAAGACAAAAAGAAGAAGATGAAGAAGAACAAGAAGAATAAGCAGAAGAAGCATTGTAAATATTTAACGCCCTCATTTAGAAACTTTGTCTGGATTTTGTATGCGCTTGTCATCTTAAATTTGTCATAGGACACTGCAACAACATTTTTTCAATAGAAAAAGGATTTTATCAAAAAGGCAAAAAAAATAAAAATAAACCAAAAAAAAAAAAAAAACGCCAGAAGTTGTTTGGCCATTTAGTGTGGCAGCATTGTGGCAAATGACATGAAATTATAATGAGTATGAAGAATGAGAATGAGTGTGCGTGGTTAAAGAGAGAGAAAAAAAATATAGAGAGTGAAAGATAGAGAGGGATAGAGAGAGAGAGAAAGTGAGCCAATATAAAAGGAGTTAAAATAAGTGGATAGAGCAAAGCAGACGGTTCGAATGAATGTTTTAAGTAAAATTCTTCCTACTTTTTTTTCTCTCCAACGAATTTCTTTCAATGTTGCTGATATTGTTGCCGATACCAATATTGATGCTAATGATGCTACTACCGGCTGCTACTGCTTCTACTTTTACTTCTACTTCTTCTTCGTTTTTATCTTCATCATCTTGCAATATTTGTTTGTTTGTTGATTTAATGTTAAATTAATTGTGGTCTCATATTTCGTTATATGTAAAACATTTGTTGATACATTAATTATATGTAAATTTATCCATTTTGTTCATTCATTCTACATCTACATCTCTATTTCTATTTCTATCTCTATCTCTTTCTAACATACTTCATATCACCAAGTCTATTATTTTATTAATATTATGAACTTACTGCTCTATTCAGCTTAATTCTGTTCAATTCTATTCATTTGTTTTTCTATTTTGTTTTGTTTTACTGCTTTGTTTTTATTATTTATTATTATTATTATTATTATTATTGTTGTTGTTGTTGTTATTTTGTATTTTGTTTTGTCATGTTTACGATTACTTACCATTAAAATATTTATTTGCATTACTAATTGCTTGGCAAAGAGAACTTTAAAATGTAAACTGGTAAATGATCATAATGAAGTTTAAAAACGATAATGATGTAGAATAATAATAAGCCAAAATAATGTTAAGGACCTTAAATTCATTCCAGCGCTCACTCGCATCAATTTAAATAAAATTATTCTTAGTTTTTTTTTTTTTTTTTTTGGTTAATATGACAAAATCTAAAGTGGCAAAAACTAAAAAAAATATATATGTATATACATTGTAGTCGGTCGCAGACGACTTTGCAATACTTTACAATACATTTTTATGATAAAAATGTTAAGAGTTGTTAATTTTTCCTCATAAAAATGTTTTGCAAAATAAATCCTTGTTTGGGGAGTGGTTGTAATATAAGTCTCCAAAATTGTGCTCTGTACTTTGATAAGAAAGGCATGGTTAGGTAACAGATAGACGGACAGATGGACAAATTGATTTAAAGCGATTCAGAAATTGATTCTGGTAAGGTACATGTAGTAAAAAATGAATCTATTTCTTTTTGGTTGTTACAAACAGTGGCACAAATTTACATGCCACAAGTAGGTAAAGAAATTATATTTAACAAAATTCACCCTTGAGATCTTAATAAAAAAATACTCTTCAGTCTTCATATTATAAGCGTATTTTGTAAGTAATCAGATGTAAGATCTTTTAACTTATTAAGAAGCTTATAGTTTTTTAGTTTCTAGATTGTTTTATTGTTTCAATGTTTTACCTTTGAATGATAATTTTTTTGACAATTTAATGGAATTTAGTTGTAAACCATTTTAAAGATACTTCATAATTATTAAATCCCATTTTGTAGCGGTTTAATGGGAAAACTTAATAAGTAAATAATAGTAAAAATAAAAGAAAAATTTAGAGAAAGGAAACCATTTTTGTGGACTTCGTAAGTCGCTAACTTCGGTAACCCAGCGTACATGGTACCATTACCCTAGCTTCCAATTTAAAGTTCTTATGGCACCTTATTTCTGAAGCTTAAGCTTTGGTAACCCTTTATAAAACCTCTAGGCCTAGTTTGTTTGATTCAAAGGGTTTGAACAACTTTTTCTATTGGAGAAATGGGTACCCATAACGACAAGCATATAGCTATATATTGGAATGAGTATTGCTCGCGATGTGGACACTGCAGCCTTTAGCCAACTCTAATATTACTTCAAGGGACATTATTAAAACTACCGATTCCTTACTACCAAATTAAACCTTTGGTCCGCTCATGTAGATTTATTAGTGCTCCCATAAAGTCAATTTTTCAAGGACCTTCCCATGAGCCACTACCAGTTGAGTTGGTGCTTCTCGGAACTAATCCCCCCAGAAATTTTTTGGTAACTTTTTTTCCAAATGGGACCATAAATTTCCTTTTAAAAATTTGATGGCCACATTTTGTAAGTACCCAAAAATTTCTATTTATATGTTTCTTTTAAAGAATACTTTGTAAGACAAATGAAGGTTGAAAATATATAGATTTTTTAGCCTAAGTCTTTGTTTTTTTCTATTTCATTTTATTTTATTCACTTTGTGTAAATTTCCATTGATTGTATTTCATTCAAAACATGTCTGTCATCATCATAACCATAAACAAATATGGCATATGCTTAAAAGAGAAATGTCTGAATAAAAAAAAAAGTCTCGATGAGAAAATTTAATCAAAATCATTGAATTCTATGCAAAACAACAAGAATAAATGTCAGAAAAAAGAAATCAAAAAAGTCGGAATGAAAGTTTCGTGGTAACCAAGAAAACAAAAAATTGTTATACTATTTTTGGTTCGACAAACTTAACCAACTAACAAACAAACAATTGTTTAAGAAACATATAAAAACAAATCAGGAAACAGAAGGAAAAGAAGAAGAAGAAGTAAATAGAAGAGAAAAAGTTAGAAAAATTCTAGTGCCGCCACCATCAGCAGCAACATATCGCTTCTATAGAAATAAATAAACTATAAAATAACAAATCGACTCAATTTACCGGAAATCAAATGCAACCAAATCAACTGAACACACAATTCAAGACAACACCCACACTCAACACAACATGTTGCATTGCAAGACATCATTTTAAACACGAGCGAATGTTAATAAATGAAATGCGCGTCTAAGTTTGCATACACCATTTTTAGTATTATTATTATTGCCTTTGTTGTTGCTATTGTTGTTATTGTTAAAATATAATAAAGAAAAAGTAGGAAAAGGGTTAAAAAGAGAAAATGAGTGCTCGTAAAAGTAAATGAAATATTCATTTGTGTATATGTATGCGTATGTGTAGGTGTATGCGTATGTGTATGTAAATGTGTAGATTTTTTTTTTTACTTTGGTATGCGTCCAGGTAGTGTGAGACATTCATAGGTCCCAAAAGCTGGCTGTTGGCATGCACGATTCAGAGACAGGGTTCGACCCGGCATCAATTCTGCCTACGCCTACGTACTAAAACGCGCACTTTTCCGCCGTCCACGCCTACGTACTAAAAGACACAGCTCTTCGCCATCCATCCAGTTCCTCGCGGTATTGTAGGTATGTATTACTTCGCGACTTCTACCACGTTCGGTCATTCTTAGTTCCTTTACCAGAGACGCCACACTTTTGGTGAATTCATTCAACTGTTGCTTTCCACTACATTTCGCACCGCAAAATGTGGACAGTAAAAGAAGACGTGTTCAGCGTTTTCCTCAATAGGAGTGCAAGTGGGGCCCATTGGAGATTTATCATGCCTCACTTTAATTAGATAGCTTCGAATAAAAACACCATGCCTCATGGAACTGTGTGATGTAGAAATTAATATATTTGATATGAGCCTATAGGTCCATCTTCGTTTTGAAGAAGCATTCTGCGGGTTCTGCCAAAGCACCACAATGTCCCACCATCAAATATCGTTTTCTTCCCTTTTCATAAGTCAATTGGCATTCCCATTCGCTTTTCCTTTTGCACAAATTCCCGCCATTCCGTCTGCAAATATGTTTATTGGTATGACTCCAGCCTTAAATGTAAATGTGTATGTGTGTAAATGTGTATGTGGGTTCATGTATTTATGTGTGTATATGCGTTTAATAAAAGAATCAACTTGGAATACGCAAAACAAGCAGATATTGTGAAAAAGAGTGAGAACAAAAATTTGCCATCTTTAAAAATTCAAAACTAAAAGAAAAAATGAAAAAATTGTAATTTTTTTTTACTTTTTCTTAATTTCTAGTTTTGTTGCTTCTTTTCAGCTTAGAAATCGAATTAACTCTAACCTTTAAATTTCTTTAACATTCTATTGATGTCTCTCTTTAACATTTTTACTCTCTCCCTCCTTTTTCTCTCTCTTTCTCTTTCTCTTTCTCTTTCATTCGTTTGCTTAACCTTGATCTCTTGCATTTTGTCTGTGTATCCTGTTTCTTTGTTATGTAGCATCATTTTGTTCTTTATTTAGATGAAAATTCAATACGATTGAATAAAGATTATTGTCAGATTTTTCTTTGCTTTTCTTATGGTTTATGTATAATATAAAGCAACGGCAACAACAACAACTAAAACAACAACAACAATAGCAACAACAATCAAAAGCAAAATATGCACAATAACTTTAAGAAAACAACAAACTATAAAGACAAAAGTATCTAAGTGAATGTTTGTGGGTGTGTAAATGTGTGCGTGCGTGTGTGTGTGTGTGTGTGTGTGTGTGGGGTATGTATGAGTGCGAGCTACATGTGTGCATATATCTTCATCTAAGTCTATTTATTTCACTTTGTTTTATCAGGATACAACTTATCCTGTTCCAGGAGTCATAAGCGTTAAACGAACAAAAAAAAAAGTGACAAAACAAGTGAATAAAGAAAGGGGTAATCGCGTTTTTATCAAAAGCATTCTTTGTGATTTGATTTCTTTCCTTACTTCGATTTCTTTGACAAAATTAAATAAACCAAACCAAAAAAAAAAAAATCTGTAATTGGCCAAGTCGAACTTTTAAGGACTCACCATTCACTTTTAAAATTGTTTAGCAGATTTAGGAAGCTTAAGTAATTTCAGAGTCGAAAGCTTAGCAGACGTGGTTTATTAAAGGAATGTAAAAAATCGTTAAACATTAAATTTTGTTATATTATACTTTTTAGTAGGCGTGGCTGATTTACATTTTTCCAATGCTAAAACACAGTTCGATGGATGTAAATTTGCCAGAAAAAATGTGTACTCTTGCCTCGATAAGGAAACTTTTTATTATATCCTGAGCGTATCCTTGAACAGATTTAATATTTTTAAATACCAAACTGGAATTAACATTAAATTAATAACGCAATTTTGAACAACTTAGAAAAAGGCTTTAAAGCCATGACCAAATCGCTGTAGATTTCTGTTTTCTAAAAATGTCCTTTTGATTGTTACAAATGTTTTAAGAAACTGATACTAAATTCCCAGTCATTTGATTCACGTAATTTGATTGGCGGTAAATATAAAAAATAAACAAACAAGACTTTAACACTTATACGTTTTGTCGTCGTCAATAACAGCAAATGCATTCAACTGGATGCGAGCCTAATATCCTTGAGATAATAAATACGGAAATCAATTTTTGAATGTCGTTTACTTTTATTTGTACTTCTTCTAATGCGCGTCTGCGACTGCGGCTGCGGCTGCTCTTTGTTCTTCCATAATGGTTCACTTTGTTATATGAATAGTTGAGTAGAATGACAACTAGCGGTGGGTGAATGGTTCACATGGTGACGTGATTAGTTAGAAGAAACTATGATAAACAAAAGGTTAAGTAAAATTAAGTAACGAATGTCAAAAGAAATAAGCAATGAAATGATGAAGAAAATGGTTCTTGGCTGAGAATTTTCATAAATTTTCAAACTCTAACATTTTTCATGGTTAAGAAATTATTAAGTCCTTTTTAATGGACTAATGATTGTGACATTTGCCAGATTGAAAGAAATTGACGTAAAAGAAGAACAACATCAAAAAGGAACAAAATTGATTGAAGTTTTTAAAAGGGTTCGTCAGTAAGAATGTAGCAAAGGAAAGGATTTACGGACCCACCGTATTATTTGTCATCAAAATCTGTAAGGATTACTGAAGCCCCCTTGAAAGTTAACAAAATGCAAAATTTATAGAGATTTAAAAGTTTTTTAGTTAGACTAAAGTTTTATGGCCGTTTCCACAAGAAGCTTTAGTACACCTTTTTTTGATTAACTGATTAACAGACAAAATAAAAATTTCAAATAATATTTTGGAAAGGAAATTCATTTTGCTGATATTGGACAACTAATTTACGGCCTTGATGATAAATTGAATCACTTTAAAACACTTTAAATGAAAATTTTCAATAAAGCATAGAAATTTGATTCTACCATAAAATTTATTGGTTCTTTTATGTGTCACATCCTTTTGTTTAGTCTCTCTAAATTGGTCAGTCTTAAACAAGAGCAATTGCTCTATTCGATCATTCGTTTATATATCGCCATTAATTGTGATTTAATTTTGCCACAAAAAACAAAACTAAAAACTATCGCTTCCTTCCTTTTTCTACGCCTTTGCTACTCACGATTTCCATTTCTTTCTTGGCCTTTCGCTTCACTTTGTTTCTTGAAATATTTGATGTGCTAAAATGAAAGACTTCTAAAGCATGAAGAAAGTATCGAGATAAAGAGATATCGCCATGAAAACATTTTAAAAATTCTATGTAAGAATAATTGTAGTACCATTGTGATCTGAACTTTTGACACACATATATATGCACATTAACTTGATAGAGGCACAGTCATATCAATTGCTAAGAAGGAAAGGAAAGGGCCAAGGAAAATCTGTCACAGACAATATTTTCCAATTCGCCTAAAATTCATGCAAATTGAATCTTTGTCACTTTATATAATAAAAAATAACAACAACAATAACAATATTATTATGTGCATAGACATTTATAAAGGACTATTCCATGAGACGACATTAACTTTTACTAACGGTTACGGTAACGATAGCGATGCTTAAGAACAGCAAAAAAATTTTAAATAAAAAAGATTTCTTTAATGTTGAACGTAGAAAGCAACATAAATTCAGAATGAAATTGACAAGATTCTGCTCAATTTGTAAGCTGTACAGTAATGTAAAAAAGAGTACAAAAAGATAAAAAGGGAAATGAAAACAGTAACAACAACAACAACACCAAAAGCGATGTAAACAAAAAATAATTGAAAAAATGATGATTTGACTGAAATAAATGATGGAATGAATGACTTAATGGATCATTGGTTGAATGGTTGGTTTATTTGGATGAATGGTCATATCATTTATGTACACATATGTCACGCACACACATGAATACTCATATACACAGGCGTGCATATCATACAATGCATACATGAATGCTTTTATGGCTAAAAATTTGTAATCACTTTATTGTCCTTACCACTCGGACGTTGGGATTATACTTACTTTATCGTGGTGTTTGTAACGCCTAAAAGTCTAAAAGGTAGGGTCGAGATCCTATAATATACATATATATTTTTGATCAGCTTAAAATTCTGATTTGATTTAGGTCTTTTCGTCTCTTCTTCTATTCCTGTGTTTTTAACGTTCTCCCGGTCCCTGGAAATGAGATGTAAAGTACAAATTTGGCAGAAAGATTGAAAATTCTTATAAGCAGGTCGATACTAAAAATGGATAAAGTCGGTCAAAGGACACGCTTAAAATGCTATCTAAACTAACATCCTAATTTTTTTTAATCAAAATTTTGTGCCTCTTTGTTCTTTATCTGCAAATTGCCAAAGACAGAATGCTAAAGTTTTGTGTAAGAAAAAAGGCTAGTGGTCTACACCATCTATTCAAAAATTATGCAGTTTCACCGTGACTATTCAAAATTTTCACTTTTTTATGTTCGAGTTTTCAATTTACTCCTAAAAAACTGAAGTCATCTTTGAATCGTAATATCGTTGTCTCTGAATGGTGGGTATCGAAGATTTGACCCCAGCCAAGTATAACTTTTTCATTAGTTTTAGTTAACGGTACTTAACAATAACATGTACAAAACAGAGTAAGGCAAAACCAAAGAGATGCACAGAATGAGTGAGAGAGAGATAGAACGAAAAAGGACTTCACCATCTAGAAAATCAAAACAGTTTTCACTTTAAAAAGGTTTTAAGCTGTTGCTAACGTTATGATTGTTGTTGTTTTTGTTACAACTCGAATTGGCAAACTATTTCAAAATTTCTGTTTTTTTTTTTTTTTTTTTTTGGTTTCATTATCAACCTCATCATTAACATTTACATCGATCTATAGTTATACTTATATTTGCTGGTGGATTATTGTTCTAATTATCTAAAATTTCTATTTTTTTCATTTTTCCCTTCTTCTTTCACTGAAAACACTAGTTAACTGAAACTGCAGAATAATAATTCAAGGCAATTTCTGGGAAGTTCTGCGTGCGCGTTTTTAACATCAATAGATTTACTTACTTACTCTTTGTCACTCTATCTCTTTCTTTCTCACTATATCTATCAATTTCTTTCTCCTTTTATTTCTATCTGTATATATACTTATCTCTTTCTTTAGCCATCTCTTTCCAACTCATTTGTTAATGGAAAATGTGATAATATTTGGGCGCGTTTTTGTACAAAAACGCACTTGAAAACGCAATTGTTAAAAATCATAAATAACTTATAACTCACAATACATTTCAACATATATGGACATAAGTATTGGTTAGCTATATAATATGTATGTGTATGTGTATGTGTATGCGTGTATGTGTAATTTTGTGTGAGAGTGCTTTTTGAGAGCGTAGATTTGATTTAAGTGAAAGTAAGTTGCGAAAGGTACAGTTAAAAATTTCATTAAAGATTCACAACAATGTTGCTACTGCTACTGCTGCTATGCTGCTGCTGCCGCTCTGTTCACATAATAAATGCCATTTGCCATAACTGTACTTGTAATCGTATATCGAACATTTTTACTTAATCATTCCATTCATTTAGACATTCAGAAATAACATTGAATTATCAATTTCATATCTTCTTCTTCTTAATATGTTTTATTGTTGTAGCTGCTGCCATTGTTTGCTGTATTTGAGTTGAATGAATGAACGAATTGTTCACAATAAACCAATAAACAAATATGCTTGATGGCACCATGACAGATGGTCAACTTTATATTTACACATACTTACACATTTACGCACTTACACATACACATATATTTGATTGTGATATAATATTTTTATTTACTTCTTGTCATTGTTTTTACATGTAATCGCTTGAAATGCGATAAGAAACGGAAATGTTGTATGGTTTGTAGAAGCATAAGTGAATAAAGTGGTAGAATTGGCAAGATGAAAAGGATGATGCACAGAGATTGAGATAGTTGTAAAATTTTACATGCGTAAATGTCCTTGCGTTATGAATTTTGTTTTTTTTTTACTCATTGATTTAATGATGGTTAAAAGCAGAGTGCGCTGGAATGTGACACAAAAAAAGAGTTCATAAATTATTTTATTCAGTTGAAAAAGGGATGATTTTGAAAAATTTTAGTAAAATTATTTGCCTTAAGCAGCTGCCTTAAGCAGCTTCAAATTAGAGAAGTTATTTCGTTATTCAGCACAAAAGAATTCCTTAAAATTCTTAAATTTAATTTGTGTGCCTTAAGTTTGTTTATCTCTGTTATATTGAAAAGACTAAAGAGCAGAAATATTTGGTTATACTTAACGTTATATTTCAATATAAAAACTTAATGGTTTAAAAATTTTGAACGCTCCCTAACATGAGTTGGTTTTCAGTTACTTAAGAAACTTTTCGAAGCTTTTCTATAAATTTTAGATTTAAGAAAGTTATATTTTTCATTACAAAGTTTTTAGTCTGAAGATTTTATTGAAAAAAAAGTATCATTTTATTGGAACTATTAGTTTGCCCATCTGTCCATCCTTTCTGCTTTAATTCAAATGCCTCCAAATTTTTGTCCTTATAATTTTTTTTATTGAACTTCTTGTTGTTGTAATTCTTCATAATTATTTTTATTATTTTTTGCTATTGTTATTGTTGCTGTTAGTCTCATGTGTATTATTTATCACCAAGCAACAAAGTAAACAACCTAAGCTACCCAAGCGACCTAAGCGGCCGACAAACCAACCAATCAACCAACATGTTTAGTGGTATATCAATCTAGTCAATCGTTATTAAAGTGCTTTAAAATGTTTTACAGCAGAGAAGAATGAGGACAACAATAGTAAAAGTAGCAGCAACAACAACTTTTTGAGTTTAAATTGAAAAAGTAAATGTGTATGATACTTTTTAGCCAAGAAATTATACCTAACATCAATTGTTGGTATGATTATTCTATAGAGATCGAATACTAACGGGAATTTGAGTATTTAATTTTCTTTTTCACATTAATATAAAAAATTATACCTGTTATTAACAAGAGCTCTTCATTTATTCAGCAAAGTGAAACGCCTTTAATTTCGTTTGACGTAAGAATAATCTAAGAAAACGCTGCTCAACATTTATAAGACTTTAGCAAAACCAAGAGTTCTAGGAAGGTACAGTGCAGTGAGTGTTTTACATGCATGAAGGCTTAACTGCATGGTGCACAAACGTATATAATGGTGCATGCGTGCATTTCGCGACTAGCTTCCAATGTAAAGCCTGTATTGCACCTTATATACATGGCTTAATCTTTGGTATCTAGATTCGGAGTCTTCCCATTACTCCTTGGTTTAATTTAATTAGCTCAATGAGCCTATCCAGCTACCCATTTTATTCGGGAAATGGAACCCTGCACGACAAGCATATGTATGTTTGAATAATCAACGCCCACGATATGGGCACCACACCCACCAACTTCAATATTACCACAATGGGCATATTAAAACTGGTGATCCCGTGGTACCAAATTAAATCTTTGGATCTGATCTCGTGACTCATGATGCCCCTTGATGGCCGGCATCACTAATGACCATCTCATTAGCCACTCCCAGTTGAGCAGGTGCTTCTCGGGACTGGTTGCCCCCTTCTAGGAAGGTACAGTACAGTTAGTGTTTTACACGCATACCTGCCGTGAAGGCTCAAATGCATGGTATAAACATACTAATGATCGCTAGCGTTGGTAGACACGACACAAAGTGCATGCCACCGTCCCGACTAGCTTCCAATTTAAAGCCACTATTGCACCTTATCTAGTTAGCTTAATCCTTGGTGTAAGGATTCGGGGCCTTCTTAATACCCCTTGGCTTAGATTAGATTAGCCCGATAAGCCTACCCAGCTAGCCATTTTATTCGGGAAATGGCACCCTGCTCGACAAAAAACATAATTGTGGTATAAACATAATAGGTAGAGCTACGCCCGCGACATGGGCACCACAGCCCCCACGAAGCCAACTCCAACACCACCACATGGGCAAATATGAAACTGGTGATCCCGTGGTACCAAATTAAATCTTTGGATCTGATCTCGTGAAACTCGTGATGCCCCCTGATGGATATGGATCAGAAACCATCTCATGAGCCACTCCCAATTGAGCAGGTGCTTCTCGGGATTGGTCGCCCCCATCTAGGAAGGTACAGAAAAGAGGTTCACAAAAAACATAGAAACAAATGATGTTTAAGATGGGCAAGTACATTAATCTAGATCGTTTTAATTCAATTGAGGCGGAAAATGTTAAATCCAAAAAGTCATGCGAAACCCTTTTGGATGTAGATCAGAATAAATTTTCATTGAAAGTATAGAAAATGTATATTTACAGTTTACTAAGCTTGAAAAACATTTATTTGGTTTCATAGACTAAAAATTTCTTGCACTATAAAATTCAAAATTCCCGTTTAAATTTGATCATACAGAAATCTACATTCTTCAACTTCTATGCTCTGTTATGTATGCCAACGGCCTATATAAATCCCAATACATATATAGCAAATATATGATTATTATCATTCCTATTAATTCTTGCTGTTTCCTCTCTGCAGAATGATACAGTGATTGATAAAGAGGGACATTGAGAGGGAGGGTGAGAAAAAATAACAGAGACAGTTTGTTATCATCATCATTATCAACATTACATCCTAACAATTGTACCTAAAACATTTTAGTAGTATTGACCTTAATACGTACGCATATTTGTTTGTGTGCATGTGTAAATTTATATGCATGTGTGAGTATTTTATGCTGCCTTGCAAGGGTGACTTTTCTCCACATTAAAAAATGAAAATTGAGAAATATGAAGGAAATTATTTCAAAAGCGCCGTAACTTATGCATTAAATTTTTTCTTTTTGTAGAATGTTTAATAAAAATTTATAAAACCCGCTGTTCTTTTCATTACACTTCAATACAATACCATACAAATCAGCTGAAGTCAATACAGTTCAATCAAGTTCATGTTCAGTTCAATTCAGTTCAATTTAGTTGAAGTTTGGTACAGTTAAAGTTTGGTACAGTTAGCTCAATGACACTTTTTATGATTATTTTTTAAGTTGAAATTTAAAGTACCTTTCGCAGTTCTCTCCCCCACGAACTATTTTTAATGATCTGTAAATGTAAATGTAAATGTAAATGTTTAAGTAACAATGTAAAAAATAGCTCATCTTCTTCATCTCTCTTATTATTGTTCTATCCATCAAAATTTTCCATATCTTTGCTTATCTTTCTTTCTCATATCAAGAAGATTCAAACTTATAATGTGTGTATATATGTTTGTTTAAATGTGTGGCAATTATGAAACATGATTTGAAATTGTTATAGATACACAAAGAATAAATATGTTGAATGGAATGAGAAATGTTGATGGAGAAGGAGAGGAATGGAGAGGGGTGGAAGCAAAAAGCATTCATATTATTAACTGTTATTGAAATTGAATGAATCATTCATTTCGCTACTTTGATTATAAAAAAATGAATTTTTCTTTTTGAAAAGAAAAAACTTATTGAAGCAAACGCACAAATTCATATAAAACATATTCGCATAATCGCTTATCATAAGTTTTTATCGTTGAATATTTTCTCTTAATAGAAAAAGAAAAAACATAAAATATTGAATGAGAATAACTGAGACAAAAGAATTGTGCAAATGGGAATGATGAGAATAGAAGGCGATGATTAGGGGAAGAAAATATTTTACTTTTTCATTATAGAAAATTCTTACTGATTTGATTGGAACAAATCATAAATTAGATTTGAAAACAATAAATTTTTTTTGACATTTTAAATATCAAATTATTTCATGCCAAACGAATTTCATGTCAATCATTATTAGCTAGTTCGAATTGATTCAGTAATTAGAATTTCAATATTATTAGAAAGCATTGAAATTGCAAGTGAAACAAATGCTGAGGTTGATTCAATTTTGAAAAGCAACAAGTTTGAAGAGAAATTATGCTAATGATTGAATCAATTGTTCTTTATAATTCGTATAAATAATACTTTTTACAATGATAATTTTTATGGAAAATTAAGCTTGAAATAGAACAATCGCTTTCAGCTTTTGAAAAAATGTTAAAACATAATTTGAACTTTCTTTAATTTTCCTTGATTCTTCTGCGGACTAAACTTCTTTAGATTATGGAAAGTTTTAGAAAGGTGACCTTAAGGAACTTATCAGAAAGTTACTATAAATGTATTTTAAACGATCAATTGTGATTATCGTTACTTAAAGCTATAGTAATTGCGAACATCGCTACTTTCAAGTGATAACAGTTTCATGGATTGTTACTTAAAGCAATAGCAATTTCAGATATCGTTACTTGAAGCGATAGCAGTTTCAGATATCGTTCCTTGAAGCGATAGCAATTTCAGATATCGTTCCTTGAAGCGATAGCAATTTCAGATATCGTTACTTGAAGCGATAGCAATTCAGTCGTTCTGAAGCATAGCATTTCGATAGTTCTACAACATATCGTGAAGCGATAGCAATTTCAGATATCGTTCCTTGAAGCGATAGCAATTTCAGATATCGTTCGAAGCGATAGCATTTCAGATATCGTTACATAAGCGATAGAAAATGTGAACATTACTACCTAAAGGGGTAATAATTTCGGTTATTGTTACTTGAAGTGATAGCAGTTGAAAATATCGCTTCTTCAAGCGATAGCAGTGTCAGATATCGTTACTTGAAGCGGTAGCGATAACAGTACTTAAAGTGAAAACTATTTAGGATATCGCTACTTAAAGCATTAGCGAGTGCGAATAACCCTATTGAAAGCGATGGCACATTGTATGCTAGTTCTTGGTATTGACAGACAAGAATTTTTTTATGAGGCTTTAGATCGCTTTATTTTAAATTTCTAGAACTGTCAATATAATCTACTAAAACATTTAAGAGAGATTTCTGCTTTCAAGAGGACATTTCCTCAATAGACAAAATTATTCCATTTTGATTATTCCATTTAAGATCTTTTAATAAACTTTTATATTTTCTTTTAGAAAAAAAAAACAAGAATCAAGTTATAAAAGGAAATGTATCTATAAACCAATAAATATTAAAAAAGTATTTGATTTAAAGTAAAAAAACTCCGTAAAGTCATAATAAAACTCAAGTCAATAAAAAACTAAAGTTGTAATGATTGATCATTCAACATTTTGTAATAAAGATGAAGCTAAAAAACCGAAAAAAACCAAAAATGAAAACAATTGAAAATGTTTGACCCCACGGGCAAAATATACAACGTACATTCATCCGTTGCATGAAATGCATTTATTACAAATTTTTTACAAGATATTGTAATAAAAGGAGAAAACAAAGAAGAAAGGAGAAATGTAACAAATGAATGAAATTGCATATCAAGGGTGCAAAATTTGAACGCATCAATTCCCCAAAAAATAAAAACAAGACTCTTTTAATAAATAGACGATGAAAAAAGTCAATTATTCAAACGCTTATTCGTTCACTCACACACTCATTCAGTCACTCAATCACCCGCTTTACGTATCGAAAGCATCGAGGGAGAATTTAATAAAACAGCGTTATAACAAATATGCTGACAGTTTGACCACAATTTCGGTTGTATATGGTTATTGTTAATGTTATAGCATCATATTCCGGGGTCTTTATTTTATATATAATGACAATGACATTTACAACAACAATAATAACAAGAAAACAATAGCAACCATATTACGTTGCATAGTTGCATCAAAAACAAGAAAGAAGAAGAACAACTAAGAAAATTATATATCGCTGTGACTTAAACTTGGACGCCCACCACTGAAATACGATGATTTTATGACGCAGAGATTTCTTTCAATTTTTTCAGTTGTCAATAGAAAAATAACGTAACATAAATAAGTGAAAATGCGGTATTGTAAAAATTCCCGTAGACGTGATCGATTTTTATGATTTTTAGATGGACTTTATAGACTAGTACCTTTACTAATTGTATAACGTTCTATGTTTTGCACTTTGTGAGTAATGAGTAAAAAGCCCTCAAATTTTACTTCAAATATCAAGATATTCTCAAATTACGTTGCACTGTGGGTGTATCCTTTCACCGATTTTGTCCATTTTCATTATTAATCTGCCTACAAAAACTTTCAATGATTCTGCCAAATTTGAGCTTGATACCTTAATTTTAACAATCCGGAGAATATTAACAATATTCGAGTAGACGGACAGTTAGAGGAGCAAATCTCTATTAATTCAGAATTTGATGTTGAACTTACTTTTGTTACTCAATTGGCTATTACAAATCTCATGATAATCTAAGTATAACCTCAAACACACGTTGATGCTTATAGAAAAGCGTGATATGTACAGAATTTCAATTGATGGGGTAACACCATTGTCATCATTATCGTTATCGTTTTTGTATAAAACCCAAAATCTCAATAAAAAGTATGAAATTTAATAAAAACAAAAAATATAAAAAAAAATGAAAGGAAAGAAAATATCAAACAATTGCATGCAATTACACTTTGTACTCTCAATTTCATGCAGTGGATTGAAATTTGAATGATTTCATATGGTTGCTTGGCATTTTATAACCAATGGATTTAAGGTTCCTTCTTAAATAAAATAGAAGATTTTTGGCCTTTTACATATCAGTCTATCATTACACTTATACCATCGAGAATAATCTACTAAAAATATTGTACTGTGTAATTGGAATATTTATGCGTATTAGTTTGCTTCATTAAAGTTTTTGAAGATTAAGAAAAATTTTTATGGTGCCTCTCAAATTTGGCCGCTA
This sequence comes from Melophagus ovinus, assembly GCA_023089585.1. Classification (NCBI taxonomy): domain Eukaryota; kingdom Metazoa; phylum Arthropoda; class Insecta; order Diptera; family Hippoboscidae; genus Melophagus; species Melophagus ovinus. The sequence continues at coordinate 5,753,746 of JAKKIB010000175.1, forward strand.
CTGGAATTTTTTTTTATCATTAGAATCTTTAAAAGAAAAAAAAATACGTTTGGCATGATAACATGATTTCACTGCATTACTCAATCAAAGTCAATTGGTCGTAGCACAATTCCAAGCCTGCCTTTGACATTTGAACAGTCCTTTGGTGGATTTAAATAAGAAACGTAGAGCAAGCTGCTCCATTTCTTACGGCCGTTCGTAATGCTGCCACCACAAAATTACAAAGTGAAGGCTTTTTGACATCTTTAATGCGGAACTTCCTATTTGAGTTGATGTCCGGGCCTTTAGCTTTATTTATATATAAGTACTGCTTTCCTTAATCATTTTAATCTTTAAAAGAAAAGAAACCCCGTTTGATAAATTCGAGTAAATTTGTTCGCAATGTCAAAAATATTACATGCCACTTCGAAAATTAAAAGCAGTATCATTTTTTCTCAAATTTTTCAAATTAAATCCTTAATTTTGATGGCGTAGAACTTCTGTGGCCAAATAAAACCCATCACCTGTTTTTAATAAAGCTAATCTAGACATTTGCTTGAAACCGAGTGTATAATGGACAAATGGACGAATGGACGGAATGGTAGTTGTAATTGTATCAATAAATACTAAAGTACTTTAAAAGTAATTACATTAAATAATAAATAATTCCAAACTGTAATTAAATCTTGCTAAATATTTATTTCTTAAGTATTAAACTGAAATCTTATTCTACAAAATGTGATCGGTCTTATCGAATTAAAGATTCTATAAAGAATAAAAACTTCTTTAAATATTTAATCGAAATACAAGTAATGAAAATATTTCAGTATTTTATTGTCATACTTTATAGAGAACTTTTTACTTCATAATGATCAATTAATGACAATTTATAAAATGAAAGTTGAAATTGAGGGCGAATTAATGAAATTTATGGATGATTATAATGAATGTTTTATTTTTTATTCAAACGGGAAATTATATCATTTCAATGAATATCATTGTAAGCGATTTATATTGCGTCAGGTGTTTACAAAAATTTCTTATTCAAATTTTATGTTGAACTTTTTGAGGGCTTTGGTTTTTTTGTCTTATATATTTGTTAGTTTGATGTGTTTTTATTATATAATTTATTGAGGGTATTATCTTGGAACATTAAAAACGAAGAAGTAGAAATAATAAACAAAAAGATGTTTAAAAAAATTTTCCTTTCCTTTTTTTTTTTTTGTTTATTTATTTATATATACATATATATATTTTTTTTTTTTTGGTATTTTGAGAGTGACTGTAACTTTTTTTAATGACTGCTTAGTCACATATGCCTGCATAATTTTCATTTCGAAACAAACATCTGTTATAAATAGAGGAAGATAATATGAATAAATAGAATGAAATGGAAAGAGATGGAAAGAGATGGAAAGAGAGTTAGGAAAAGTAAGAAAGTGAAAGAGCGAAAGAGTGATAGAAAGAGTGATAATTAATTTTATTATAAAACTGAGCTAATAGATCAACGAACGCATGAACACTATGAATATTTAACACTAGCAGCAGCAACAATACCAACAACAGCATCAACAACAACACCAACAATAAAAACTTTATAAATGGTATATTTAACCCCATCATGTTTTTACATTACTTAGAAATTATTATACGCACCACCCAGCAGTTAAGGGTATATACATTTTGCCATTATATTTATAACATTCAAAAGGAAGCAACGGAGATCCTATAAAAATATGTCTCCTTGATCAGCATAAAATTTTGAATCGATTGAATATCTATCTGTCTGTTCGCATGTCCATACGTTGTTACTATTCTTCTGATTTAAAAAAATTGAGATATCAAGCTTAAATTTGGCGGAATCAATGAAAGTTCTCTACAGAAAGGATGATATCGATCAAAAGACACGCCCATAGTGCAACATAAACTGAATATACCTTTGTTCCTTTAAGTAAAATTTGAAGGATTTTTGCTTATTACTTGGACACTGCCAATTGGACGGCCATTGGTTTACAATGTATGCCTAAAGAAATCATAAAAATCTGCCACGCCCTAATGAAATTTTACCTTACCAAATTTTCTTACTTGTTTTTGCTTGCTTTTTGCCAAATTTTTTAGTTGTTAAAACGAAACCTCTCGCTGTGCTCTATTATCATTCTGTTGGGGTGGTGGGCATCCAAGATTTTGAATTAGCCAAATATAATTTGCTTACTTGTTATGCATTAGCATTGTTTTCTTAATATTAAAAATATAATTGAATGTGTTTTCACTTCCCTTAATTTTTTAGCTTTCAATTTTTCTTAATTACATAACACACCATTTGCGGTGCAAGGTATTATGAATTTGTGCGGGTGTATGTAACACCTAGAAGGAGTTGAGATAGACTATCATTACACCGTTAAGCTCAGTTTTACTTTGTAAATCGCTTTAAGCCTATCTAATCGTCAGTCCGTCTGTCTGGCGTGATTCAGCACACGAGGCGCACGAGAATAATTTTGGTGAAAATCAGAGTATTATTACGACCACGCTTATTATAACGACAATTATTCATTTGTTAAATTTTTCTTATGTTAAAAATTTAACAATTTTGAGTACTTCTTTTGCAGAAATGCAGTGTAGGATTTTTAACAGTCGGATTCGGCCACCTATATTGTCGAAACGGAGAAAAAAGTTTATTAGTAAGATGATCTCTAAAGGATAACCTATGAAATGCATTACATTCCTTAGAAGTAAAGATGTCTCTTTTTTATATCGTACTTATCTAAATTTATGTAGTTTGGAAATTTTCTGGTTCATAATAAAAGTTGTGCCTTATGAAGGAGTCTTTAAGAGTTAAAAATTAAAGGAAATGTACCGATTTTCATAGGGAAGTTTTCTTTATGCGAATGCACCACTTAAAGAGCTTAATATGTGGCCTTTCAATGCTTAAAGGGAAAACTTATTGCAGAAGTTGCATTTTGATTAGTTAAATTCTGTAGTTTCCATATAAATTTTAGCTCGTGGCTTAGAAAGACTGCTTGGCCTTTTTAAATTCATGAGCCAAAGCTTTATTAGAGTTTTATGTTGAATTTAAATGCTTACATTGTAAGTTCAATTTAAACATGAAAGGATTATATAAGCCAAAAAAATGAGTGGCATTTTTTAAATGGCCCTAAATTTCGGTATAATAATAAATTAATTAATATTCTTCTGGCAGTTTAGAATGAAAGCAAGATATACCATTAAAAATGGAGCCACGAGCAGCGTAGTTGTTCTATTTAAAAAAAATCTAGTTGCTTAGATTTTTTGAATCTAAAAATCTAAGCTCTTTGCCTAATGGAACAAAAATTTTCAATTAATTATAGTATAGAAATATTTTTAAACAATTTTTCGATAAAGATTCTAATTGTTCAAGTTTTATTAGAGAAATCTCATTCGAAAAAGTTGTTATAAAAAACTTTCATGGTAAATTTCCTAGTAAATTTCAGATTGAGCTAAAATTTTCTAAATATTCACGAAATACAATATCAACCAGAAAATGTATGAAGTAGTAACTACAATAACAACAACAATTGCATTAAATACAGTTCATGAAATAATAAAAAAAAAATATTATTAAATAAATAAATTAAGTGAAATGTCTTCGATAATGCATGCAAAGGGCTTTTCTTTATTTGGTTTCTACATCAAATATCTCAAAATACAAAACTCCAAAAAAAGAAAAGCAAACAAAATTACTTCGCGGGAAGATATAAAATATAATAGAAAGAGATGGAGTGATTATTAAAAAGTCTTAAAATAATAATCTTTTTTATGCAGATAGAAGAATATTAAGGCATGAAAACATTTAGCACCAAACAAAACTCTAAATTGGGAATAAAAAAAATAAAACATTTAAATTTATTTTCCATTTTTCTTGATATCAAAACTACTAAAGCAATTTTTCACGCTACTCTTCTCTCTCAATCATTCTTTCATTCACTCACACACTCACACACTCACTTGGTGACTGCTACTATAACTTTCTATAACTTTGAAGTTATCTCTCTCTTTTTCTCTTTCGCTTTGCCTACTACATTATTATCATAAATGTTTACCAAAATCTAACAAAAAAAAAAATAAAAATAAAATAAAATAAAGAAAGAAGAAAAAAAAAATGAAATTGAAGAATGAAGAGAGCAACAACAGACAGTAATAGTACCAGCAATAGCAACAGCAACAGCAACAGCATCAGCAACATCAAAATCAGGAAATTATGTAAATTTTTGTGTACCTTGTTACACAAAATACATTTACATCAAACAATATTCAACAGAATATCGATGCAACAATAAACCAATAGCACATGAGACCACCGATACTGTTTGAAATGCTGGAAATAATAATAATAATAATAACAACAACAACAATAACAATAACAACAATATTTTTACAACATGATATGCAAATAATGCTTCTTTTTTTTCTTTAATGGAGAAAAATTGAGAAATGTTTAGAAGGAAAAAAAAAAACTATGGAAAGGAGAAAGAAATAAGAACAACAATAACAACAACAAAAACAATAACAAATTTTTATAAGCAACAATAGTAGCAGTAGCAACAATAAAAATTATGTATAAAATGTTAACCATAAAAGTCAGTCAAGCGTATCAAACATTTTTATTGTATAACAGAATTAATGGAAAAAAAATCAAATGGTTTGTTGTTCCTATTTTCTACTTCTTACTTTTCTTCTTTTTCTTCCTTTTTTTTTTTTAACTCGATGTTGCTGCTATAACTAGCATAAAATACACCAACATAAAAAAACCAATTTCATTTATATAAATAAATTGAAAAGTTATGCGAACGCGCCGCAAAGAAAAAAAAATGAGAGCATCAATAAAAAAAAGAAAAAGAAAATTTGTAATAAAAAAATGAGAAATTCATAGATTTTAAGGCCAACTCTATCGTTCCAGTTATCATTTATTACTTTCCCTAAAACTTTTTTGGCTTTCAATGTAATGCTTGTTGCCTGATGCTTGCTGCCTACTGCTTGCTGCCTGCTGTCAACCTTCCTTTCAATAAATTGCTTGCTATGGATTAGCAGATTCTCACAAATATACTTTCTCATTTATTCGGCCTTTAATCAGTTAGTTGTGTTATCTTCTTCTTGTGCCTGCTTCTCCTTCTCCTATTTAATTTTTTTTCATTAGATTTTGCTGAAAAAAGGCGCGAAAAAATATCCTTATTTTTCTCTAAACTTCCTTTACTTACTTTGCTTTGCTCTCTCCAGTGCCATCTTGTCCATCTTGCCATCTTGGCCTTAAAAAGAGTTGGAAGAAATGAGAAAGCAAATATTTTGTCAAGTATTTATTGTCATTTGTTGTAAGATAATTTTATCAATCGCAATGTCGTAAATCGCACAATAAGTTGTAAATTGTAATTTCTGATTTAACATAATTTATAAATTTATAAGCGATTTACTACAGAAACCAATTAAAATCATTGAAAGTTAAAATTAGATTTTTTTCTTTTCATTATTTTTTCTATCATTTCTATTCATTTTCACTTTAATGGAAAGAGACATTTCAAAATGACTAAAGTCACTTGTTTCAAAAAGCTTTTAGCGCAAGTAACTTCAATCATTCAAGAACTCAAGCATAAAAAAAAAATAAACTGTTTTATGATCATTTCATAGGATTGTAGGATTGCTCTAGATTTCCGAATTCAATTTACTATATCAAGTTACTCAATTCGCGAACGCTTTAGTAAAGCTTTATAATTAAGTCCATTTTATTATTCGTACGGTTTAATTTGTTATTATTTAATAATTTTAATAATGAAATTTAAGTGCAATAAAATTTATTAGGGATTTTTTAAAAATTTTTTTGAATGAATTTCAAAAATTTATCTACCCGTTCTTGTTTCTCAAATGTCAATCAAATTTAAATGAAAATTTGTTCCATATAATTTTAAGCTTTAAAAGAGCTGTCTTAAAGAACCTGAAGATCACTTGAATCATTTGAAATTTTGTAAATAGATGCATCTCTTAATATTCAAAATATTTAGCTCATTCAAATAATTTAAAGGTTATTATGATTTCAAAGGAAACGTTTTCAAATCTCATGAAATTTTTAGGTTAAATATTTTGATATGACTTTAGATTCGAATTGAAAATTATGATTGAATAACATAACTTAAGATTATATTGAAATAATTTTCCTAAGAATTTAACTTTAACGGGTCTTAGTTGAGTCTATATTGGGCCATATTTCGATCAAGGTAATAGCTTATAAATTTATGGGTAAGGTCCTCTTTTTATTTCTACGTCTTATAAAAATCTAGATCTATAGAAATTCAGACTAACAATTTGGTTAAAGATTAGCCACGCCCATTTACAATTATTACATTTCCAATATTTCTTTGGTTAGGCTTTTACTAATTTCGAGTTAAAGGAGTTGTCCATTGATTCGTATCGTTTTGTGCCCTTAATTTTTTTACTTTTTTTTCAATTTCATGGATTCTCGATTTGACAGTCAACCAAAGCAAAAAAAAAACTCTATAAATATTTCCTATGTATTTCTTTTACATTTTCCTGCATTCGTTAAATTCAATTCGGTTATGCCATTTCATTTCATTAGAGAAATCTTTATTTCTCTTTGTCCTTTTTTTGGTGCCATTATCAAATGGCAACAAAATGGCAAGCTACGGCTGATATTTAATTTTTATGATGGATAAATGGAAAATCAACCAAACTAAAATAAAATTAAATAAATGTATAAATAGAATAGAAAAAAAAACAAAACATAATAGAAGAAAATCAACACGCAGATTATGGAGAATAATAGAATCTTTTTTTCTTGACTTTTTTTTTGTTTGCAAGTGTTAAAAGAAGAATAAACAAAAGTAGAAGAAGAAGAGAGAAGCAGTAACATTAAAAAACGCTGACGATACGAACAATTTTGCTTTCAAATCGAACCTTCATCGGATACTTGTGTTTCCTTTTAATTTTACTAGCGCAGGCAAAAAAAAAAAATAAAAATAAAAATAAAAAAAAAAAAAAGAAGGAGAACAAAAGCTCAACAAAAAAAATATGATTCAATTTAATGATTTTAATTATGGGTTGAAAAAGGCCAGGGACATACAGGATAAAAAGCTTAAGAGTAACAAAAAAATATGACAAAAACGGTTTAAAGGAAAAAAAAAAAAAGAAAGGAGACGAAAATGGAAAATCAAAAAAAAAATGAGAGAGAAAAAAATGTTGTTATTAAATTGTAATAAAATGGCCTTTTAATGAATGCATCATTCTATTTTATATCACATTTTATTTCATTACAATTTTTATGAGCCAAAGAATGTTATAATTAAAAAACATTTCGTCAAAAAGACATAAATGTAAAACTAATGGAAAAATTCTAGTAAAAATACAAAAATATACCAAAAAAGAAAAGAAAGAAAAACAATAAGCAAAAAGGAAAGGAAAAAAGAAAAACGAATACAGATGACGAATGTAACATTCAGATTGGGGTCCAAATTTAAATTTTCTACACTTTAGCGAGTCATAAAGTTTTTTAGTAAATTTGGAGAGACAGATGGAAAATTAAAAGCCTTAAATAAATTTGATTTGTAAATTTGAGTTTCATTTCGATAGACTTTAAAATACTTTAAGATTTTCAATTCGTATTTAAATTGTTATGGATTCTTAAGATCTAAGCAGAGATAACAATTCGATTGTTATTTTATTGTATTTATAGGCCTTAAGATTTCAAACTGGAATTGGAAGGACTATATTATTTAAAAATCCTTCATTTACAAAGACTTCCGATCGGTTTTATTAGATTAAAATTCTAAATTCTATAATTCTAAATTAAAATTCTATATTTCAGCTAACGTTCTCTTAAGTCCGGAAGTCCCATAGAAATAAAAGGGTAAAATAAAGAGAGTAAGCCAGAGAAAGATATTGTGACGATTGAATCCAGTTCATTTATAAGGAAAATCTTATGTCCATGTTAGAAGTTTTATTGCTCTTGTTATGAGAAACGTCTGCAACTAAAAATCGTGTGAATTTTAAATGATGAAGCGACTTTTTACTTTTTTCAATTATTCAGCTTCTCCTACTTTATCTGATTTAACAAAATTTTTCACAAGCAAATTTATAAGTTGTGTTCCATAAAGGGAGATTTTTTGCTCATACAAAATTAAAATGATCTCTTCATCCTACAAAGCAAACTTTGAAAACTTTTAACTATTATTAAAAACTATAATCGTTAAACGATTTCATTTTAACGATTATCGTTTTAGCCTTTCTAAATGAATTTCATTCTAATGATAAGAATATTATTATCTCTCCAGCTAAAGCTCATTAAATTCCTTTTGAATAAATCTTCAGTAGCACTTATTTCAAATGAATGTGTCCGATAAACCTTCTTAAATAGTAATCCGGGAATTTCAAAAGCTTCCGTTTTTTTTTTTTTGTATAGCAATTTAATGTCATTGCGACATATCGACCTTAATCAAATGTAAATCGTTTGGATTAAATTGTCGAAAATTAAAACTTTCGTATTTAGTGTACAAAAATCAATTGTTATTGCTATTGTTATATGTTGTTGTTATTATTGTTGTTGTTTATTCTTACAGTGGTCATTCATTGACTTCTACTTCTGTTTCCGTTTTTTTCTTCTTGTTTTTAATGGATTTTAGCAATTTTTTTTTCTAACTAAAACTCATTGAATCTTTCTTTTTTTTTTGTTATATTTTGCTTTTTTGTTTTGTTTTGTAATTGTTTTGTTTTATAATGTTCTAGGTTGTGTCTGTTACTGGCCACATCTTTCCACATTATTCTCTATCTAATTTAATACTTAGTGTTACATTTTAATGAGTTCACATTTATGTTTGGTTTGTTCTTTGAACCAAACAGAAAAACAACAACAACAACAACAACAATAACAAAAATGTAACAAAAAAAATCGAAAAACTAAAACAACAATAACAAAACAATGGTAAACATTTATTTTAAACTTTTTAACCATAAACTGACCACTTAAGTTGTCTGCTTCATTCTGCATTCACTTTGTTTATATTTTACGTTTACACGAAATTGTTGATTTTTTTTTCCATCTATTAAAAATCTTGTGAAGGATAATGTATTTAGGAGAAAGAAGAAGCATTTTAATTTTGATATGTATCTCATATCTCTCTCTCTCTCTTCCTCTTTCACTTATTCTATTTATGTTGCTGTAAATTTAAAACTGCTTATGGTTTCATATATTAAGTCAAAGTTTAGATACAATTAAGAAAGAATGACAATTTTAAGCTTATCAACAAAAAGCAGTAGCAAATAGCAATAACAACAAAAGCAGCAGCAGTAACAAAAATACGATCACAGGCAACAGAAAAATATTTCTGTTATCATTGCTAAACCTTTTTAATTGTAACAATCCAACACACACACACACACACACACACACATACACACACACACACACCTTTTTACAACATTCATAACATAAATAATAATAAATGAAACAAGGAGAAAGGCAAATAAAATGAAAGAGAATAGAAAAAAGAAAATGAAAATGAAAAAATATTTATGTACATTAAATTTTTATGGATTTTTATTACTGCTGTTATTGTTGTTGTCATTGTTTCTCAACTCCTGTTTTTCTTTTGCTTTTATAACTGTATTAATTCTAACATTTAATGAGATTAGTCATATTTTATATGAATTACAAATTTACGCCATTTCCCAAAAAAATTACACATAAAAAAAAAGAGGAAAAACTAACTTAACATTTTGGATTTTTATACCCATCACTCAGAATTTGGAGGTATATTCACTTTGGCATTACGTTTGTAAAAGGAAATAAATAAATTATGTGTATTCTTGATTTAAATATGCCTGTCTGTCCGTCTTTCAATCATTGCGTCCGTCTGTTGTAAAGCTTCTCCTGGTCATGAAATTTAAGTTAATGAACTGAAATTTGGCAAAATCATTGAAAGTTCCCCCATGAAAGTTAGAAATGAAAATGGGTAATATCGGTCAAAGAATGCGCCCCCAGTGCAAAAGATAGAAAGCTACAATTTGGTATAACTAGTACAGCCATTGATCTACAATGTCCGTCCAAAAGTCATACAAATCAGCCACGCCTAAGCGAAATTACAAAATATCAAATTTTCACTTTTTATATTTAAGTTTTCTATTTAGAAGTGAAAAAATTGAAAGACGCCCTAAATCGTAATATCTGGGTGGTACGGATTTAGTATTGGACCCCAGCCACATATAATTTTCTTACTTGCTTTTTAATTTGTAAATAAACTTTTCCAACCATGAATTAGCTTTATAAATTTTAATTTAACAAAAGTTCCGTAACTTATTGACCCAATTTTATATTAAACATAACCACCACAATATATATATAGAGATTTATTTCTTTATATTATTAATAATAATACAATTATACAAACGGACTTGTAGAAAGAAGAACAGTAAACAAAAAAGGCGGCAGCAGATAAAGTGAAAGTGACAAACGGAAAGAGACGTATAAAAACGGAAATTACTTTGACACTTCACTGGTCATTGACAAATTGCAAAATGCGATTAAACACTAAACAACAATAATAACAATAACAATAACAATAACAATAACAATAACAATAACAATAACAATAACATATAATGTATAAGGTTATGAACTCATACTCAGCCGGGCCAAACTTAACTTAACTTAAAAACTTAACACCCCAGAAAAATCTCAATCCAAAACAAATCATTACAATAAAATATTGAATCTCCATTTCAAATATAACTCATAACATTAACTTGTATTGTAACTCTAACCAACAAAATTCTACAATGTAATATACATATTTTATTGCAATCGATTTATCAAAAAGTAGAGGAAATGCAATTTAAAGGTACATTATTCATTACGCCTGCACTTCACAGAACTGCAAACTTACCACCATTTCTTGACGCTTTGCATTATATTGCAATAAACAGCAAGGGAATATTTTAATAAAGAGTAATAAACAGAGAGAAAGAGAGAGAAAGAGAGAGAAATAAAAAATGAGGCAGCAAAAGTGTATGGTTAGTTATGAGAAATGCAATTAACGCCATTTACAAAGTGTTATACAAAGAATTGAATTGTGCTGGCCATTTAAACTCTTAGAACTCTTTCAATATGGAAAAACTTAATTCAGTTTGAAACTTTTACATATCAGAGACTTCAAAGTCTTTGTGTAATAATAAATTAGACTCATTTTAATGAAATTAAATTGTAACATGAAAATAATGTTTTGCCAAAGAAAATTTATAATGAATGAATTGTAAAACTTTCCTAGATCCATTAAAAGCAGCATTAACAATTCCAATTGTTACATAACATGCCAATAATTTACATAAATTCCATAAAATCATAATTACAAGTCAATATTTTAAGTAATTTTGATGGCAGATTTTAAAATTTGATAGAAATGTTTAAAGTTTTAGTTTGAGGCCTTGTTGGTCTTCAAATTCTTTGTACTTTGATATCTTGAAAGCCGTATGAATGGATTTATTACAAAAATACTTTTTATTTTAAAATTTTTCATTAAACTTTAGATCAATTAACATTTTCTTGAAAAACTATACGGGCCCAAATGGTCTTTTAACTTAATTAGCCGGACAAATTTTAAGAAACTAAATTTGATGGATCTTGTAGATTCTGAAAGTCCTAAAACTTATTACAACTTTAATAGAATTAGATTATTTAGATTTATGCCTCTTTCAAATGTAATTACTTTTTCTCATAACACAAATTTCTTTAAAATCGCTGGAAAACTTTCAAAAATCGATCAAAAATTTAAATTCCCTCGATGATAGCAAAGCGAAATAGATAAAATTCAAATTCATTTTAAGTTAAAGTATAATTTTTTTTTTTTTTTTTTTTTAAAGTAAAACTAATCGAGATATACTTTATAACAATTTGAATTAATTTTCTTAGTTTTCTCATTGAAATTCCATTCTGCATAATTTATTGCAAATTGCTATTTTCATTTCTACTTAATGCACATTACTTGTTAAACATAAGCATTAACCTCTTAAGGTAAATTTTTTTTTTCCTTTCGCAGGAATCATTCAATTGGAATTATATTATATGCCATATAAATTTTTTTGCTCTATCAATTTTTGGTTTTTCTTTTTTTTTTTTGTTTTCTTATTTGAATTGAAATTATTTTATGAAAGCAATTGGCAATAAAAAATTTACCGTGCGTGAAATTATGCAAAAATCACAAATCAAATATAAATATTCCATCTCTCTCAATCTCTACGCAACATATTTCCATTAAGCAAGAAAAACAAGCAAAAGGCAAACAATGCCAGAAGTAAAGAAATGAGATGATAAATGAGAAGATGGAAAATGTTGAGGCATAAGAATAAATAAGAAACATCTAAGTGAGATTTTTTTTACTTTTGTGATTATTTCAGATCCATTGACTTTAATTCTCAAATTTGTGCAAACAAATTATTTGTTAAAAATTTTGTTAAAATGAAGCAATCTCTAAAAATCTAACGCTACCTTTTTCACCTTCAAAAAAAAAAAACAAAAAAGCGAAAAAATGGGATATGTCAAAAGAAGGGGACAATCGAGAAGCAGCTAATGGATGCTAATTGACAATAAGGATCATGGGTTACGGAACAATCAAGATTTATTGGTCCCGATAAACCAATTCATTATGTATGCATGTGGTGAATTTGGAGTTGGGTGTGGGGGGTTCTGCGCGTGCTCGCTATTTTTTACCATATTGTTGTCACGTGCATTCGAATAATGGTTGGTGCTATCGTATTATCTACTGGTTAGAGCCGACCTTACACAGATAGCTTACTGTGGCAATAGTGTTTAAATGAAGTGTCGCGGGGATGCACTTTGTGATGTACCACGCTAGGTCATTGTATGTTCGATTTGAGCTTCAGAGTGATATAAACATACGTCCGTAAGATTATTGTGATGTGATTTGAAAAGAAGAAATAAGTCTTTAAAACTTAGAATTAGCTTTTCTTTGGAGATCTCTAAAATTCTTTCTTATAATTTAATTAATGGGATGTTGCTTTGCAAAAAGGATCAAAGCAAATAGGAAAATTTTGTCTCTCACTTTCATAAAACTGAACTTTTAATTTAATAATATGGCAGAAATGCAAAGAAAAAGGAAGAAAAGGACAAAGCAATGCAAAAGATAAAATGCAATGAATGAAAATTGGCACTTCAAAGCAATTAATTTTATAGCATTAGTAGTTTACTTATCATACACCAAAATGGAAAAATTTTATATCTAAATATATTTCATCTATCTACAACTAACATAAAACTTCAACTAATATAAATATAAACACTAACACTAGCACTAACACTAACACTAACACCACCATATAAGCATAAATCTCCTAATGAAAATATCATGACAAAGGATGGTGTTATAACATAAAGCATGAATAATGAATAATGAATAATGAGTAAAGTGTTTCTAGGCGAGTGTATTACGTGTAAATGTAATGGATTTTTAGGCGTGTATGAGAATTATATGAAAAAGTGGGTGCTTGAAATAAGTGGCAGTTTCAGTGAAGATGGAAGGAAGAAATCAAATAGATGATAGATGTAAGAATGTCTAACGTTGTGTTAGTATTGTTATATGGAACAATTAAGCTGGATAATTAAGTTTATCGTGTCGTTGCAATGCAACAATTTATTTACTTATGTTACACAGCAATGACAGATTATACTTTTTTTTTTTTCATATTTACTTAAATGTTACAAGCGTCTTGTTATATCATTTCTATCTGCCTCTTTCTCTTTTTGTGTATGTGTGTGTGTGTGTGTGTGTATGTATGCCCCATAACACTATTTTTCTCACATCTTAGTTTCTTGAACAGTTTCAACTTTTATGAATAGATTTGTATCATTTGTAAAATATTCTGAAAGACAGGAAGTCGAAATTGAAATTAAAGCAAATGGTTTGAGTTGGATTATTTTATAAATTACTTAAACATATGTGTGTGTATGTATATATATGTATATGTGTATTCAAGGATACAAATGTATAAGTGTATGATAAATAGAAATTGACCAACACATGATTTTGCATATTATTTAAAACAAAGCATCAAATAGAATTTTCCATATTCCGCATGCCTCACATATAAAACTTTGATAGCAACCAGTTCTTATGGGTGAGACAAATTGTATATAAAACCCCTTCAAAGAGAAAGAATCAGAAAGAGAAGACAATAGTAGAAAGAGATGAAATGTAATAGTAAAACTTTTGTGGTGGCTCCAAAATGACCATAAATTTTTTTAGGTGTTTCTTTTCCGTTTTTTTTCTTCCTTTCGCAATTGAAATGAGAGAGAGTGAAAGAATGAGAGTAAGAGAGTTTTATGAAGCCCTTCAAGTTTGAGTTAAAGCAACAGACATTAATCATCACTTGTCATTAGAAACAAATCGATAAATTTTCTAAAATAAGCTTCCATAGTCTAAAGGTTTAACAATAAGATAAATGACCAAAATATACATTTATTCATATTCATACATTCATATATTCATACATTCATACAAACAAATATATATAAATATATAAATATATATGTGTATATTTATAAACAAATGTTATAAAATGATAAATATAAAGATGATAATGAAACAAAGGCAGGAGATAATTTATAGTTAACACAAATTAAATGTATTCATTTTTGGGGCCATAAATGTAATTGTCAAGCATTTCATAAAATCAGGCCATTGGTGTGAGTTTTAGAGAATATTTTCTAAAAATAATTTTTAAAAGATTTTACATGGTGAATGTAACAATAAATAAAACAGAATGACTGGTAGGAAATTCATCACCAAAAAAAAAAAAAAAGAAGAAGGAAAGAAAACAAAAGGAAAACAAAAAACATATTTCTGGTAAATTATAATTTCAGTTAAAATCTTAAGTAATTAAAAGATGATGGTACTTATTTACCAATGTCCTTAATTCTAAAGAACGTCTTTTCTAAATTGTTTATAGTAAATGTAAGTGTTGCCATATCGCTAAAATGTCAAATTGTTTAATGTCACCTCTTCACTATGCTTTGATTAAAATCTATCAAAAAATATGTCAACACTTAAGAAATTATTATTATAAGAGACCTGGAATTGTGCGTCATGTAGGTGCTGGGTATTTCTTTAAACTTTAGATGGCGTCTCATCTGTAGTTAAGACGTTTTTTAGAAAAAAGTAATGGAAGAAGAAGAAGAAGTGAGAGGTGAACTAATTCGACTGGATCCATGCTAGATCAATAATCTTATAAATTATTGCTTTGACATTTAAAATAAGTTGAAAGGAAATTTCTTTGAAGGGATTTGCTTTAAAAGGACCTGCTTTAAAGGGCCTTCTTCTCCTTACTTTAGTTTTTCAGATGTTAAGGCTTCTCTCGGAGCACCGATTTAAGACACCTTACTAAAAGTTGCAGTCATAATAATAAAGTTCAAAGTCGAAGAATTTATGCGCACACGGTGTGAGTTGTATAATATTTCGTGATTTACTTGAACACATAAAAAGCAGCTCCATTCATAAATTGCCTTTCATTTCTTTTCAATAAATTATTGCCACAAAAAGTTAGGGTAAAGTTATTGGAGAAAATACAGTCAGGTGAAATGAAAATGAAATGAAAATGAAAATGAAAAAGTGCAGCGAAGTGAAGTGAATTGAAGTCAAATAAGTTAAAGCTAAAGCTAAAGTGAAGTGAAGAGGTTTCACTTCACACTTTTATGGCTTAGATAGCTATTATCAATGAATAGTGTATGTATGGATGTCTATGTATGTATTTGGGGAATGCCAGTTCATTTATTATATGGCGTGCAAAAATTCACGCCACTTGGAGAAGAATCCAAAACAACAATCAACAACATCAATAAAGAATATATAAAATATTTTCATTGAAAGTCTTCTTTTGATATCATTACGAAAATTATTACATGTCAAGTTTTTTGTAACGCTTGATAATTTCCATTACACTCCATTTATCGTAGTTGCCAGAGCACTTACAATGATTAAAAATTTTCATTGATTCAGACAAATTTTCCAAATTTGAAATCTTAATATTGAAGCGAATGATTTTTTTTATAGTTACAATGAATTTTAGTAAAATTTTTGAAGGTCTTCATTTAAATTGAGTCATCTCAATGAAATTTGCAACTTAATTTTTGATGAAACACTTTTGAGATCCATTTTCAAAGTGAGCTGTAACATAAAATGGAAAAATTTTTCATTTTCATAACAATTATGAAAATTTCTTTAAAGCAAATGACAGTTTCAACTGTCAAAAAGTTATATGAAAATATCTTATAAGATATTTTTAGGGGAAAAAAATAGGGCAATTTAAGCCTACACAAATGAAACGATTCCTGAGTCGTTTATTGCCAAATGTAGAGTGAAAATTTCAATGGAAGCCAAACATTAGTTTATCTTTTTTGTTGTTGTGACAAATTTCTAGTTATACATATTTTTTTTTTTTTTTTTGGATAGAAAACGCTAAAGACTCATTAATATTTTTATTATTTTTACGTCCTTTTTCGGTTATACTTTTTTATTTTGTTTTGTTTTGTTTTAATGTAAAATTTTTAATGTTGATTAAAATCGTAAAAGCGGACAATGCAGAAAAGGACGAAATAAAAAACAAAGAAAAAAGAAAAGAGTAAACTAAAACGTAGCGAAATAAAATAAATGAAAACTGAAAATAAATGAGAATGTATAGATGAATGAATGGTTGGATGGACGGACTGATGATTGTATGAATGGATGGATGGATGGATAGACGGACAGATGGTAGTAAACATTCTATTTTAATGAGAATCATTTATAAATCTCTAGAGGAAATTATGTCTGGGTGACATATAGGGGTACAAAAAAATACAACAACAACAACAACAACAAACAACAACACGAACAAAAACAAGAACAAGAATACCATCAACCAAAAATTCATGGATTGATGGACAACGCTACAACAAATGTGACATAACGCAAAAAAAACCACAACAATAACAACAAAAATAATAACAGCAACATTAATAGCAGCAGAACAACAACAACAACAACAACAACAACAACAACAACAGCAACACCAATAAATTGAAACTTATGAAAAAGAGAGTCAAGCAAAAGAAAAGCAAGTGAAAGTAATTTGAGTGTTGTTGTTAATGCGGTTTGTGCTGCTAATGACGTCAATGTTGGCTATCGCGTTTATGTTATTGTTGGTCCTACTATTGGTATTGACGCTTACACTAAAGCTGACACTTCATGTTGGTGTTGGCTGTCAATATTATTTCACGTAGTAATAGTAATTAGAATTTTATCCATGCTTTATTTTTTAATGTTTCTTTCTGTTTCTCCCTCCTCTTTTTTTGGCTTGTTGGTGCATTTTGTGTTTCATTATTTCACTTTATTTCAACATTTATATTTGACAAAAAAAAAAATAATGCACATGGAGAAAAAAAGCACATGAAATCAAATGACGTCTATAAAAAAGTTTTTAAATGATGAAAATCGTAGAAGAAAAAAAAATATTAATTACCGACAACACGAATGGAATTTTTTATTTTCATTTACTTTTTTTTTTTTGTTGTTTTTTGTGTTTTGTTCAAAATTCATTAAAATAATTCAGGCTAAAATGTTCCCTAAAGGAATTATACTTAAATTCTAAAGTCGAAGTTTTCGCATTTCGCTGCCAAAAAATTTCTTAGAAATGATACGAGTAAAATTAATCTTTTGAGAAATTTTAACAATTTCTCTCTCTAATTTCTCAAGAAAACCAAAAAGAACAAGTAAATTTATTGTAAAGGCAATTTATTTAAGCTTCAGATATAATTTAAAAAAGTTTTATTTTTAGACACTTCTTTTTATAGATGCATAAAATATGAAATCTTCAACTAAATCTTTTAGTTTTATTTGACAGCTAATGATCAAGAGCTCTCAGTAATAATAAAATCCATTTTGGTATTTATAAAAATTCAGGCAAAAGTAAGCGCCAGCATCTAAAGTGGTTTCTCTGTGGAAGCAGATTTAAAATTCAAATAGATTTTACAATAGATCCATTAAATAAATTAAAAAAGTACAATTTGATAAAAAATTTACAGGGCACGTATTAATATAGATCTGATATAGCCAATGTTGACTAATTAATTTCTTTTATCTAAAAAAAACTTTTAATCTCAAGTTTAACTTGCCATTTTTCTGTTTATATCCCATAACATTTGTGGAGCAAAGTAGACTGGTCTCTAGCCAAAGAAAGGTACTCACTCTTTTTTAGTTTTTAATTCCAGTTTAGTTTAAATCTTTTTTTTGAATTGTTTTGAACTATTTGTTCGATTTTTTGAGAGAAAATTTTGAACAAGTCATGTAGACGCAACATTAATAATCACTAAATTTGGTAAGTTGTATGGGCACGCTTCATAAAATTTCATAATATTTTGGAAAAAGCTCATCGTATGAAAAAAATAGATGTGCCATATTATGTTATGTTCTATTTTTAGAAGACACTCCCAAATAAAAAAAACTCTTCCAAAATCAGTCCACAAATTACAAAATTTTACTTCACCCTTAAGTTTTTCTTAATTTTTTAATTTTTTCACTTTAAATAAAATAATGTAGAGTGTTTAAGTAGCGGTCTGAATCGATTTTAATAGTTTTATTTGTTTTCTTATAAAATATTAATTAAATATAATTTTTGTAGTGTTAATATTGCTATTGATGCTGCTGCTGCTGTTACTCTCCGTAATTATTTGTAAACTCTTTTCTTCAAATACAATAAAAGTTAACTCTTTTACTTATTGTTTAATGCTTAATACTTTTAGATATTTACATATTTATATCATGCAGATTATATGTTGAATACTTTAACGCTTTGTTTTACTTCAATCTGCTTGACTTTTTTTTCATTAATACATTTTTTTTTTTTTTAAATACATTTTTCAGCCTCAAAGAAACCCTTAAAATTAGATGATAAGAGAAAGATTATGAATAAAAGTAGAAAAAGCAAAAAGAGTAAAAGAGAGAGATAGAGCGTGTGTGTGTGTGTGTGCGAGAGAGAGAAGAGAGAGAGAGAGAGAGAGCGTGAAAGTATGTATGTGTGTGTGTATAAAAGTATATTTTGTTTGAAGTATGTGATAAAAGCGTTTTCCATATTAACACTCCCTTTGAGACTAATTACGTCCAAATACCCTTTCAATTGTTTCTTCTTATTTTGCTTCTTTTTTTTTTTTTTGTATCCTTCATTTATAAATAGTTAACAATGCGTAAATTTTCACGCTACATTATATTATTAAGAGAAATTTCTATAACAATAAAACCAATAACAAAAATAATAAAAACAATAACAAATTCTTTCGTTTGAAAATGTCAGGCATGAAGAATCTTGAATGAAGAATCCCAAAAAAAAAAAAAAAAGAAGAAGAAAAATCTAAATCAAAAAAAAATATTGGTTAGAAAAAAGACCCTGAACAACAAATACAGATATGAATAATATACAAAATTCAAGTGGCATTAAAAATATGCTTGACAAGCAAGAATAAAAAATAAGCCAACAAACCAAATAGAGAAAAATTCCTTAAAATCCTTACAAATTAACTGAAAAGGACAATCCCATATAAATAGCAGTTTTACATCTTTTGAAGTTTATCATTGTTTTTGTTGTTATTGTTATTATTAATTTCTTTCGAATTTTTATTCTAAATTAAATGTTAATCGTCCCAGGATTTTTTATAATCCTAAGTGAAGGTGCCCTCTTCTTCCATTTAAAAACTTTATAATGAAAAATGTGCCAAAAACTTCTTTGAACTTTCTTTTATATTCTTTGGTTGAGTTTAGTTTATTTTTTTTTTTTTAGATTTGAGCCTTTTTAATGTTTTTATTTATTATTTTAAAATTTGATATCAATTCAGTCTTAGGTATCTTAAATTAAAATATAATTCATTCTTGGAATTTATTGAGAGCTATTAATTTGATTATTTTTGTGTAAGCGAAATGTGTTGCATATGAACTAGATAGTCCATTAAAATATAAATTTAACGAGGCGTTAGAACAATAGAAACTTAAAACTTAATCATTCATATTCAAAATTATTTTGAATTCATTGATAGTTGTTGATGGTTTGATGAAGATTTGTCTTCATTTTTAATATTGCTAAAATATTTATTAAGGATACACCCAGCCACACACACACAGACACACACAACACACGCACACACACATACACACACACACACACACACGCGCGCACATATCCATCAATATCAATCAAATTTACAACTCATAAGTCTCTAAAGGACCAACTATAATTTTATAATTTCTATTTATTCTCTGACGCTTTTCTTTTTCTGTTACTTAGCAAATATTAAAAATAATTAACTGTTTGTCACTTTGTGTGTTACTTTTATATGAATTTTATTATTAAATATTAAGTGTTTGCCATAAAAATGAAATTAGTTTCACTTAGTTGCTTTTAATAATTAGAAGCAGCCTTAAAGTATGCTATAAAATTTACTTAATTATTTAACATTAATATTTTTTTTACTAAATTCATTGTATGAACAATGTTATATAAGTTTAATTAAGAAGTGACGAAGAAATGAGGTGTGACCTATGAAAAATATGAAACATTTTGATGTAAATTAAAGGCACAGGACTGGAATTATAAACATACTAATTAAAATTTGTTTAATTAATAAAAATTAGAGGGCTTGATTTAAGATTAATAAATTTCTTTAATTTCTTTTCTTTTTTTAAATAATTAAACTAATTAAATGCTTCTCAAACTCTTTTCGTTCTTTTCGGTTCGTTCCATTTCGTTCTTGAAAATTAAATTTAAGGGATTCTTTCTTCAAAAGTTGAAACTAATTTTGAAAAATTACAATGCTTATGGTAAATTTAACTACATTTTCATAATCATGGTATTTCTAGATTCATTTACTCCAAGTAGCTCATAAGTTTCCCTCTGAAATGGATTTAATTAGTTCTTTATTCCATCAACATTTAATCTTTATGTATAATTGATAAATGTATCATTAGATTTATTTTCAAAAAAACTTCAAGCAAAGTCTATTCGCTAAAGAAATCTGCTTTACACGATTTCCCGGTTCCATCAAAATATGAAACCAACTATACCACATTTATAGCAAATTCTTACTCAATTTATGATTCAAACATACAATAAAAATCTCAAAGCACTTTTTCTCAAATTTAAGTGTGACATTGTGACAGTGTTCCTAGACTTTTAATAAATTTCCTTTTATTTCATTACACTAAAGAAAAAACAAAAAAGAAGAGGCTTCTGTTCTAAGATTAGGATAAGGCTAATGATCCTAATGACAGTAATAACCATTAAAAAAAATTATAATGATGCTAATTTTTAAGCGTTTGCAAATTAATTGTCGAGGATTCCAGCAATCATCATAAAGCAAATCACGTAACGCAACGAAAAATATAATTAGATTACACTTTTTGATAAAGCTATAGAAAGTATGAAGAGTACAAAGAAAAGAGCAAAGTGCAGTATACGGAAAAACAAGCCATAACTGAAAGGTAAAAAAAAAAAAAAAAACAAGACCCTTATGGGCAACACTTAAATATCCTAGAACAAGTTTTTAAGAAAAGTTTGTTTGTCTGGTTTTTATGATTTTTATTTTTCAAATAAAAATCATTTGTATATCGGAGTAATATTTTTCTGCATTGAAATTTGAATTTTTCTATGCATAAAATTGAATAATTTTGTGGCAAATCGATCTCTAAATAAATTAATTTATAGCATGGAAATTTTTCTGAAAATTGATTTTAGTAAAATAGGCTTTACCAAGAAAAAAGTTACGATTATTCAAATTTATGATTATTTATTTATTTTTATAAAAAATTTATTTCCAAATAATGTTTGAAGGTTTAAACAAAGTGCATGTCAAATTATTTTTAGTATAATTTAACATCGAGAGTTTCTCAAACGGTAAACTTTGTTCTCTAGAATTTTCTTAAAATATTACAAAAGTTCTGAATGAATAATAAAATTATATGAATTGATGGTTGAGGCAAGATGCCTAAAGTATACAAAATGCTATATACAGGGCCACAGGACCACAGGACCACAGGACCACGGACCACAGGCCCAAAGACCCTCAGACCTTCTGGCTTTTCGATGTAGCTTCAACTACTTCGAAACAACAAATAAACAATGAAATGAAAATCAAATGAAGTAACTTCAAAATTTTCATTTCCAATGAAAATTTTTTTTGGTCAAGCGTTACATATGAAACCGTATGCCATTTACCATCAATTAATGACTAAAATTATAAAGATCTTCTTGACAATGGTAAAAAATTATATACGAAATATTTTATGTAATATTTTTCTTAATTTAATGTCGCATGCTACACTTACAATTTATTATATCTGTTATTTCAAAATTAAAAGATCAAGAAAATGAGCAAGCAGCAGAAGCAGAAGATGATAATGAAGAAGAAGGCAATAACAAAAAGTAGAAATAAAAAAGTAAATATAAAAAATCAAGAGGCCTTTTCTCAGCCTTCTTTCCACCATCTGACACAACATTTTCTTTTGTACCATGCTCAAGTGCCTGAATTTTGTGGCTCGTGTTGCATAATAAATGCTTAAACTGATCTAAGCATATAATACCTATATATAATCATACATACATACATACATAAAATGCATATAAAATTCATATAAAATGCATATAAAATGCATTCAAGCATCCATCAAGTACTTAAATATCTGATATACGCATGAGATTTTCTTCTTTATCTTTACATTCAAGATCCAGATGGTTGACACACTCTACAATTAACGTTTTTTAATTTTTTAGTTTCTCAATTTCTCCATTTCTCAATATTTCCATTCAGTTTGGGGCAAAGTTATAGCAGTAAAATGACTCGAGTCAAAGCATTTGGTTTTTTTTGTGCCTTTCTTGTTGCATCTTTCTTCAACTTTTTTCATCTGCTTCTTCTTATTTTATTATCTGATTTTAAGCATCTAATGTTATGCTAGTTGGACGCATATGTTTTGTTTTGCTCTTCTTTTTTTTTGTTCTTTTTTTCTTTTTTTTTGTATTGCATGTCTGTCCTATTCTATGCTGCGCCATATTGTACTGTCCTTGGATTTTAAGTTTGAATTCAAATATGAAAACTAACTAAAAAAAAACAAAAAAAAAAAAAAAAGAAAGAGAAAACTAGAAAAATTACTTGTAAAATGCACATTTTCACGTACATGAAGCCTAAGAGAGCAAAAATTACATTTTAATTTTTTGTTTTTAATTTGCTTTTATTGTTGTTGTTGTTTATATGTAAAATATTTATTTAGCGAAGAAAAGTTGAATAACAAATGGGGTGAAAAAACAAAGCCAAAGAAAAATTTATGTTGCAACAATAACTTTGAATGTTGTTGTTGTTGTTCTTGTTATTGTTGTTGTTGGTTGTTATTGTTGTTGTAAAAACTATAATCTATTTATAGGTGTTGACAAAACATATGGCACTTTGTGTGTATGCATATGGCATGTTGTTGTTGTAGTTGCTATTATTATAACTGTCAATGTTGCTGTTGCTGTTGCTGTTGCTGTTGCTGTTGCTGTTACTGTTGCTGTTGCTGCTGCTACTTTTAAGAACGCATTATGAAATCAAAACATTAACAGTAAAGCAAAATGGAAAAAAACCCATAAAAAAATGAAAAAACAAAAAGTTAGAAAAAAAAAAATAGGGAACGTCATCTTTTAACACGTGCTCTCATGGCAGCGCAACGACTTTTTCTTTTTTTCACAATTCATAATTAAAAAAATTTATGGTTTCATTTATAGAGATATTTGTGAATGTACATACATGCATATATGTATGTATGTTTGTATGTATGTATATGTATAAAAAAAAAGAAACTAGTAAAAGTAAACAAAAATAGGAATAAGACGGAGAAGAAGGCAAATTAAATTATAAGAAAAATATGTCTATTTTTTTTTTTTACATTTTACTTGTATTTTCTAGTTTTCTGGCAAACGTCTCATCTTGCATTTTTTTGTGTGCCCACGGAGAGATTGAAGAAGTTTTTCTATTTTGTTTCCATTTGTAGATTTATAAAATTTGAATCGAAAATATGCAAACTTCATACAACCAGATTTCTTAGATCCACATTTCATAGATCTAGTCCTTCGAAGTATAAGTGCTTTTGATTCTACAACGCTTACAATTATTTAGTTTGCTTATCTGACTATTTGTTCGTCTGTCCGTTCACTTGTTCGGCGTCTCCCAGCTTAACTTTACGTGCTTGTCACCTATCACTCATTACTGTGGATACTGTCCATATCCATACACCTCTTAAGTGGTTTATCACTTCCCGAGCTTCTCAGCCCGTCTCTACATCCAAAAGTAAGGACGAACAATTTTGTATAGATTTTGGTTATTTTGGTTAAAGTGCTGGTAATTGAAACGAAATTTATTTGACCACTTTAATTGTGACCATCGGTTTTAAGTAAATCTTAAGTCATATTAAAATATTTAAAATCAAATTCTACCAGACTAAATAAAGTTCAATCTTTTCAGACTCTCTTTCCAATTGGTTAATTTTTCCAAAATTTTTGTTGTTTTCTTCAAATTTTTAAGAATGCTGTAATCATCAAGAAAGTGTTTTAGAGTGTTTAGTGTGTTAACTTTTATCTTCAATGTCTCTTTTTTCTGCTACTTTTTCTGACACTTTTTCTTCAGCAGCTTCACCTTCAGCTTCTTCAGTTTTATCTTCTTCTGTTTCTAATTAAACATATGCCCTGATAATGTTTCTTCATTCTCCTCTGACATTGTCATTATTTCAATTGGTACCTAAAACTTTAGGGTCTCACATATCTCTTGGCCTCAACATTCCCTTTTTATACCCTCACAGATTTTGTTATATATTTCACCCACGTTTATATTCAGAAGTATCAGCAGAATCAGAAGAATCAGCGCAAGCCATAAAAAAATGATTCTTTATAGAAATTTCATTACATTAGTTTCTATTTCATTTTAATGATGTTGGCGTTGACGTTGACGTTGTTGTGGTTAATGTTGTTGATGGAAGAGTTTGAAAGGAAGTGGGCGCATAAATAAAACAATAACAAGAAGAAGTAAGAAGAAGAAGAAGAAGTAATTGCGTTGAATTTTATTTTGTAATTATTATTATTATTATTATTATTGTTGTTGTTGTTATTATTATTGTTGTTGTTAGTGTTATTATTATGACTTTTTTTACTTTATAAGAAAATCTAAATCTAAAGATATGGATGAAAAAAATTTATTATTTACTCGATCTCCTGCTGAGTTTTCTTACATCTCTAAAGAAGTTTATATAGATATAGATACACACACACACACACAACACACACACACACACACACACACATATGAATATATAACTGTATACATTTTTAAATTATATGAACATAAATCTAAGTGTAAATTGCGTTATGTGACGAAGAATGCGTTTTTAAGTGTATTTAATGATTTCACTGCTGCTATTGCTAGGAGCACTGTTGTTGTTGTTGTTGTTGTTATTACAATAATTTTTAATTATTTTTAATTTGTCATATGTCCATGACGTGAACCATTTGAACTGATCTCAACTGATTTGATCTTAATGTGTTGAGATCATTTCATTCAATTTTTAATTTCCATCAAAATTAATACAAAGTAAATAAAATGAAATAGAAAGTTTAAAAAAATCAAAGAAAGTAAAGGAAATTTTACACGATATTATTTTATGAAATAAATGATAATTTTAAGGTTCTAACAAAATTCTTTAGATTAGATTTTACACTCAATAAATTTCAATTATTTCATATAAAAAAAAAGCATTTTAATCTAAAATTTCTCTTAGTTGTACCGCTTTTTTTTTTCAAAATTTAATTTTTATATAGAGTTTTGCAGTCTAAACCGGGTCAGTGGGCTCAATATAATTTGAAAAATTAACTGGAATTAGACTTAAAGTATTAAAGTTAAATCAGATTTTTATAGTAAAAGAAAAATTTTTAATGGAAAAGAAAAAAAAATTGTTTTTAAGCTCCAAAGAAGTCCGCATAAGATAACTATCAGCACAACAACAACAACACCAAATTGTTTTAGAATTGTAAATTTAATACGTAAAAATTACACGAGAAACTTTTTGATATTAAAAGTAGGGCATTCAGATTAACGTACAATAAGAACCTTAGACGTTTATTGTTTATATCTGGTTATAAAAACTTACGGTGCCTTTAAGTACATAACACTTAAGTTCTCAAAAATTTCTTTTGCGCTTGTAGAAGTACAAGTCACTAATAATGTCAATCTAAGACTTTGATTGCACTTCAATTTTTAATTCTCATTCCGACTAGCAAAGCTTATCAACTTTTCAAAGGGTTTGCAATTCACTATTCTCAGGGAACATTTCTTCATTTAACAAGCCTGTATGACTCCACATTACACTAATAAATCAAATAAGATCTCTCATAAATTTCAAAGGTAATTTAGCTTTTTCACCATAAAGATAATTTATAATCAAAATGTATCCAAAATAGAAAAATTATGATTCGAATTGTTTAATTTTGTTAGTTACTTTTGAGAGATTGAGAGGATGCCACTCCGAACTGAAGGCTACAACAAATATTTTGAGACTTTTAGAGAAAATTTGAATGTAACAAATATCTCTAGCATAAAACTTTTATGGAAACTTATTTTAGGCAAGACCATCCATAAATTTAGATACAAAATATTTCATGCAAAACTTTCTTTTGTTCATTTAAATGCCTTCTAAAAAAAAAAATAATTGATCCAATTAAGAAATTCTTAACTTATTCTTAACTTTTGAAAATACTTTACGAAATTAAAAACTTGGAAGTTGAAGCGATTCTGATAATTTCTTTACTTCGGTCAACAAACATCTGTAAAAAACTTATATTTAGTATGACTGAGCATAAAATGTTTAGAATGAAGCCCATTAATAAATATTTTTGATAGTAAAGTAAATGAAGAGAAAAGTGAAAATTTCACGAGTTATTTAAAAGGATTTTTTTTTTTTTTAGAAGAGACAAACTTTATTATTGTTATTCTTAATGTTAATTATTGTTTTTTTTTTTTGCTTTAATTTACGTATATCTCTGCTTCTTCTCTTATATTTCTTATGGCTTAGCCGTCTCCGCCATAATTGTTCCTTAAGCTTAAACTGAAGCAACTGCTGGAGTACAACATGAAGTTAATGGTAAAAAGTGAATTTAAGTTTCTTCCGTTGAATTGAGCTTAAGTTGAGTACTCGCATATAATGATGATGATGATGATGATGATGATGATGATGATGATGATAATAATAATAAGGCCAATGCCCTTTAAAGAGTTAAATCAGTAGAGAATGGTGGCAGGAAATCAACACTTTCTACAAAAACTCAAGTGATTGATGTTTAAATAAATTTTGCACTGTTGAAATTATATTTTCATAATATTTTTATTTGTTTGTTGTTTTGTTTGTTTTTATTGTTGTTTGTTGTAATGTTTTCACCATTTGCTTTTACTTTCCCCTCATTTTATGCCCTTTAATTTCAATCCCCTTGAACTTGATTTCATTTTCAATTTGATTAGTTCTATTCATGTAGTCTTTTTTATGATTGATTTTAGCTTCTTTAATTTCATTTTGCATCATAAACTGTAAGAGATCTTTAATCTTTCATTCATTTAATCTCAATCATCTTATTATTCTTGTTCGAATTTTTAATCTTCTTTGCCTTGGCCTTTGCTTTTGCCTTTGCCTTTGCCTTTGCCTTTGCCTTTGTAAGCAAACAATAAAACATTAAATTTAATTTGCCAGCACTTGCTCGCTTGCTTTGCTTTATATTTTACTCCCTTTATCCATTTTCTTAGATATTCAGTTAATGTTAATGCGGCTTTTGCTGCTCTTATAATTCAAGCAACATTTATTGCATTTTATCTTGCTTTTATACCTAATTTTCTTGTTTCTTCTTCTTCCTCTTCTTCACATTTTCATACATTTTCTTAGCTTTTCATATAAATAAACTATTACATTTCTTTTGTTTTTTGTTTTTTTAGCCTTGAATGTCTCGGTCTTTGGCTCTACCATCATCTCAATGCTTCTCCAGTTTGTTTTTTCTTTTTTTTTTCCTGCTTCTTCTTCCTGTTTGCTTAAAGTAACGTCTTTATCTGCTGCCAGCACATCTTCACTTCATCTCTAAGTGTTTGCTTATTTCATTCACCCCCATAAAAACTTATATACACAAACACACTCCTGTACACACATACACACACACACACACACACACACACACACACACATTTTATAGACAATACATACAAATGAATATGTAACATTTAAGCTTAACTAATTACGATTGTTATACGTAATTGCATAAATGCGTTGCATAGAAATTCACAATTTAGATGATGCTACATAAAAAATGCAATAACAAAAAATAAAAGGTCTACAAAATCAAGCAACAACAATAAGAACTTACAATGAACTTAAATCCATCAGCAATGTTAAACGACTGAAAATTATTCTGTATCACGGCATCACTTTGTCTAAGAGAAAACTTTTGTGAACTTTAAGATGCGTAACATTTTAAAATATTGAAAAATGATCCAGTTTAACTTTTATGGAAAGAATTTTCATTGAAAATTACCTTTTTTTATATTGTTTGTTACTTTGAATTCTAAATTTCTTTGAGGGCCCTTTTTTTCATTAAATTTTCAAGGTACATGGAAATTTTTATCTTAATAACATAAATATTTAGAAAATAATTTTATGGATGAGTTTAAATCGTAAAATGTAAAATATAATGAGAATACGTTTCCTTAGGAATCATGTATGCTCATGGAAGCCTGAAATTTTCTCAATAACCCTTAAATTTCTTAAAATACAAAAGGATATAAGAAAATTACATTTACGTTTGAGATCAAAATTTGTCTACAGTAGAACAAGGGCTCTAATATTTTTCCAAAACTTCAGCTCTCTATCTGCTTCGCCTTTCAAATTATGAGCGATAAAAATAAAAATTTTCTCTTAAAAAGCCGAAGCATCCTGCACTATGGGCGTGTCCTTTAAACGATTTGAAGCATTTTTAATAAAAATCTTCGTGTAAGAATTTTCAATATTTTTGCCCAATTTAAGTTCGTTATGCCTGTTTTTTTATGCGACCAGAAGAATGTTCACCCATGGACAAATGGACTGATATTTCTAAATTGATTCAAAATTTAAAACTAAAGCATTAATCTTTGGGTATTACAAACATAATGATAAAATTGGTATTTCAATATCTGGGTAATGGATAAAAAAAGAGAGAGTGTTTAGTTTAATTTCAAAAAATTTTGTTAATTTCTCTTTCAAAATTTTTTTATGGAGTGTGAAAATAAAGGCGGTGCATACTTTTCATTTAACTTAATACACATTTCACATTTCAAGCACAAGTGATAGATTATAAAACATAAAATAAGAAAAGTACAGGAAAAAGAGCCTTAATCTAAAAATATACGTAAATGCACTTCAAATTATGGGGCTAAATTGTTGCTTTAGCAACAACATTCAGCTGTTGTTGCTTTTACTATCATTACTATTATTGTTTGTGTTTTTTGTTGTTGTTGTTGTTGTTGTTGTTGTTGTGATGATGATGATGATGATGTTGATGTTGTTGTTGTTGTTGTTGTTGTTGTGCTGTGCTGCTGCTAAAATTGTTATGCCATAATAAAGCATTAAAAAGCAAAAGAGTAAGGAGTTTTTTTTTTCTGTTGAGAGATAAGTTAAGTGATTTAAGAATCACGTTTTTAATATTACGCATTAAAAAGTTACTTGGTTCAAACGGACGAGAAAAAATCGTTGGATTTTTAAATTTTCAATTCAATGTAATTCTCTAAAATTATACAAATGAATGAGTAAACGATTTGAGAACTTCTAAACCATATTTATTATTATGTTGCTATTAAAGAGCAATTGGAATCCTTTTTAGAAAAATGTCATTTTCTTATTTTGAGTTTACTACTACTCAAGGTAAACTCTTTTAATTTTAGATATAATACTTAATAATTAACAAAACTTAAGAATTTGAATTAAAATATGTGGCATATTAAATTTTTTCATGTTAACAAAAAAAAAAAAAGTTTCGATATTTATTGATTCACCGGTTATTTACATATTGAAAGCCAAATTACACAAATTATTTGGAAAGATGGTCAAGCATACATAGAACAACACACTACACACACAAACAATCAATAGGTACAAAAAAAAAAGAAGCTAAATAAAGTTCTATCAATGAAATTCAATGGAAACATTTGAAACATTTGAAACATTTCAAAGCATAAAATTATTGCATTGCAAAATTATGATAATGAGCTTTTTTTTCAAATC
Source organism: Melophagus ovinus (assembly GCA_023089585.1). Taxonomy (NCBI): domain Eukaryota; kingdom Metazoa; phylum Arthropoda; class Insecta; order Diptera; family Hippoboscidae; genus Melophagus; species Melophagus ovinus. Next base: position 5,784,090 of record JAKKIB010000175.1, read on the forward strand.
AAAAGAAGCAACAGTTGAGCTAATAAAATGAAGGAATATAACTTAAAAAAAAACTGAATAATTCAAAAAGAAAAGAAAGAAAACAATTCATTAGTTTTTTTTTTTTATAAGGCAAGTGTTTTAATTTTTCAATAATTTAAAAAAAAGCAAACTTTATTTAAAGAATTTTCAAATAATTGTGAAACTTATTGAAATTTATATAATTTTTTTATTAATTTTTTATTTTAGTAACTCTAAAAAACGCTTATACTTGCAAGGACATTTTAAGTTTATAAACGAAACAAATTACAACAATAAGAATAACAACAACAATCATATTTAGAAATACTTAGATATCATGTCACAAGTTAATAGCAATCAACTATGAAGATGCTTATTCTAATTGTAATCAAAAAAAAAAAAAAAATATATACATAAAAATCTTTCAATTTCATTTGAAATTTTCTGCATTTTTGTTGTCATTTTAAACTCCAGAAATAAATGATGGCACATTGCATAAAAAAAAATCATGGTTATTAAAGAGACAAAATAAAGGAAGAAAAACAAGATAATGATAATGATGTTAATAATGATGAGCCTCAAGTTCAGCAAATATCAATATCAGGCGTAATAGTTGTATCGGCCTCCGCACTATCGATCAATAAACATTAGCCGTTAAAGTTATTTAACAACAACAACAACAACAACAACATAATAATAATAATAATAATAATAATAATAATAATAATAATAATAATAGCAACAACAATAGCAATAACAATAACAGTAAAACTCTATTTATTGATACTCACTTTAACTCTGGCCAAGGCTTTGCTTCTCATTTTACCACTTAACTCTTTTTTAGATAAACCAAAAGTCAAAAGAAAAAAAAATGGAAAAAAAGAAAATCAAATAAAAATAAAAAGGCGAATCAAAAAGGTAAAGTAAAATATAAACAATAATTTGAGCGAAACAGCTACTGGTAAAAACGCATACAAATATTAACATGCTAATGCAACATCCAGTCAGCCAACAACAACAACAACAACAACAACAACGGCATCAACAGCGAAAAGTAATCATATAAATAACAGAAAATATAAAAGAAGAAAATCATAAGAAAAGTACAGAAGAATTGTGTATATTTATTCTGCTGTTTCTGCTGCTTCTTCTTCTTCTTCTTCTTCTTATCTTTATTTCTTTGCCTGTTTTCTTTTGCTCTCATAGGTTTGACAAAAAAAGGCATGAACAAGAACAACAAAAGCAACAAGCAAATGATACAAAACAAAAAGAATTCAAGAACCACAGAAAAATGTATGAATAAGTAGAAGAAGAACAACATGTAGAAGAACAAGAAAAAGAAGAAGAACGAAGAAGAAGCAAAAGTAACATTTTAAAGATAAACAGCTGCAATAATTTTGAAAATCTCACCCGCCTCTCAGTTTACAACGCTAGCCTTGTTTCACTTCTTCTTCTTCTTCTTCTTCATCATCTTCTTCTTCTTTGTTATTATTATTATTATTATTATTATTATTGTTTTTGTTGTTGTTGTTATTATTATTATTATTATTTTGTTGTTGTTGTTGCTGCTGCTGCTTTATTTTTGTTACTTCACAGTCAACAATTACATTTGATAAAGTTTGAAATATTGAAAGATTGAGCTGAAAATGGCAACAATAACAGAACAAAGAAAAGATAATTTTGCATTTACCAAAAGTGCATAAATATTAAATCAACAATATAAATATATACATATGTAAAACACACACACACACACATACATACATACACATGTTTATATAAGCACATGCAACACATGAATATTGAAAATAGTTGTATGCGTAGCAAAAGTCTTGTAACGTTTCATTTGTTTTCTACCTTAATCTTTTTTCGATATTTTAAATCTGTGCCTCTATTTGTCTATTTCAATAGTCCTTCTTGCAATCTCTTTCTTTTATTTAATATTAAATGCTTGCTGTAGTCCTTTCCGTTGTTCTTCTTCTTCTTATTTTTTTATCTTTTTTTCTAGCTTCAATTACAAATAAAAAATTCAAAATTCATTCAAAATTAGAACTTGTATCTGGCTCTTCCAAAGTTCATTCATTTCAATAACTTTCAATTGAAATATTTCATAAAATTTTGAGTTAAAAACGCGAGTAAATTATTTTTACAATGCGTTTATATTTTTCATTGATTTTTTGTTAATTGAAAACAAAAAAAAAAGAAAAAAAAATCAGAAATTAAGAATATTATTGTTAAACTTTTAGAATTTTCAAATTTTCAAATGTTGAAACGTAAGCTCTAAAGAAAACGCGCCAAATGATTAAAAATTGAAAATCAAATAAGTCAAATTGACAAACAAAACTTTAAAGAGAACGAATTCAACTTAACCAACTAAGAGTTTTTCTCGTTGTTGTTATTGTTGTTGTTTTATTAAACACTTAAAAACAGTTGTCAGCCGTTTGCCGTCAGTCGTCAGTCGTCAGTCGTGCAGTACCTGTGCTTATTCGTTCACCCTTTTTGTTTCCATTTATTTTAGAAAAAAAAAATTGTGTTGTTTTTGTTTTGTGTTTTTTTGTTTTTTTTTTTTTTTATTTTAAATATTAAAACGCAATAAAAAGTCGTTTGACCAGATTTAACTAAAGTCAATAGTTGTGTTCGCTGTTTTTGTTTCTTCTCATTTTTTTTCAGTTTGTTGTTTAACTTTTCTGTGTGTGTATACACGCACACACACATACACACATACACACATACACACACATATACAAGCATACAATATATTGATGATATTTTACAGTGATGCTCAAACTATTTTACTTTGTTAAATGATTTTCATAATTTCACTTCAACATTTCAATCTAACATTTTTAATCACAAAATATCAGAATGCAAAAAAACTTTGTACTTTGGCTGAGAAATTTTGAAAATTTGATTTCTCCTTAGAATTATTTCAATATAAACATCTATAAAATTGCATTTCAATTTAAGGCGTTCAGAAATTAAAAAAACTCAAATTTCATAAAAGGAAATTTTTTTTTCATTTTAACAAAAAGTCCCGAGACTTTTTAATTTTTTTATGCGAATTATTTAACGATCACTGTCAATTTAAATGCTTTGTTCTAAACAGTTTTCTACCGGGACATTTCCATTTATCTTCTACTCCTTCTTCTTTTTCTTCTTCTTCTTCCACTTTTTTCTTTGTCTTCTTCCTCTTTTCGTTCCTCTTATACAACTTTTCTACATCTTTTGCTTTTGTTTTTTTATTTACAAATTTACAAACGCATTTAAAAAGCAAAAAGAAAAGCAAAAACAAAAAAAAATTTAAGAAAAAATAAGTCTAATAATATAAATAAAAAAAAAAATAAATATAAAAAATAAAAAAAATATCATAAAAGATTCATGCGACTTCTTTCTTAATTCTACTTATTTTATTTCGAATTTGATTTTGTTTTTGTTATTTAATTTTGTTTTTCCTTTTTTATGTTTTCTTCGTTTTTCTGCATTTTTTTTAGGTTTTTGTTATTTTTCTGTTATCTGTAAAACAGGTTGAAACTGGTTTATATTGTTTGTGTGCTTATGTATGTGTTTGTGTTTGTGTTTGTGTTTGTGTTTGTGTTTGGGCTCTCGTACAGTTATTATTTAAAACTTCATTTTATTTGATTTGATTTGATTTTATTTTATACTTCTTTCCTTCTCCTTTTGCTGTCTGTTTGTTGTTTCTGCTTGTTTGTGCTTGTCTTATACTTGGGCTGGTTGAAGATAAAGCTCAAACTGAAGTTAAAATACAAAGCCGCAATAACAACAACAACAACAACAACAATAATAACAACAACAAATTATGGTTAAATTGATGTTATAATAACTTTTACGTTTATCAGTTTGCCTGTCTGTCTGTCTTTACTGTCTTCCCTGTCCTTCTGTCCGTCCATTGTAATGTTTTATATTTTTTCATCTAACAAAAGGACAATTTAATGAATTTCATAAGGTTTGCTGCATTGTTATTTCGGATCCTTTATTTATCAATAAAAAACTTTGGGGTTCACAAAATATTTCTTTAGAAGAAACACATTTAAAAAAGTACATAAAATGCAATCATTTTAGAAGGGATTTCTTTTAACAACCAAAAAGTCCAGTTCTCATGTCTCAGCAACTACAAATATATAAAACTTTCTTCGGCGGCCTCTGCAAAGTTTAACTCGTAAACTTCTTTCTCGGCATCCTTTAAAACTCGAGCTTGAAATTCCAATTAATAGAAAAATATTGCTTTTGAGTTTTTTCAAAGTTTGACTTTCAACTTAAGAAACTTTTTCTTTGAGACCCTTTGAAAATTTGAGTCTCATGTTCCAGCTAATGCAATAATGGTGCTTCTGAGATTTTACATTTATTTTTTGAGACCCTTTGAATATCTGAGTATCCAATTTCAGCTGATAAAAAAATGTTGCTCTTAAGCTTTTTGAAAATCTAAATTTTCAAAGTCCAATTTGGGAAAAATTTTCTTTGAGACTCTTTGAAAATTCGTGTCTCATATTTTTCTTCGAAGTTTTTTCAAACTTTGACTCGCAACTTGGGAAACATTTTCTTCGAGACTCTAAAAACCTTTGAACCTTTGATTCTTAAGTACTAATTCATAAAATTTCTTCTTTAGATCATTTCTTTTATAATGCTCTCCCTTTCTCCTTCTTTCTTTCTCTCTCTCTCTCTCTCTCTCTCTCTCTCTAAACTGTTAAAGAAACTTTTAGTAAAGTTTTCTTTATAGATTGTTTGAAGTCTTTTTCTAGTTCAGTTAAACCATCCACAGAATCAGTCATAGCTGTTGGAAGAATGGTTCTCTTAAATTTTGTCTTATATTTTTTTTTTTATAATTCATGTTCTGCTTCGCCTTTTTCTTGTTAGTATTGTTATTGTTGTTATTATTGTTTTCTGCTACTTCATAGTTTTTGTTATTGTTATTGTTGTTATTTTTATATAGAAAGAGTTATAATGCAGCTGCATTACAGATTATGATGAGATCATCGCCATCGCCATCGTCATCGTCATCGTCATCGTCATGATCAGAGGCTGCTTTTGCCTGATGTTTTAGATGATGTTACTGTTACTGTTACTGTTACTGTTACTGTTACTGTTATTGTTACGGTTGCTATTGTTGTTTGTGTGTTGCAATTTCTACTGTTTCTACAACTTTTACTGATGCTGCTTCTTGTTATTATTACGCACAGTAGCACTTTAAAGTTTGACTCTTGTTTTTTTATATTTTTCTTCTTAATTCTTGGTTTTTTTTTGTTGTCTTCTTTTTTTGTTATCACATAAAGAACAATCAAGAAAGTAAAAAATGGAAATAAATAAACACGATAAAGAAAAGTTTAAGACAATAAAAGCAAAATAATAAAAAAGGAGTTGATTTTACATTTTGAGGCAGAGTTTCCCTGAAACGCCAAATAAATCGATCTTATATTAAATTTTTATTTTTATTTTTTTTGATTACAATTATTTCATCTGTTTTTACATGCGTAATTCCTATGTAAAATTGTAAGATCTAAAACTTGTTGGTTGGGTTTTGATTTGTTTATGAGTTAAGAAACGCTGATAAATTTTAACATTTTACGGATCAACGTTTTTTTTTTCTGTTTTTTTATTTTATAAGTTTGATGTAGAAGTTTGAAAAACAAAGTTTGCCATGTCAAAAAGAAGAAGAAGAAGAATGATTATGATAGTGATGATAGTGATAATCGTTGTTGTTGTTGTTGTTGTTGTTGTTGTTGTTGTTGTTTTACAATTTTCTCTCTTTCCTTATTAAAGATTTTTTTGTTGAATTGAATTGAATTACACTGCATTTCATTTTATAGCTGGTTTTGTCTTTTGCATCTTTAAATTCAGCTTAAATAGAAAACTTGTCATTGGAACTTTTTTATAAATTTCCGATTTCGATGGATTTCAGTTGGTTGGATTGTTAAGAATTGAATTTTGCCAACAATTATTAGGTTTTGTATGCTTGCAATTGCAAATCATTGTCATTGTCAATAATAATAATAATAAACAACAACAACAACAACAACAATAACAAAATATAAACAAACCAAGGAAAACTGAAGTAAACGTAAAATGATAAAATTTATAGAAAGTCAAAGGAATAGCACGTGGACACGGGGGCACGTGGGGCCAAGAGTTTGCCGACCAAATGAATAAAAAACAAAAAGAAAAAGGAAATCAAAATAAACCAAAACAAAACAATAGCCAAGACAAATGATTTAACAAAAAGACAAAAGAAAAACAAAAAACAAAAACCAAAAGGCAAAAACATTAAGGAAAATTTTTAATGCTTTTTTCGGTTTAATGATTTTTCTTTTTTCCGTTTTTTTTTTTTATGCATTCAATTTGAATTGTTGTTGCTTGCAGTTGATGTAATTATTTAGTGGCAGAACAGACCAAACCAACTCAAACTAAAGTTAACCAAACCAAAGCAAAGTAAAAAACAAGAGAAACACAAAACAAAAAAAAAAAAAACCAACAATAAAGTAAATGCAGGCACGCGCTCAAAACTTTATTAAGCTGCTGTTGCTTCTCTTGGTTGTTATTGGTGTTGTTGTTGTTGTTGTTATTGTTGTACAACTGAACTGTACAAAACAGTTATAGAATAACAATAAATAAAACAACACAAAAAAAATAGTAAACATCATAATCATCCAAATCATAATAATAAAATACGAATGGCAAAAACAACAACAACAACAATTTAATTTTAATTTATAAGAAAAACCGAAAATCAGGGCCAACATAAAAGGCACAAGGAAGTGTTGAAGAAGTAGAAAAAGACGAACGCGTTAAAGAGGAAAATTAAGAATCGGATGAAGAAGAAGAAGTAGAAGAAGTAGAAGAGGAGGAGGAGGACAACAGCAATGACAAAGTAAAATGAGGCCAAAGTTAAAACTGAAGATGAAGATGAAGATGAAGTTGTTGTTGCTGTTGCTGTTGCTGTTGATTCTGTTGCTCATTAAATACATTTTAGTTAATGCTGGCCATACATATATATAAATATATGCACATGTGTGTGGTGTGTGTGTGTGTGTGTGTGTGCATGTGTTTTCATGTTTGAATTATTTGTTGTTGTTGTTGTTGTCGCTCATTGTTTTACTTTATTATTGTTATAACTTTTGGCATTTTTGTTTATGTTTCTTTTGTAAATTTTTTTATTATCATTTCGAACTTCATATATTACCATCTCTTTCTATATCAATCTATCTCTATCTCACTCTGCCTTACTCTGACTTTCAAACTCTCTCTTTAGCTAAATAAATAGATAAGTAACCAACTAACTAACTATCTGTCCGTCCGTCTGTCTATCTGTCTATCTATACTTCTATCCTTCTGTCCTTCTATCCTTCTGTTCTTCTGCCTCTCTGTCTATCTCTCTGACTGGCTGATTCACTTTAGATGGTTTAAGGCCAAAAGGTGTCTCATACACAATATGAAACGAATAACATCCTTATTGTTGTTGCTATTATTAGAATTTAATATGATACGTGTGTTACATTTATGTTTGCTTATATGCAATATAAATATGCAATATAAATATGCTTTTTCTGTCTAGTTCTAGTTTTGCTTTTTAAGTCTTCAAGTCAAAAAAAAAAAAAATTTGATTTATTCTATTTTTTTGTGACAAATTTTATAAATGATTTTGAAAAACTGATGTAAAGGATAATTTACGAAAATTTCGATTCATAAAAATTTAATGAAGAAAATTATTAGAGATTGAAGATTGAGGATTGAAGATTGAAGATGGTAGTTTGGAGAATGAAAACTAAAGACTTAAAATCAAAGATTGAAAATGGGAGAGTGAAGATGGAAGATTAAAGATGGAAATTTGAAGATGGAAGTTTGAAGATTGAAAACTGAAGAATGAAAACTAAAGACTTAAAATTGAAAATTGAAAATGGAAGATTGACAACTGAAAATTAAAGAGTTAACACTAAAAACGAAAGACTAAGAATTGAAGAATACTAATTGAAGGATGAATAAAGAAGTAGAAACTACAGATTGACTGGCATTTAATTACAAAATTTCAAGTGCTACATTAATTTAGCATGCTTAGAACTTTATAGGGCCGCTTTAGAGTAACGTTTCCACTACTTGATGCTTTAGGCTACGCTGATGCGAAGAATTAGCAATAATTTAGTTGATATATATTTTATTAAATTAGTACTAAAAAACTCAGTTCCTGCGTTCTTAGCTGCTGTTTATTTAAGGCAGGAAAGTTACATTTTTATAGAGCTAAAAAATTTTTAATTTAGAGTTTCAGATTTCACAATAAATATAAAATAATCCTAGTAGAAAAAAACTATTTAAATAAGTTTAAGGAACTTATGAATTGACTTTTACATGCTTTAGAATTAGATCGAGAGCATACGTTTCACCTACTCCAGTTATAAAATTTCATCTTTACTGGGGCCGTATTTTTAATGTCGCATTCAAATTTTAACCTAACTAAACAAAAATTATTTCAATAGGTTTGTTAAATTTATCACGAAATTTTTCATTATCTGCCATTAGAAGTTTAATAAATCAATTGAAATTATAATTCTAGGCAAATTGGGCAAAGTCTCCTCGTCCATTGACCATTGAGCTTCTTTTGAACGTGTTAGAGTCCAACCATACATAACATTTTGCATTCAATTGAGGTGGATTATTTGCTAAAAATAATTCCTCTAATATCTTATACCTTCAAAGTCGAACGATTTTGTTAAACACGAACACATAGAACTTAAAAGGGACAAGAAAGTACGGATTAAAAATGCAAAACACCTTAAAATCCTTCTAAATATTTTCATATTTCTGTTGCCAAATATTTGTCAAATTTATACAATTTATATTTTTCATTCTATTCCATTAAATTTTCATGGCAATTTTCTAACAGAAATATCTCACTTTAGCTCATTTTTAAATACATTTAACTTAACAAATATTGAAAATAAATTATAGGAAAATAATATTACAACTGTTTTGTAGAATAAAAAAAAAAAGAAAAGTCAAATGACTATAAAGAGAGAGAGAGAAAGAAAATGTCATTTGCAGAGAAGAAGTCAAAAGAAAAAGAATCATGAATTCTTGGCCAACGTTTTCACATGGTTAACGTTTGATTGATTAGTTTATTATTTGTTTACAATTTGAATTGATATAATTTGATACGATTTGAATTGATTTGTAGTTAAATTGTAATGGAGTCAAATTACAGTTGAAATGAATTGAATTGATTTAGCGAATGTTGGAGTGCGCATAAGCTGATGCGTTTAAAATTGTGAATGCGAATGCAAATGAGAATGAGAATGGTTACGAAAATTTTAATTGAAATGAGCATGTAAAATAATATGCCCAATCTATAACTATCTATTTATTTATGATCATAGAGTCATATAATTTTCCATCGCACGTGATATGACAATTGATTTTATTCATTTAACTCATTGTTAAGCACGATTATTTTATACAAGTTATTGTATTCATGATATTCACAATAATAAAAATCATAATATAATAATAATAATAATAATAATAATAATCATATTTGTAATTGTTGTTTTAATAACAATAAAAAGTTTAATTTTTTTTTTTTTTGTATTTTTCTGGTATAAAGAGGGAAAATGCAGTCAGATCCCTAAGTTATTTACTAAGTTGAATTGAATTGAGTTTTAAAACTTGAAAGCAAACATGAAAAAATAAAAAACAAAAATAATTATTATCCAAATACAATTGACAGTCAAACGAAGCCATTAATCTTGTGATTAAAAAACTCTCTGGCCGTAACGTTGACTCGCTTGTTCGCTCACTCTTTAATAGATTTGACTGAGTGAATGAACTGAACGAATTAAATTGAATTATATGGTTGACCATTCATCCAGCTACTTGATGGAAATTCATTTATTTGATTCTCATATTTATTTATCTGTACGAAGAAACACAAGAAGCTCAACCAAACGCAATTTCAATTGCATTTGGTATTGGATTGAATTGAATGCTTCTTTTTGTTATATATTGGTTATTGTTATTGTAATATTGTTTTTTTTTTTTATACTTAATGCTTTAAAGTACTTTAAAGAAATTTTTATATTTATTCAAAGTTCTATGGTTTTTATTTGACACTTTCTGGGTAACGGTGAAACAAAAATATTGTAGAATTTTTATTTATTGTTGTTGCTTTGAGACTTCAATAAAATTCACCTTTCATGGACCAAACAGTTCTTACTGTGAAAGAAAATCAAAGCAACATTCAGAGCGATATTCTGTAAAGAGAAAGCAAAGTTAAATTAATGAATGGAAAGCAATAAAAAGAATTTTTAAAAACGATGTTGAAAGTCAGCGAAACTTGATTGTAATAACTGTACATTAAACCGTTATTTTTTTTTTTTATAGGCCTTTAAACATTTTGTCATGACTTACTCGACATATTCAAAATTTGCAAATAACGATGAAATTAAAAGCTTTGCAAAAAAATTTTAAATACAAATAAAAAGAAACCACGATTTTCTGCAAAGGGCAATTTTCAAATTTTCTTAATTTTTCTAGTTTACTTTTTAAGTTTTATTAAAACGTTATTGATAGCAATTTAGAACTGTAAGATTCATTATTTCAGTATAATTTGGATTTCTTGTAGTTAGCATGTTGAAGTAAATCATTTGACTTGCAAGGCTAAAGGTTTCTGTAAATTTCTTTCATGAGCGATTCCATAAAGCTTTCTCAAGTATGTTCAAAATGTATGTATTTAAGAAAAATTTCATTAAAGAAAGAAATAAAGAAATGAAACTTCTTGAATTCCCTCGATGAAGGAAACTTTTTACTTCTTCCATTTTCAAAAAAATATCTTTCGAAATGTTGTTTAATCTAAAAGATTAAAAGATTTTTCTCATTTCGATTATCGCTACATTCTGCGCCTTTAATTTTCAAATTCATTTATGAATTAAGCAAAATTTATTTACTCTCAAGAAATTTCATTCAATGTTACATCTTTCATCACCTACAAAGTATGCTTTAAAAATTTCTGTTCTAGAGGGAGTTGAGTTTATTTTTTTTCCTCTTAGTTTTTATTTTTTTTTTTTTATGTGTAACAAATAAAGTAAAGTATTTAATAAAACATTTTCTCAATAATATTTCAAATGATTAAATGAACAAATAAATAAATGAAAACGCATTTAAATTATTGAATTGAAATCCAAGGTTATTTATGGCAGCATAAGTTTACAAACATTGAATTATACAAGACTGATTGCAACAGCAGCAAATAGCAACAATACCATGAAAATAGATAAAAAAAAAAGCATCCATAAATGGCAATTGCTTCTATTTCAATTGATGCTGCTGCTGCTGCTGCTGCTGCTGCCTCCGCTGCAACTCTATTGGCAGTAGCTGGGTTTTGGCTTTGGGTCTAACTCTGACTGCAACTCTAAAACTCTTTTCTTTTTTTTTTTTTTTTTTTTTTTTTGATTATAGCTTTTAGATGCTGGTTGTTGGTTGCTATTGGTTGTTGGCTGACACTAGTGCAATTGCTGCCAACATTCTAAGTCTTTTTCAAAAAGTCTTATTACTTTAATGAAACAAAACACAGGTGTTCACTTGTAATATAAATGAACGAAACCAAACAAACGAAAAATAACAAAAGAAAACAAGCAAACTATTATCGCAACACAATACAAAAAACAAAAAAAAAAAATAAAATAAAACACAGAACAGCGAGAGAGAAACGTAAAACATAAAACATATAACAATACAATAAAACTTTTGTTATAAGACAACAGGCTTTGAAGGCAATCAAGCAGAATCTATTTGTAAATGTTGTATGCATTATTATTGTTACTCTTATCATTATTATTATTATTATTATTATTATTATTATTATTGTGTTATATATACATATATACATAAAAATATATGTTGTTCATCATTGTCTTTGTTGTCATAGTGATGCTGTAAAAAGATTTTTCTTTGCTTTTTTTCATATTTGAGAAGAGCTTGTAATAACACAAGAGCACAATACAATTCAAATATATATGCCAGATACAATACAACAGTAGAACTGCAATATGCTATAATAACAACAATAATAACAACAACAATAATAATAATAATATGAATATGAAAATGCTCAAAAAAAAAGTTGGCAGAGGAAAATCAAAAAAAAAAAAAAAAACTATGTAAAGAAAGAGGATGAGTTGCTTAGACTTTCTTAAGACCCTTCTTCCAACACTTTCATAATTATAATTTCGTTTTTGCTATTAGAATAAAAAAAAAGGGTTTGTCTTAGTTGAAAGGCTCATTGCAATCGAAATGAAGTCCATTCAAATTGAGTGATTTTAAAATGTTTTAAGCTGCAATTAACATAAGAAAAAGTGGCCTTTTATTTCATTTTTTTCTTTCTGGCTTTTTATAATTATGGGCCTCATAAAACTGTAAAGTATTTTCTAACCAATATGCCAAAGTAACTTATTTCAAAATCTTTTTTGTTAAATAAAAATCGGCCTAATTAATATCGGCAAAATTGCACAAACTAAAGGGCTTTTTTGATACCGTTAATGATCTTGAAGCTTTCGTTAAAATGATTCTTTTGGAATGAGTTTAACTAGCATGATAATTATTCCAAATGAAGGAAGAAAAACTATCGCTTTAATTTATTAAAGAATAGGCCTTTTATAGATTTGAGGTTAAGATCTTAAATGTACTCGAAAAAAAAGTTTCAAGTCATGGCACATTTACAATTTTTTTCTAATAATTTTAACAAATTTGATATTAGATGAAAGTTATTAAAGATATGCCACACCTACAAAATAATTTTCTATAATTAAATGTATTATTTTTAACTTTAAAGAAGTAAAAGGCAAGAAAAAATCGTTTAATATCTGCATGGCAAAAATTTACCTTAAAACTAAGATCAGTTTTTCTTTTAGAAATTAATTACGCAGAAGGCCAAGAAATTAGAATTTCTGAAAGATTACGAAATGTCGGAATTGAACAATGAAAAGTTATTGCATTTTTTGTTCTTTCAAACTCTCTCCGCCTCTGTGTCGCGTTTTCTCTTTACCACCTCAAATGTAGGATATTTAAAAGTTACCCAAAACCTTATTTCTTAAGTGATTTCTTCTTCTTATTTTATTTTGTTTTTTTTTTTTTTTAAATTGCCACACTCTTTAAAAACAATTATCGTTTATCTTTGTGTTTCCTTCCATTTTTCTTTTTCTTTTTCTGTTTCTTTCTCTGTTTCTTTTTGGTTTTTTAGTTTTTTGTATATCAAGTGGAAATGTCTTGTTTCAATTTCCAAGAGAGCTTTCTGGTTTTATAATTTCGCGCTAAAAATGTGCACTCTCTCTTTCACTCTTGCTCACTGCTTTTTAAATGTTTATCCGAAATATAACGTGTATCGAATATAGAAAAAAAAAACAACAAGAAGAAGAAACTTGAAAATCTTGCATAATCTGATCGATCACACAAATTGCTTATTATTACTCTTGAAACTTTTAAACCAAACGATTTATAATGCCAAACAAAGCCATAGATATAGAAAACTAGATAAATTGATAGATAAATAGATAAATAGATAAATTGATGGTGCGGTAAACGGGTAACATTAACCCGCCAAAAAAATGTTGATATAAAATGAAAAACAGCGATTATGCTACTTTATCGATTTTTTCTTCTTTTTAGTATTATTATCGTTATTAATAATAATAATAATAATAATAATATTGTTATTTATATTTATTGTAGTTGTAGTAGATTTTATTATTTTACAGCTTCTGTTATGCTTTAGCTTCTTATATTGTTCTTTCTTTATTACCCATAATTGTGGTTGTTATTTATATAATAATCGTTGCAATCATACGATATATATATATATATATATATATATATATATATATAATATATACATATAAATTAGATGAACACGCTGATGATACACAATTTGATTTTCTATTAAATTTTTTTTTGTATCCTGTACCATTTGTAGATGTTATAAGCTTAAACAGATATTTGTAACTTGACATAGACTAATCTTTTATTATACCAATTATATTCAGAATCACTTTCTGATTCCTTTTAAGTATATTTGTTCATTTGTCCAACTGTCCGTCTGTCCATATATATTTTTTATTAAGCAATTTTAGAGATAATTTATGGCATTTGGCCCAAAAGGTGAAACTTATTAAAAATGCTAAAAAGCAAATCACTTATACGGCCACGCCCCTTATAAGGACTTTCCTAGAAAAAAGTCCTTTTATAGAAAAAACTTACAATGTTAAATATATTTTAATGGAAATTCATGCTGAATTGTAATTTTACATAAAAATTCATGTGTACGAAATTTGGTCCAGATATGTCCATTGTAACACCCATTTTCTATATAACACTTTTTTTTAGAAAAAGTAATAATTAGGGAAAAAAGTGTCAACTTTGAACTCATTTTAACCAAAATTGTCACCGCTTTGTATTTTGGCATAGAAGTACCCAATTTTGTCCAGATGGGTACATTTTTAGAAACTTCTCTCATATGTTGGCTTTTTTAAAATTTAAAATTTTTTTCAAGAAATTTTTTTCAGAAATTTTTATATAATTTTTTCATAAATTTTGTTGCCTTAAAATAGGATTAAAAAATCACTTTAGGCTTTCCAGCTTAAAAAAAAACATTTCAATTAAAAACGGGCGTCAATTAAGATTCTTTCTATTTAATTTGGCATTTAATAGTGGAACTTTTTGTGCCAAAGACACGCAAAATGTTTTCTTAAAATGCAAAGTACGATTTTTATTAGATGAGGTCTCTCTTGAGTTTTAACCCCAAGGAAGTTGCCTTTCAACTGCAACAAATTATTATAATAAATCATCGAAAACCTTTACAGTTATATCTTCTAATTGGACTCAATAATAATTTCACACCCTAAGCACAAATTCCACAACAATTTCGAATTTAGGTTACGCATGCGATGATGTAATAAAATTTTGATATAACAAAGAATCCAGAAAATGAATGTTAATGATTCTTTCGATTTCTTTGTTTACAAACATTTATAATTTTTTTTTTTTTTTGTATTTTAGGCCACCTGGTTAAAAGTGTCAGTTCCCCGTCAATTTCCCTGACATTCTGACTAAATGTAAATGAAAAATTGTAACTCAAATATAAAATCAAAAAAATTATGCACCATAAAATATTCATGACATAGCTTTTTATGCAATAAATCCAAAAAAAAGGAAAAAAAATGCGAAACAAAGCAACAAACGGAAAAATGGTAAAAATATTAAAAATTGATTCATAACTTTGGCGGCACAACATTATTTTAATAGCATTATAATATAACAACAAGAACAACAACAACAATAGCAATAATAACAACAACATGTATCCAACCCAATAATGGGATAAAATGACTAAATGACCGATTGACCAAAATGCCCAAAATGCTGTGACGTCATAACGACAAATTGTCACGTTCAGCGTTATTGTGGTGAATAAGTATCAGAAGTTTTTTGGTTTATAACAAATTCCTTACAATTTCAATTCATTTTATTTCATTTTATGCCATTTCCAATATTAATTTATTTGTTGACTTTATTATGCAGCAGCAACAACATCTGCCAACAACAATGCAGTCCTTCTAGTAACAGAGTTGTGCATCTCACAATTTTCGGTTTCTTTTTTTTTTTTGTTGTTGTTGTTTCATTTTGAGATAATATATCGCATTTGAGTCTGTTATGACCCAAATATTTCTAAGGGATTATCATCATAAAATATTTGTCAGGTCTCTGTTGATTTTCCATTGTTTTTCATTGTTTCACGTTATTCCTATTTTTCTTATTCTTATTATTATTTTGCTTCTTTGTTTTTGTTTGTCTTTTTTTATTGTAATTCCATTTTCCATTTACACTACTTAATTGATTTATGGCTGCTGTTGATGTCCATGTAAAAATGTTTTTATGTTTCCCAATTTTTTTTTTTTACTCTTTTCTTGTTTTTTTATTTTTTTATTTTTTTGATGATTATTTTTATTTCGTGCTCGATATTTCTTTTTGGTTCCATATCTCTTGAGTGTTTTTAATAAAAAAAAAAAAACAATTAGGAAAATTATATTTGGCTGATACCAAATCTTGGATACCCACCACTCAAACACCATGATATAACGCTTCAGAACCAGATTCAGTTTTTTAGAAATAAATTGAAAATGTAAACATCAAAAAAATTAAAGTAAAATTAAAGGTATTGCATAATTTCGCTTAGGCCTTGTAGCCTGGTCTGTAATGTCTAGCTAAAAATCATGCCAAATTTCGGTTTCCTAAATTTTGCAGTTTGCAGATGATGAGCAAAAGAACTACAAAATTTTGCTTACAAAAAAGTAGGTGTTCTCAGTTTACGTTACATTGTGGGCACGTTCTTTGATCGATTTGGCTCAGTTTTTATATTAACCTGCCTAGAAGAATTTACAATAATTCTGCCAAATTTTAGCTCGATATCTTCAATTTTGCGATCAGTAGAATATTTTCAACAGTTAGTCTAACAGACGGCCAGACAAACAGACAAACAGACAAACAGACATATATAAATCGATTCAGAATTTGATGCTGATCAAGAATATTTATACTTTATAGGTTCTCCGATTCTTCCTTCTTATGTTAGTACCCTATTTCAGTTACGTTGGCTTGGGTATGATTAATGCATGCAGTTGTTCGTTTTTGAACCAATTTTTAGCCAACCTATACAGCCATTCCTTTGTTTGCTCTGCCTGATATATGGCCCCGTAACTTCTTTATAAAACTATAAATTACAAATTTCGGGATATTTTGAAATTTAAAATTTGTAATGATGACATTTTTTGATTGAAACTGGACGCCTTTAAAAACGATGAAAGTTCGACAACTTTTGCAACTACTTCCCCTCAAAATGTTAACATGTAAAAAATAGTTAACAATTTTGTTTAGAATTTTATAAAAATGATGCAGAATGGCAGAATATTTATGACCAAGGCCACAAACTTTTCACATCAACTGTTTATAAGAATATTTTATTAATCTCTCTCTTAACTTATGATTCCTGTTTCTGATTCGGCAAAAGGGTATTTGAATGTCGGCCTGTTGTGCTACTTCTTGTTGTCGTTATTATTTTTTATTATTATTTAAATTTCATTTCTGTTGTTACTCTTCATTGTTGTTGTTCTCTGTTGTTGCTTGATTGCCTTCTTGACAGAGTCTTCTTGTTATCATTCTGCTTCTTTAGTTACTTTCATTTCATAATATTGAGGTCAGTTAATTTCTATATGTATGTGGGTGTATATGTATGGCCAAGTGCTTTTGTTTAAGGGTGCATTTGTATGTGCGTGCTGCGTGTCGGCCTGTCTGCCTTTGCTTCACCACCATCATCTTAATGCGCTAATTAATCATCAACGTCATCAACAGTTATATAGATTTGACTGTACAATTAATTCATATATATTTTATATAACGGATATAAAATCACGAATTCTTCTCTTTTTTGTTTTCTTCGTATTCGCTTTATATAATTTTATTTTCGGTTAATTTGTTTCCATTAAAAAGTTAATTCAATTGAATCATCATCAGCAGCAGCCAAAATTGTTTAAATGATGAATTTTTTTTTTTTACAATAACAACAAGAACAATAATAAAAGCAACAATAACAATAACAAAAATATAAAACGAATAAATTATAAATTTAAAATGTTAAATGAAAAATGTGAAACGAATCATTGAAATAAATTAACAAAAATGAAAATTTCTTTAATAACTGAAATTTTTATCGTTTTTTGTTTTAGTTTCACGTTTAATCGAATTAACTTTTTTATTCAAAATATTGATCAATTTATTTCAGATTTTTAAATTTAATTAATTGACAAGTCAAAATAAAATTCTACAGTTATTTTTGATTATCCAACGTTAAGAACTTAATTTTATTCCATTTGAAGAGAAAAGTTTCCTTTTTTTTTTTTGAGATGGAATTTTAACAAAACTTGCCCAACTCGATTTACCTTTTCCCCTACAGAAGTCTAGAAAATGGAAATTTTGATAATTATTATTTAAGTTGCTGCCAATTTTATAATATTTTGACTGTAAAATAATGCAAATTTCAGAATTAGAAATTAGGAGCTTTGACAATGGAGCGATATTTAACGGAAACTTGAATGCTACACGGGATCTAAGTAATTGTTTACACTAGGAATGAATTCATTTCTTACCTTTGATAACTATCATAAATTTAAGGCGATTTCTAGTAAATTAAGTACAAGAAAATTTTTCTCAAAATAATACTCAAAATGTCTCAAAAAAAAGGACTTCGAAATAGAATCAAGGGATCAAAAATTCTACAGTTATCCCAGATATTGCTTTAGCTGTAGCATCAAAAGTCTTTAAAGCTTAAAAGTAACTGCATTTACTAATGTTAATAATTCTAACAAGGACAACCTAAAATGGGGATTTGAGGAAAGATAAGTCCCCATTTTAGGTTGACCTTTTTTAATTAAGTCTACATGAAATATCCCGAATGTTCTAATTGAAAGACTTATTTTAAGATGATTGCACTAATCACTTCAATTCTTTGAATGTACAATCATTAAGGTTCAAAAAGTTCTAGAACTCAGTGCAACAAATTTTAAAATCTTAAAAAAAGCAGAAATCGAATACTCTAAAAAATTAGCCCGATAAGTTTTTACTTAAAGAATTTTCACTTTAACAAGTTACTTTTTTAGGAAATTTCTAAAGATTTTCATGTGAAATGCAAATTTAAAATTGGAACCTTAATGCAATCTTTAAGTTCTATCACAATAAAGGAACTGAATTTTCTTTATTATAAACTTTAAAATAAATAACGCGGCTTAATTATGCAAAATTACAAATTAATGATGAACAAGACAAAGCAAAGAAATTTAAATCTCTTCAACAATCTTGTCCGTCTGTCAAGTGCCTTTTTTTTCTTTTCTTTTGTTTTCTTTTCTTTTTTTTTCAGGGTTTTCTATATCCTTCATCTTTTTATTTTGTAATAATCTCTTATTGGGAATAAAATTGCTATGTCAATCAAACGAAGCGTTTGCTCGTTTGATGCTTAAAGGTAAAAACGAAAATTCGAATTAATTATAATCTTTAAATAGAAATGTATGCAAAAAGTAATAGAAAAAAGGCTGCTAGATATTGTGAGACAAAGAGAGAGTGAGAAAGATTGTGTGAGGAAGAGGAGAAGGGAAAGTAAAAGCAAATCTATGATTCTGAGAAGCGCATTGAAATATGAAATAAAGCAACAGTTGTGTTGTAAGTTGCGTTGCTTTGCGTTACTTTGCGTTGCGTTGCTTCGCTTTGGATTACGCTACATTATTTGTGTTGGGGCGTGTGAAAGTTTAAACCTTTTGTTTTTTTCTTTTTTTTTAGTTTCCCTTTTTTTCCAATTTTTTTTTTTATTATTTTTTTTTTTTTTGCTTTTAAAAGGTTCGCGTCCCTTCATTTTCTAAATTGGGTACGCATTTGTTACAAAAATAAAAACAAAAACATATAAAATTGACTGCTCCTCAATGAAAATCAGCCAACGAGCTAAATAGAAGTCTAATTTTCTTATATCGCTAGTACTACGAGTGTTTTCTTTTCTTTTCTTTTTTTTTTTTTTTTTTGTCTGTTTAATGCGTTTTATACAACAAATCATTTATCGTGGGAATCAATCCAATCATTGAACGCATTTTATTATTGTAAATTTAACAAAATGTCTTTTTTTTTTCCTTTACATTTTATTGCTTATTGTTTTGTGTATATTTTTTTTGTTGCTAATTTTTGTTACTAATGTTATTGATTGCTATTGCCATTTCATTCTTGCAATGATCGTTCTAAACTTTATTTTCTTATGAGGCATCCTTTTAATCGAAATGCATGAATGAATGAATGAATGAATGAATGAATGAATGAATGAATGAGAATGTTGAATGTAAAAGGTGTAATTACAGGTTTCGTCTCTAACACTTGCATAAAATTAATTTCAATGTTTTATTGTAGATCTATAAAATTTTATCGATAACGATAGCGATTCCATTCATTTGATCATCACAAACACTTTTCCCTGCCACTTGCGCCCGCGTTTGTTTGTGTGTGTGTATGTACATGTGTGTATTTATTGTTACATCAAGTACTTTATTTAAGTGAACTCAATTCAATGCAATTCAATTCACTTTTAGGGTCGTAGTTTGTTTCTCTTGCTTGAAATGCGTTTACGCATGTTTTATTCTATTTCACATTTTACTTTTTTCTCATTTTTTCTTTTTATTTTTTTTTTTTTTTTTTTTTTTGATTTATTATTAAATGGCTGCCCTTGTTTACAAACATTTATGTATATATATATGTGTGTATGTGTGTGTATGTATGTATGTATGTGTGTGTGTGTCTGTGTGTGTCTGTGTGTGTGTGCGTGTGTGTGTATTTATATATAAAAAAACCATTAACATTTGACAGGTGTATTACCTGCTACTTTCCAATAAAGAACTGAAACTGAACCTTTTTTTTCATTTATATTAATTTGTCTGATTTATGGCAACATTTGTAACACGCTACATCAATTTTATATGATAGAAACAAGTTTTAGGGAAATTTTTGCTTACGCTAATTTTCAAAATATTTAAAGGCACCTTTTTGTAATAATAATAACAGAACATCTTCTTGAAGACGTTCACAAAACGGCCATTTAAAAATCTTTACGAAATGTCCCTTTAAAAAAGTTTGTATAAAGAAAGTCCTTAATGAAAATTTACATCACAAAAAGATTCTCTAAGGTATATCGAAAAGGTCCACCGTCTAAATATTTAATGAGTGGCTTTTTCCTCTTTCCAAACTGGCCGAGTGTAAAAGCTCCGTTTTTCACAAAGCGTTTTTTCTTGAGATATGTCGCAACCCCTTAAGAGAACCATTAAACCATTTAAGCAGCCTCGTACTCTGATGTGTAATCTTAAGATGCCTTTTTTCATAGATTTCCCCTTAAGAGACCACAATGTTTTTTCTGGATATCGTTAATTTATTCATACCTTAAAATTGATCTTCTCAATTAAACTTCCTTCCTAACCTTATTTGATATAAGCCAAATATCTTCAAAAATCAATATTTTCAAAGTAAGAACTAAAAATGCAATTTGATTCCATGTAAAATGTTTTTCAAATTTTAGAAAATTGAAATGTTGAAAGGATTTTTATTGCTTTGACAAGCTTTAGCTTTATTTCAGTATAATTAAAATCGTGAGAATCAATAGATGTAAAACAAGGCTTAGATAAAATCGCAATATCTAGAAATGTGTCATTTAACAAAACAATGGATCATAAAATCGAATATAAAGTTTCTCTATTGTGAATTATTTTAATGAACAATTCAAATTGAAAAAATGCTAATTTCGAAAGGTAATTTGTAATTTGAGCGTAATTTTGATTCAAATTGTTTCCCATTTTTTTTCCATCTCACTCTCTTTCCTGCCTTTTTTCTTTTCTTGAAATCAAGTGGCAAAATCAATAAAAAATTCTAAGCTTCTGCTGCTACTTTGAAATGTAATTTATGATGTTGCTGTTCCAGCGATTATTTTATTATTATTATTATTATTGTTGTTGTTGTGGTGTTGTTGTTGTTGTTTTTGTTGTTCATCATACGGAACGTGAGTATGTTTAAAATGTATTCATTAGATGATTTTAAGTTTTTGTTTTGTTTTCTTTTCATTGTGCTATTCTTATGCTTCTTTACATTTTATACATTTTTTTATTGTCTATTTACATTGATATACATTTACCCAGCTGCAAATACAAATGCAATATACAAAATATAAAAATATAAAGAATTGTGTATAAAAAAAAAATGTTTGTTGTAACGACATATCTAGACACATCTAGACATATTGTACATATTCTTAAAGGATTAGTGATTGAAACTGAAAACGCCAATAAAAATGCAAAATGAAAAGGCGTGAGAAACTGGAAGAAGGTTATCAAAAGATTTTGAAACAATAATAAAAAAAAAAATTAACAACAAGTGATTTTTCTTTCTCTCTCTCTCTCTCTCTCTCTCTCCTCTCTCTCCATCTATCTCAAATAATTAACGCAACATTTTATAAATTGAAATTGAAAACGATTTGTCTGAGAGATGCAAAAACAGCAGACAATGAATCAAATCTTTGGGACAATTAACATTGTGAAAAGCGTTCAGAATTTGTTGGAAAATGCAAAAAAAAATAAGAATAAACAAAAAAAGAAAATAGATGAAATATAAAGCAATTTTGTCTTTGATGATCTTTAATTGAATTGAAATCGTTAGTCGAAATCGGACTGGTTGAAATCATATTTTTGAGAAAACTTTAAACTAACTCTCAATTCTAGGCTGGGCCTTCTTGAGTTAATTTACTTCGTATTTTTTGATAATGATTTTATTAACACGTTTTATAACTTTTCTTTGTTTAAAAAGTGTAAAATTTTTTAGTAAAATTTTATAGAAATTTTGCTTGCACCAAATCGCAATCACTTGTTATTGTTCTAATATGAACGAAAATATTTTCCCAGTCAACCTTGATCGAAATATTCAATATATTTCATAATAATTTAACAGTAAAGAGAAAAAACTAAGAAGAACAAATTGAAGAAATTTTTAAATATAAAAACAAAAATGAAATGAGATCGTTTTTCTGGTCAAACATCTGAAAATACCATCAAAGCTTTTAGCCGAGTGCATTTTAATAAGAAATTATTACAATTTATTATCATTTTTAAATTATTTATAATAAAATTAAGTTTTTATAATAAAATTTAATTTTTTAAATTTTTTTATTTATATTAAAATTAATTTTTAATTAATTAATTTAATTTTTTTTTTTTTTTTTAATTTTTTTTTTAATTTTATTTTTTTTAATAAGAAAATGGGCCACAATTCACAGAGAATTAGTTTTAAAAATTCAACATAAAAAAAAAGTACATAAATTTCTGTTTCTTTCATGTTTGTCCTCATTTTAATTTTTTGTAAAAATATACAAAATATAAAAATAAAATTTCTCATGTGAATATTATTTTTACATTTTCATCAAATGCATGATTGACTTTTGACTTCTTGTAGTTAATATGGCAAAAAAAAAAAACGAAAAGACAAAAAAGATGAAAATAAAAAACAAGAAACGACAAAACTTTTTATTTGAAGTTTTAAAAAGATCAATAGAAAAAAGAAAATTATGAAAATTTGATGAGATTTACTCTTTCGAAATTTACTTATGTCAACTTGAAACTTAAATTAACTTAAATAACTAAAAAGCGTTTCATTTTTCAAGCGATTTCATATAACATCAAACTTTTTCGTTATTTTTTTTTTTTTTACATTTTTATTTTAAATTCATTAGAACTAAATGCCGTTTACTTTGAATTTTTGAAATATTTTTCAATATTTAGTACAATTTCTTACAGTTATCTGGAGCTTGTTTTTCTTGAATTTCTTTCTCAAATCATCTTTCTAATTCTATTTCTGCTGTAACTTGATCTCACAGAGCTTTGCAAAAAGTAACAAAAAAAAAAAAAAACGCGAGAATTTTAAAGCAAAAGATTTTTCGAAAAGATTTTTACTTTAGAATTCATTTATTAGATATAAAAGTACAAAAGAAATGAACAAACAACTCGTTCCGGATGTTTAAGAATCGTTAGAAACTGAAGTTTCATTTTTTTTTACATTTGATCTGGTTTCTTTTTGTTTAACTTTTTCACATTTCACTGCTGCGGTTACGGTCGAATGAATTGAAATTAATTAAAAAAGTATAAATAAAAATTGTAAAAGTAACAAAAACAACAACAACAACAACAACAACAACAACATAACCAACGACCACGACTGCGATGACTTTTTGTTTTTTTTCTCGGTTTTTCGTTTCTTTTTTCTTTCTTTGTAAAAAGTTGTCTATTTTTCTTAATAAGTAATTTAATAAAATTTTAGCGGTGGTGGAAATTATTAAAGAAATCAACACATTTACACACACATACAAACATAAATATGTACAAAATTTTTCTTTTATTTTTTCTTTCTCAATTAATTTTTTTCCATTTGAAATTAAATTGGAAAATAAAAACTTGTTGTATATAATTTTTTTTTTCTATAATGAAAAATGCACAACACTTAATCATCTGCCAGATAATATTTTATTGGGTAATAAAGTCAAAACCGAACTCAAAATCAAATTCAAATTCAAAATTTAAATTAAAAACAAAGAAAATGAAAGCGTAAGCAAAAAAATAATTGAATTTGCCTGTAACAATCTAAATATTATTACAGACAAATCGCGTTAATATCAAGTATATCCAAAAGTTATTTACCCACGCCCACACACACACACACACCCACAATCTCAAATATATAATGAATTTGTATTGTAATTTGCGATATGAGTCATTTAATTAGAAATATAAAATGAAAACAAAAAATACTTTCAGATTATTTCAGTTACAAATTTTTATACCCACCAACCGGAAGTTGGGTATATACTCATTTTGTCATAATGTTTATAACACCTAAAAGGAAATTTCGAGGACTCGCCCATAAATTTGATCAGCTTCAAATTTACAATCAATTATGACAATTCTGTCTGTCTGTCTGTCTTTATGTATGCGCTTCTGAATCGATTTACCCAGGTCTGTCTAGTTGTCTATCTATCTGCCTGTAGGTATATGCCATTCTCCTCTATGCAAAAATACAAAAAAAGAGTTAGAGCTTAAATTAAGCGTAACCATTGAAAGTTCGTGCATTTTAATTGAAAATGAGCCAAACTGGTCAAAATATGCGTCCACGTAAATTGAAACATAAATGAGATCAGCAAGCAAAAGTTTAAGCTTATAATTTGAGAAATGTAACAGATTGAAATCTGAAGTTTGGACAAATATTAAGACCGTTATTCCACAATGTCTATAAAGATATCGTGCAAAACGACCACGCCTATTCGTTACTGTATAACTTTAAATTATCTACTTGAAACATAAATTACTTAGAAGGGTGTCTCTGGTGAAGGGTATCCGAGATTTGGCTTCAGCTACATAAGAATTGCCTACTTCTTTTACTTAATTTACGAAGAGTCCATTTTTCCGATCATTTTTAATTAAAGCAAATAAAAACATAGATTTCAATTAAGAAATCGGGTGCTTTCGGCACATGGGGAAATTTTTTGTAAAGGTTGAGAAAAGTACATGGAATCCTTCTTAGATCCAAAGAGCTTTCCGTTTTATGGGCTGCATAAAAAATTTTAAAAGAATCAACCAAAAAAAAAAAAATGTTGAACTCAAATTATTGTTTTTGTTTTATTTGTCTTTTCTTCATTTTAGAAAAGTTTTTTCCTTCTTTTGTTTTTTGATTTACTACGAGTTTTGAAATTAGAAGTGAGTCTGAAGAAAACTTTGAAAGATATTTGAAAGCGTAGGAGTTTCAAGTGAAGGGTGAAGGTTAAATAAACTTTGGAGGATGAAGGAAAGTCATAAAAGTCATTCTAAACATATGAAGACAAAATTAAAAATTTGAATTAATCAACAATTACAAAGTTACGAACTCTTAATAACAATTTTAAGCAAATCTTAAATGTTAATTGTGTCGTTGAAAATGAAATCTAAATTTACATCGCATCGAAATATTTTCACAATCTTAACCAAAAAGCAAAAAAAAAATTGAGTTTAGTACTAAATTTAAAAAAAAAATTCTTTCATAAAAAATCGCCAAATCCATAATAAATAAATTTCTTTGTATTAATGTCTCTACATCCGTCCTTCCTTCCGTCTATGCCAAATTTATATATTCTATATAAAAATTTTTCATTATTTATTTATTTTAATAAATCGTCAATTTTTCCATTCCTCCTTCGAACCGTCCGTCCGTTAGTCCGTCTATACCAAATTTATAAATTCTATAAAAAAAAATTTTCTTTATTTATTTATTTTAATTAGATATCAAAATATCAAATGTTAATTTTGTGATTTATTCTTTACTTTTTCTTGCATATTTTTCATAAATTTTTCTTTATTTGTAAATATTTATTGTATTTTGAATGAATGTTAAATGAAATGAATTGAATTAAACGGAACGAATGGAACGGACGAACTGACTCGTAAAATGATACAATTAAATGTAAACATTTAAAATAATTTGTTGTTGTTATTAGTTTTCTCACCACTTCTTCCCTACACATCATATTTTTCATTTTGTTATTGCATTTTTGTTTTTCGTTTCTGAAATTTGCTACCTTAATCGAGTTCAATGGCTGGCACTGCAATTTCTGTTACATTAGATTTGCGTTCCATTTCTTTTTGTTTATTTATTTAATCAGTTTGTGTATAATTTTGTTGTTATTATTATTATTATTATTTTGTTGTTGTTGTTGCTGTTATTATTTATGTGTTAGTTTTTCAGAGCCCTCTTGTTGAAGCAAAAAAAAAAGAAAATGGACTTCAAAAAAAAATTCCTCTCTCTATATATCTATCTCTTTCTGATTATTGCTATCTCTTTCTATCTTAACAACAAATTCATTTTGTTGAGTGATTTGATGTTATTATTATTATTATTATTATTATTATATTTGTTTGTTGTTGTTGTTGTTGTTGTCATGGTCATATTCATAATAAACGAAAAAATTGCATCTAAAAACATAAAAAAATCTTACCAATAATAATAACAATCAAAAATAAGCAACAACAAAAAAATAATATTAAATCAAAATAAAAATTATAATGATAATGCTGAATAAAATTGCAACAACTAAATAAAAGTAAGGCAAAGTAATGCAAAGTGAAGTGAAGTGAATTAAAGATAGAGCAACAAACAAACAACAACAACAATAACAAACAGTAAACAGCAAACAGTAAATAAAAGCAATAACAGCAGGCACAGCAGCAGCAACAGCAGCAGCAACAGCAGCAGACAAATTGAACCCAACGAAAAACAATTCAATATGAAAAATATACAAAGCATGAAAAATAAATGAGAGAAGAAAAAATATATGTAAAATGAGAGGAAGAATAAAAAACGGAAAAATAAAAGATAACAAAAAATTCACAGACGTCGTCAGAATGTCTGGCCATAATCGTGGCTTAAGCATGATCTCCAATTTTTATGGATGCACAAAGCAATAACAACTAACAACAGCAACAGCAACAGCAACAGCAACAACAACAACATATAATAATAATAATAATAATATAATAATAATAATAATAACAACAACAACAATTAATAGCAGCAGCAACAAGTAACAACATAATGATCTCCTTCCAAACATGAACGATCTTTTTTTTCACAATTTCTTTTTGGTTATTGGTTTTTGTTGTTGCTAATGTTGTTGTTGCTATTATTATTTTATTTTTATATTATTTTGTGTTTTTCTTTCTTGGTTTTTTCCTTTCTCTTTTGTTTTTTTTTTCATTCGTTTCTTTTTCCTCTTATTATTATTATTGTTTTAAATTCATAACAAATAAACATAAACATAAAATTTGAGAACTTGTCTGATACAATAATAATAATAACAACAACAACAACAACAACATAAAAAAATGATAATAATAATAACAAAAACCTTAATTCAAGGTTTCAGTTTGTACAAAAAAAAAAAAATAAAGAAGAAAACAACAACAACATCATTTTGCTTGCTTCTTACTTCATTTGTGTATGAGTATAAGTATGAACGCGTGTGTGTATGTGTGTGTGTGTGTGTGTGTGTGTGTGTGCGTGTGTATGTATTTGTGCACAATATAAGGGTCCAAAAAATTTAAAAGACAACAAAATAAATATGAAGAAAGAAAAAGACACACTAAAAAAAGAAATTTAAGTTGAAATTTTTAATGATTCTGATCTTTGTTTTCTCTGCTTCTTCTTTTACATTTCATCACCTTCTTTTTACTCTACTACTGCTTCCTTGTTCTTCTTAGTTCTTACTTTCGTATCTTTATCAGTTTTAGTCCTTTTTATTCTCCTTTTTTTATACTCTTATTTGTTTTTTTTTTTCATGTTTTTATTTTTAAGTCCACTTGTGAAAAGTACAGAAAAGGAAAAATTTGAAGACAAATTAGATCTTTTTGAAACAATCGACTGTTTGTGATAGTTGTAAGCAACTAAAAAATAAAAAACAAAAATAACAAAAACAACAACAAAAACGACAAGTGCAAAACTACGATTTCTTTTCTTTAAGGCAGAGAAAGAAAGAGACAGAGATAAAGAAAAAGCCAAAGATACAGGGAGAGAGACAGAGACAAAGACAGAAGGACAGAGAAGCAGATGAAGAAATAAAGAGAAAGAAATTGAAAGAAAAAGTGTTTGAAAAGATTTTTTTTTTCACTCGCTTCTAAAAACTCGTTAAATAAATCTTTGAAATTACAAAATTAAATATTAAATTTCCCAAAAAAAAAAAAAAAAGAAAATAAAATATTTAACAAATCAAAAACGAAGATAAAAGATTGAAATAAAATTACAAAACTTCCTCGATACCGATTTTCATTGATTTTGGCGAAAATTTTACGCCATGAAAATTCTATAAAAATCTTTTTAAATTCTCAGCAAATTTACAACAATTGTAACAACTAATTGTCTCAAGAGAAGTTCTTTTAAAAATCCTTAATAGTCCTGTTAAAATTTTTAATTTAAATTAAATTGAGTACTACATAAAAAAGTATTTAATGGATCGCTTAATTGAAACGCTTAAGCGATCCAAAAAGCGATTCTTACAAAATAACGATAAAATTCATACTTTTATATTTAATTTAATTTAAAATTCCTATCAAAATATGCTGAATCAATCGCTTTCATGATTTTCATTAAATTTTGGATTTTGTTACCTTAAATTTTTAGAAATAGAAAAAATTCTATTTTTTAGTTTAAGTGTCATATAAATTTAGATTGTTCTATTATAAAAATTTAATAGAAAAAAAGAGTTTGGTAGGATCCTGCGATGGAGAATCCTTGAATGGTTTTTTAAGCGTTTTTAAAAATCGCTTAAAAATAAAAGTTTTATATTACGGACATTTTTAGGTTTAGAGTGAAAGTTTGCTAAGCGGATTTAAAATTATCTTATTCCTAAAGAGTTAAATCTTAACAAAAAATTGTTAGAGAGCCCTGACAAGTTCAAATTGTCAAATCTCTGAGTCTGAGCGTTATAAAACATTTTACTTCTAGATATTTCAAAACTGTAAATTCTTATCAAATTTAAAGAGTCAAATTATGCAGCCATTTTACGTGAACTTATTTCTTTTATTGGCTACAAATGATTCTCATATTTAAAAACTACGAAAAAGTTCTCTTGAACTTGAGAATTGCAGATTGTTCAGTTGTTCTAAATGAATGGATAGTTTTCGATAGCTCTTCAAATATTAACTATTTTTGAGTATAAAATCTTTCGTTATAATTCAAAAGCAAATTCTTGATGAAATGATCTCAAATGCTCTTAAAGTCACAAGGCTTAATATTAAGAAGGGAAATTTTGATCTTTCATTTGAGCAATGAAATATTGTGAAACAAAAATTAATGTGACTAGAATTTATTTGATTATTTCACATAACGATATTTATCAATTTAATAAGAAACATTTAAATATTTGAAGAAAGAAAAAAACTGCTACAAAGAGTTTGGTTAGTTTAGTGGAACTTGGAAAAGAGGAGATGCAAAAAAAATTGATTTTACAATTTTTTTATATGAAAAATGAAGAAAGCAAATGCAAGCTGAGTTATTCGATAATAGTGAAAGTATATTAAAAAGAAGGAGGCTGGTACATAGATGAAGAAAAAGAGTCAAAAAGAGAATGAATTGAATGAACAGAATGATTAGTCTTCAATGAGTTATTTGCTATTGGCCATATTAATTATTTCTGCTTCTGCTTCTGCTTCTTCTTTTTCTTCTTTTCTCTCTTCTCCTTTAAGTATAAAAAGATTATAATTGGGTTTGGAAAGCTGGTTAGAAGGGCCTTGGAATTTGTAGAAGAAAACATATGTAAAAGAAAGGAAAATAATTGAAAAGAAGAGAAAAGGAAAGATAAGTAAAGCAAATAAACGTTGTTTAGTTTTTTTTTTGAAAAGACGACGAGACATATTCATGCATTAAATGTTATTAATGCAACAACAACAAAAATAACAAAACAATATTAAGCTACTCATATTCGTTAACAGCACGTAATGTCAAATCGCCTTTGTTGTCTTTTTTCGTTTTCCTTTTCTATTCTATTTTTCTCTTTTTTGTTTATTTTTTATCTCTTTCTATAGCATTTACAATGGTATCCATCTTTGCATCACTAAGCTAAAGATATTAAAACATAAAACGCTTCAAGTCGTAAAAAATTCAAAAGAGTAAAAAAAAAATTTGTACAATAAAATCCAAAAAAGAATAAGAAGAAGAAGAAGCAAAAATATCAAAATGATATTAATGATTTATGTAATCGGTTGTGTAGGTGACTAAGTGCATTGAAGTAGTTGCCGTTATAGTTGCTATTGTTATTGTTATTGTTATTGTTATTGTTATTGTTATTGTTATTGTTACAATCATGTTAGCACAATCATTGATGATGCGAGACTTTAAAAGAAAACTAATAAAACAATAAAATAGTAATCAACAAAACGAAAATGTAATAAAGAAAACTAGGAAAAAAAAAAAAAACAAAAACTGAATAAAAAAATTATCATAAAACGTCATTCCATTGAAATTCATACAAAAAGACAGACACTTTATAGGATTAAATCGTTTAGATTTGTATAAAATATTTGTAAAAACGATGAGTTGTGTTAAAGTATGACATGTAACAATATCGAAGATTTTTTTTTGAAGAACTTTTTTTTGTAACTTTGAAAGGCTTTGATTCCATTTCTTAGCTCATTAAAACTTTGTTTAAGATTTTAATTTTCAATAATTGGTTCCAATAAATTTCCGTATATTTTATTTCATAACTAGCCCTTCAAAATTTTACAAAATTCCCTTCAAAGACTCAAAATTATATTTCGATATTCTATTTAAAAAAAAAAACCTATTTTTGACAACAATAGAATGACACTTTTCAAAATTTGACTTCTTGAACTTTACTGCAAAGATTTTTAAAGCTCAGTAGATTCTTTATAAGAAAAAGCAGAAGAAAATTTGTAATATTTTTATCAGAAATAAGCTAATTACTGGAGAATATTTCAACAAAGCAAATCTTAAAAGAAAAAACTTTTCGAATTGATTTCTAAAATAAAAACTACAAATTATTGAATAACGATTCAAAATTGCGCTCTTTGAAGAAAAACTTAATCAATAATCAATTTGCTTGTAAATAATTCCCTGTTTAATTATTTTTATAAATTAAATTCTCGAGACCTTAATGGCCCTAAATCAAAACCACTAATCTTCTCAAATCAAATCAAATCTAATTTGCTTTAATTGTAAAGCATAATTTAAAGTAAAGAAACCAACATAATTAACATAATTAATTTTATTGAAATAATTATACACTTACCACAAAATCACTATTTAAATTAATTATTGATATTTTTTCTTTTATTATTTTAACGATTTTGAAAGGCTTTCTCATTTCATTTATTAGCATTGTATTTCAAATAGAAGGAAATATGAAATTTTCTAAGTCATTAACATTACAAATTAATTATAATTATAATTAAATTAGAAAACTTTCATATCTATCGAAATTCTATGGCATATCCGTTGAAAATCTTACACACAATAATTCACCATAATTTCATTGCATTTAAGTATAAACAAGTTGGCATACTAATGACAATAGTCGTTTGCTGTGGTCCATTCAGTTATTGTGATGATCCATTGTTGATGATGACTAATTTTACATCTTTTAAGCTTTTTTTTTTCTTGCTTATGCTTTAGATTGTTTTTATTCTTTTTATTTTTTTTTTTTTTTTTTTTTTTGTTAAACTTAAAATGCAAACTAAGGAAAATAATCATCACCATTCTTTATTCTTCTATTGCTTTCTCTATCACACTATCTAGCGTTTTCTATTTCTCATTATTCTACTTTGTTAATATTTTTTTTTTAAATTATGATTTAAATAATACTTTTGTTTTATGGTTTATTGATTGCCATAATTTACAATTTACAATTGTTGCTTGTTGCCATTAAAAAAAAGCAACAGAAACAATCAATTAAGCCGACTTTTAAATACTGTACATTCTCTTCATAATTTAATTATGAAGTCAAGAAAATAAACAAAAATTTAAAAAGTTTAAAAGTTTTGAGAGATATGAAAAGATTTTTTTATATAAAAGGGCAGTTTTAAACCTGCCGTCAATTTAGACCAAAATTAGTCAATTTTATCATTAAATCCAAGTATGTAAAATAAGAAATTTGTATGGATTTTCCTTGAGAATTATTCAAAATTTTACTCACATTTTTTCATAGAACAATTTTTTTCACAAAATAAAGCTTTAAATGGGCTTTAAATAAAACCGCAACAATTATCTGAACTTAAGCAATTTCAAAATTAATTTACCTAAAAGGCTGAAGAAACCCCTACTGTCAAAATATTTGGATTTATAAAGACAAATAACAAACGGCCAAACTAACAAAATGGGAAAAGAGGACTTAAACCGATTTCCATAATAATTTTTAAATGATCACTATCACTACAATAAAAAGTGAATATGGCTTTTCAAATCCTTCACATGTTTGTTACATACATCCATATATACACCTAAGGCGTCCAGTTACTGTTAGAAGTGGCGTAAGGTAGAAAAAGCCCAAAACAGAAGAATGAAGCAAGAAAGAAAAATAACAGGAAATAATTGTGCATGTAATTTGTAGGTTGCCAGATTTTATTACATGCATATACTTCTATCTTTAATATACCCATCTCCTTCTCTTTCTCACCCATTCGCACTGATTAGAGCCAAGCCCATATGTCAGAAGTAGCATATAAATTGAATGTTTTATAGATTGTAAATGAGTAGCAAGTTAAAGCAAAACAACACACGCCTTCTTTTCTCACTCTATACAAATGTATCGCATTGGGTGTATGTGTGTTTGTGTGTATGTGTGTATGTGTGTATGTGTGTGTGTAAATGTATGTAGGCTTACAATTATAAATGCGTGCAGTTGTGAGTAATAGTTTTATGCAATTTATTTAATAATTTTCTTCGTTTTATTTCAAAATTGACTTTTTTTTCATTTTACATTTTTTGTTGTTGCACAAATTTTTTCTTCAGCTCTTGTTGGTTGCTTTTGTTTTTTTTTTTTTTTAATATCATTATTATTATAACTTTGTTTTTATATATAAATAAGCACTTGTTCTTTGACAGCTCTCTACATGAATGGACACACAAACACATACACATGCACATGCACAAGCATATCGTTCTCAGGTATAATAATAAAGTAAAGCCAGACATGTGTTCTGGTAATTTATACCTGGCAATCTATTTAACCAAAAAAAACAAAAAGCAAAAATCAAAAAAAAAAAGTAAGCACCGCTTTAATTATGGTTCAAAAGAAAGGAAAGGACAAAAGTGAAATATAAAAGAATCAAAGGAAATAAACTTTATAAGAAAAGCAAAAACAACAATAACAACATTAACAGGAAAAAGCAGCAACAGCAGCAACAACAGCAACAGCAGCAATTCACCGAAAGTAAAAAATTTCAAGTATAAAATTAAAGAAATGTGATATTTTTTTTGTTTTTTCTTTTTGCTTTTTTTTTTGTCGCTTAATTATTATTGTTGTTGTACAAAATTTAACATAATAAGGGACAACACTGTCCAAAGGCTAATAACTAATGGCTAATCGCTAATGGCCAACGGAAAACATGAACCAAAACAGTCAATTATTGCATGATTTTCTCTATTTAAAATAAAAAAGGTTTAGGCAAAACTAATTAACAAAAAAAAAAAATTAACAAAAAAAAATTAACAAAAAAAAAATCTTTTTAATTTCAATAAAAAGTAAAATCTATGTTGGTCGTCACTTAAATCACTTTGTCAATTAAATCATTTACGACTCATTTTGATTTCCAATATGAAAAGAATTTCTAGCATTTTTTGCTTCTAATTCTTTTAATTAATTAATAATAATTTTATAATGATTTTCTTTTTTTACACTAAAATTTAAATTGTACATAATTTACATAATTTACATAATTTACCTTAAATATGGAGATTGTTGCATTTTATATTGAACTTAAAAAACTTTAACTCACATTTTAAAATTTGCCCACACATTGTAAAATTTATTTCAAAATTATTCTAAATATCTCTCAAAATCTACGTGGATTTTATATTTAAATTTGAATATTTTTTATCTCAAAGTTAAATCTTTATGCCTCATAAAGATTTCATAAGAAACATGTTTTAATCATTTCCGCAAAATTATTTCATAAGAAATTGACAAAAGAGAAAATGAGAACGAGAGAGAGAGAGAGAGAGAGAGAGAGAGAGAGAGCAAACGACGAAGAATATTTAACAAAAAAAAAAAAAAAAATTACATTTCATTATCGTCAGATCTTTTTTGAGAAAATGTTCTAATTCTAAGATTTCAATTATTTATATAAAATAATTATTCTCGACCGTTATATTAATAAATTTTTTTTTGGTTTTTTCCTTTTTTATATTCACTTCTATTTTGTTTAAGTTACATATAAATTAATTACAAAAAAAAAACAAAATAGTTTCATGAATTATTTTATGAATTAAGAACAATGAGAAGAAAAGACAAGAAAAGACAAGCAAAAAAAAAAAATCACACATAAGACAAAAGAAACGGTAAAATATTTAAGAACCGTTATTCGTATTATTCGTAATTTTTTTTTGTCATCTAAAATTGTGTGGATTGTGCCTTGACATATGCATTTGTTGTTGTTATTATTATTTATTATTATTATTATTATTATTAATGTTGTTGTTATTATTATTATTTTGTTGTTATTTTGTTGCCGTAATTAAATTAACATTACAAACCCAAAAACAAATATTAACTTTAAAATTTTAATAATAATTTTTCTTTATTATTCTAAAAATATTGTTATTGTTATTATTATTTTTATTGTTATTGCTTTCTTTTTTTTTTTTTTTGTTTTTGCTTCAAATAACTGTTAATGTATTTTTTATGTGATTTTACTTATGTTAATAAATAATTTCTTAATAATTTTTGTGTTTATATGAGAAAATAAAATGGCAAAAATTATGGTAGACAATTTTTTCAGGCAATCAAAATCGTTTCTTTGATAACGTTGGCAAACTTGAACAAATATCTTCAAGATCTGAAATTCAAAGAAATAGAATGAAAATAGATTGGAATGGTAGTGACAGCAATAAAAGAGGTGAAACTATAAGTTTTTGGGAAAATTCTTTCAAATATAATTTTTGAATACTTGATAAAATTTTAATAGCACTCCAGCAACTTGCTGAACCATTTGCAATGGCTCTTGAATGGCTCTTTGAATAACTCAAAAGGTAAACTCTGTAATAATTATAATTTCTTATGGGGCAAATTAATGAACTAAAAGTATTCCTCAAGGCTCATTTATACGCCATAAAATTTTTTTTTTTGCAAGAACATTTTTTGAAAAGCAAATCGGTTTTAGCGAACTTTTACAATTTTCCTAAGATATTACTTTAAAAAACTTTTAAGAAGATTTCATAATGGCAGAAATCTCCTAATGTGATAGATTTAAATGGCTTTGAATAAAACGCTTCCAAGCAGTAAGAAATATTCAAAGGAAAAAGAATTAATTAAGTTACAAATCTCACGAAATCATCGCATAAAGAAATTTTGAATTCAGTGAAAATATTTTTCTGCTTTTTACTATTCCTTTTCATTTTATTCTTCTTTAAAATTTAGGTCAAAGATAATGGCTGCATATATTTATTTTTGTTGAGCTTCCCTTGCACCATCTAACGGCATTTTATTAAATAAATTTTTATTGAAATTACATAAATAAAAATGTATATTTTCGTTTGCTGCTCGTGTTATAAACAAACATGCTCCCTGGTTACAAAGAAAGGCGAGCGAGCTGCTTGTCAATCAGCATGCTGACAGACGGACGTACTGACTAAAGGGATGGCGGATGGACTGACTTGATTGACTGACTGACTGATTAACTAAATGCACTATAAAATTAAACTAAGTGTTAAATTACTTATATACATTTACATAAACACATATACACATACACACATACACATATACACATATACTTATACATATACACAAACACACAAGTGAATTAATCTAAACTGAGTATAATTGGAAACAAACAAAGGGCAAAGTATTTTTTTGTATTAATAAATTACACAAACACAGCATAAATATTTAACATACATGCACATAAAATAAACAAACAAACAAATCTAAATACACACACACACACACACACACACACACACACACACACATACACACATACATACGTGCATGTACTTGCAAATAAATAAAACGAAATAAGAATAATAGCAATAACAAGCATCAGCAACAACAACAACAACAACAACAACAACAACAACAACAAGCAATAAAGTTTATAACTTAACAACGTTCGATGCGTGTGATTTGTTTATTAAAATTGAATTTTTCTTTAGCTTTTCATGTTTGTTTTTGCTTTTGTTTCTATTCTGCTTTTTCTATTTTGTTTAGCTTTTCGTTTTTTTAATTTAACTTTCAGAGTCGCTCATAAAACCATGTTTAACAAATGGCTACATATGTAGAAATTTTTTTTATATGGTTGTGTATGTACGTCTGTATGTGGCAGTGTGTGTGTGTCTGTTTAGACAACATATTTTTGACAACGCGCTTTAATTATAAAATATAAAAGTACTTCGTATTATTTATCTAAAATGTAACAAAATGGAACAAATATATTGTCATTGTATTGTTGTTGTATTGTTGTTGTCGTTATTGTTGTTGTTGTCATTATTGTTACACCTTTAAACGTTAATTATCACCATCAACGAAAATCCCAAACAGTAGCTTCACGTGTCACACACAACGTAATGGACGCATAAAAAAAAGAAACTAAAGCAACTTGTGATAAAAAGTATATTTGATTGAAAACGAATTTTGCATACCCTCCATCCAAACGCCATTTTTGATCATTTATGGCACTGGCAGATGTTGTATAGTTGCGATTCGGCGTGATCGATTTGCATGATTTTTTTTTACACATTGTAAAATAATAACCTTAAAATTTGTCCAAAGTTCTGCTTTCTATTTAATTCACTATAAATTTTTGCTTAGTTTACTTTGAATTGTGGGCGTGTTCTTTGAGCAATTTGGCCCATTTTCAATGTCAATTAATGAACTTCCCTTGTTACTATCAATTTAAAAATCAGTATCTAAATTATTTGAGTATCAAGAGAATTTTTATCACACACTGGTAGACGGACGGACGGACACACATATACCCAAAACGATTTAGAATTTGATGATGCTAAAGAATGTATATACTTTTTTAAGATTTGTGGCACCTGATAATGACAAAATAGTACACCTCCAATTTAGGTGCTGGGAGTAAAAAACAAAAAAATTTAACATAAATTACATGAAACATGAAACATTTAATGTTAATTGATAACAGTGTCAATGTAAATCAAACTAATGTCAATACAATGAAAATGTTATACGTTTATCTGGTTCAATAATTTTTAATACAACTTTCATGGCATCCAATAATTTTTAGAGGCTGTTTTAAAACAAAATGAAAAGGTTTTGTTGTTTGTTCATTGTCAAATGAAGAAAATTGAAAATTACCAAAAATCAAGAAAAAAAAAATTGAGATTCTTCGATCATGTAAATAGTATAAGGCGTTATAGGGTCATTTAGTTCCGGGAATCATAATTCCTTAATTGTTTTCTTGCGTGATCAATTCTTTTTCAAAAGTGTACTTTTTGATATATTTAGACCAACACGTCTGAAATAGATAATTAAGCGGAACTTGTCATAATTCCATTTTCTATCGGGTCTTATTCTGAGTCTACTCATCTTACTCTGCGTATGACTCTCTGACGTTCATAAATCGAGTGTTTCTTTCTATTACAAAAAATAGACTCCCTTCATAGCTTTATTTGTGTGCTCACCATCTGGAACTTTCCCGGTCCACATTAGCATAATTCTTACTGGCAAAGTTGCAAATGATTCGATTATCTCAAGAGTAAAAAATGATTACTAAATTTCAATGAAATTTAATGAACTAAATTTGTGGTTTAATTAAAGTGCCCTTTTTATTGGAATATCGACTTGAAACTAATTTCATATTTTTAATAAATTTTCATGGGTAATACGATATTTGTTGGTAGATTCCAAACTGGCTACTTGAATATGAATTTCTAACGTTTTGAATGCCTGTTTAAATTCATTTCTTGACAATTCACATAAATAGTAAAGTCGATAAGGCAGTAAGTAAAGTACATAATTTTTGTAGAACCGTTGCGATTTATGATCTATTTGGGCAACTTCTTTTCGATTTTCAATTTTCGATTTTCGTTAAGCAAACAGAAAAAATAGAGAGATTTTGAAATAGAAATTTTAGAGAGAACGTTTCGAAACTACAGTTTACATTAAATGTCAATTTCTTTATAATGAAAATATATCACAATTTAGATCAATAAGAAATCTCATAACTCATTTTAATTTCACTTTTGATTGTTTACTCTTTCGAAACAACAAAAACAAAGAAAAGTTTCAAATTTCTTGATTTCTCGTTGATTTTCCTTTCTTTGTTTTCTTCTTCTTCTTCTTTTTCTTCTTCTTCTTCTTTCTCCTTTAATGGATATGAAATGCCAATAAAATAAATGAAGCAACAAAGCAGAGAGTTAAAACAAAAAGAAAAAATACATAAATATTGGCCGGCTGAAATGCGTGTGACGGAGGGAAAGTGTTGTGATTGTTGGTTGTAATAAATTGATAATAAATTTGAAAAACAAAATATCGAAAATATTCGATATTTTCTAATGATACCATTTTCTCTTTTACTTGTTTGTTTGTTTGTTCTTTTTTTTTTATTATTATTGTTTTTATTGTATGATTATTGTTGTTGCATTTTATGATGACTTTCAATTTTATAATCGATTTATGCGCAAGAAGAAAAAAAACAAACCAAAAAAGAAAAATGAAATAAAGTAAAATAAACAAAAAGGGGGAAAAAATGTATAGAAATTTCAAAAGACTTCTAGAAAAAGTTGCTTACGCCGCCATGGCCGACTCATAAAATACTTTACATAATCTACAATCTACAATCACGTGAAAAAAAATCCAAAAAAAAAAAAAAACAAATGATCATTCCAGTTCAAATAGAACGTTTTAAATAAAATGGATCAATCCAGTACAAATGGCTCAGTCTAAATCTATATGAATCTAGTGAATTTAGTTTAAATTTATCAATGTCAATGGAACCGATTAGATCGATTTAATCTAAATAAATTTAACAGGTCCCCAAAAAGGTTAACAAAAAGCCGATTAGATCCAAATTAATCAATCTAAAATAAACCGAACCCAATTCCAATAAGCTAAACTGGTTCGGATACAAATTGATTAATTAAATCCAAATGGATATTTCAAATTCAATTGAATCGATTTGGTCTAACCTTTTCATATAGATTTTTTTATACAAAAATATTGCCTTGGACTGTTTTTCATTTAGATAAAAAGTCAATATCGAAAATTTTTTTCAAATTTTACAAAATATGGCATTTTTGGAGAGTGATCATTTAAATCATTCGATTCTGCTTATTTATAAAAATTTTCATGCATAGAGCACTCGAAATCTATTTATTAAATATTCATGAAATATCATCAGTTTAAACTTAAATCGATTCCTAAATTCATTTCGAATGGATCGAAAATACTTATGCATCCACAAACTAATTTTATCCAAATGTAATGTGTCCGGCAGACAGAAATTCATCAGAGTTGCGATTGTGAGCGTCACACCAGTGACGCCGAAATGTCGTCATCATTATCATTATCATTATCATTATCATTATCGTTCTCATAATTATCATCATAATGAACCATGACCATCATTATAATCATTAATTGGGTTATGTTTATTTAATGTTCGGCATTAAATGTCTGTCTGTCTGTAAAATGATTTTTCTTCTAAATATACAACAATAATAATAACAATAACAATAAAAAATAACAATAACAACAGTAATAACAACAACAATAGTTTAAAATAATAACGAAAAAAATGAGGAAATTAAGGAAGGCCAAAAAGAAAAATAAAAGCAAAATTTATCAAAAATTTCATATGGAAAGAATTGTTCAACTAATTTTAAATATTTTCTTTGCTTGTTTTTCGCTTTTTATTCGATTAGTTGCATGCAGGGAGATCCAAACACACAATTTTGTATGCATTCGTTGTTTGTTTTCAACAACATTTTTATTTTTTATTGTTGTTTTATTTATTTAATATGCCTTTGTCTCTTGATTACTTTTATTTATTATTATTATTATTATTTTTTATTGTTGTTGTTATTGTTATTATTATTATTGTTGTTGTTTTTATTTATATTATTCTTTTTGTACATTGACTCTACAAAATACGTTCTATATTTCTATTTGTATGTCCATCACATGATCTATACTTCTATATCTCTCTATCTCTTTCTCTTTGTCTTACTCTATCTCTCTCTTTCTCTCTCTATCTATCATATTTTTATTACTTAACTCAATGATTTGGTTTCTTAAACATCAAGCCGTGACAAGCCGTGTGCACCATAATCCACTATAAAATGCTATTGTTGTTTGTGTTTTTATTGATGATAGTGTTGTTGTTATTGTTGTTGCTTTTTTTGCCTGTTGCTGTTATTTTATTGTGGTTGTATTTTATGAACATTTATACGCTTTTGTTTTGCAGTATAAAAAATTTTATTATCTTCATACACACACACACACACACCACACACACACACACACACACAATAAACACACACACGCACACACTACACATAATTACATACACACACACATACATGCATGCATATATAAGCATATGTATATATATATATATATATTATATATGTGTGTGATGTGTGGTGTGTGTATTTTTGTAAATCTCATGCAGGTGTTCATAATAACGCGACATACATGCAAACGCTCACGCATATGCATACAAGCGCATATGAGCAAAATGAGTTATACAAACATGACCAATACACATACATATATTTTATAAATGGTTGTTTGTATTCAATAATCAATATATATGACGTTTTTCTTTTTTTTTATTTTTTTTCTGGCTTCTTTGTTTTCTTTATCTGTCTCTCTGTCTGTCCTCTTTTATCTGTCTATACATCCGTCCATCCTGCCAACGGTCTGCTTATGCATTCGTCGATTATAGTGCTCTTGTTACATACGTTGTTCTTATTCTTTCTTTTAGTTTTGTTGTTGTACAACACACACACACACACACACACACACACCACAATACACATATGTTGTTGTTATTGTTGATCTTTTGTAATATTCATACAAACAATTTATATAACGTCACTGTCATTGTAAGTTGTCAAACAAGAAGGGAATAACTATTTTTCGACATAAATAAATATCATAAGCACTTTTATGCTTATACTAACTTGTACACGTTATGTCCAAACGTACACATGTACACATATAAACATGTACATATTCATATATTTATATATTTATATATGTATTATAATTATTATAATACATATGTAAAGTAGAAAGGCAGGAAAAAGGGACGTCTTCAATTCTTCCTTTTTTGTTTTTTTTTTAATAATGTTTCAAATTTTGTTTCTTACATTTTTTTCGTTATTTCTTTTTTGTTTTTTATTTTTCTTGTGCAATAATTTTAAGAGAGAAAATTTACATATTTCATCTATAGATTTCTTATATAAAATGTTTATTCTTATCATTGTTAGCGTACTACACACAAATTAATTAAAATTAGTAAAAAATTTCTTGCACTTACTTTTGTCATTTAAATTTTTCATAGATTTTTTTTCTTTTGATTTTCTTTTTGGTTCATTTTTAAAATATCTTGTAATTCAAATGAGAATTGTTCTTTGATCGACTAAATAAAAATAAAATTTGTAAAACATCAAAAATCTAATCAAAAATTATTGAATTAAAGTTGCTAGCGGACTTTTATTAGAAAACTTAGGTATTCTATTTTAAGATTTCTTAAAATGGACATAACATGAAATCCAAAGGCTTTTACTATTTAAAAGTGTCTCACTTTTCTGAAAAAAAAAAGCATTTTACAAAAAGTTTAAAGTATAATAAATGACGAAAATTCAGTTTCACTGAACTTTGTCTCTAGACATTAGTTATCGCATAAAAATCGCTATAAAAATAAAATTTATGAGATTTATGGGGCTTTGAGGGTAAAGTCTAATTCTTATCTGGAAATTTTGATTTTTGAAATTTCTAAATATGGATAAACGTTATACGTCAAGTAAGAGGATTCTCATAAAATTTCATTGAGTCCTAAAACTTACCTCGAAAAAAGGGATTTGAAAGTTATGAAGCTAATGACTTGAACGTAACATTAAGAGAAAATTTTATCACATCAAATGCTTCCCTAATAAGTTCAAATAATGCTATTAAAGGTTTATACTTATACATAACTTTTGACTTCCCCATTTTTTTGGGTACTTGACCAAAAAGATTTTATTTGGCATTAACCTTTTTTTTTATCTTTTTATGGCTTATAATTTGTGTAACATTTTATTAAGATATACAGAAGAAGTAACTAATTAAGATGAATCCCTTGCAATTAAGTTTTATAGGGTTCTGGAGAGTTCTAATTTCCTTGTAAAATTAAAATTATTGAGATAAATTGGAAAAATGCAGCGTTCAGCAAAAGTAGAGTCCACAGCAAAATCACTTTTAACGTAGCGACCAATTTTAAATAAAAAAATTAACAATAATTGCAACAACAATAACATGAAAATGTAATTGATGTCTGTTGGTGGTACTTTATGCATATTAAGAATGCACTGTTAGCCATAAAAATCCGTTATATAGACTTAAATTTATAGCATTTTAACGGTTTGCATAATTCATAAGGCTTGAAGTTAAACGCCTATTTTTGTAGCCCATTATTATTATTATTATTATTGTTATTGTTATTATTATTATTGTTGTTGTTATTGCTATTGTTATTGCATTGTATTATATTCATTGTTTATACGACAAAAGGGTAATAACTTGTTTAATGGAGAAGGTAAATATAATTCATAAAAGGCTTTTAAATCAAGCCAATACAAAAAGTTAGAGCGAGTGAGATAGTGATTAAAATGAGAGAGATAGATAGAGTGAGTGGAGAGAGAGAGAGAGAGAGAGAGAAGGAGACGAAGAGTAGAAGTAGAAATTATAAAGAAATGGTGTGTAGAAACGTGACAAAGTGTTAATTTCATTGAGTATTTACCTTTTAAATGATAAACGATCATTTGAGCACTTTCAAACGCATGTTTAGTCATTATTAAATTTTTAAGTCACTTTCATGATGTACCCATGTTGTGTTATAATAAGTTTATGGAAATGTATGTAACAGCTAAAATCCAATCGCCTAAAGATTGACCAGATATTTTATTAGCAAACTGAAGTTTTCCATTTTTCATAGGAAAAATTCATAGAAAATTTTGAATATTTAACTATTTTGATTCCAAAATAAGATTAGTTTCTGCGAGAACTTCTCTTCTCATTTTTCTCGCTTATATTTAAAAAAGTTTGTAGCTTTAATCAATCTTTAGAATTTCCCAAATTGAAAACTTTAATGTAGTTAAATCGTGAAATGTGACAACAGCGCACATTTTTCTTTCGATACATTTCACATATATTTTTTTTAACGTAGGCCTTTGAATATTTTTTTTAGCGCCCATATCTAAAAGTGATCTTCTCCATTGAAGTAAATTACAAATTTTTACAAGCCGATATAGCAAAATTCTATATTTCCATCATTTTTTTTGATGTACTTTCCCGTTATTTCAATTACATTAAACGAAATACTTTAGGGGATCTAATAGTTTGCTTTAACTATTAACTTTTTATAATTGTTGTTGTTTTTCTTGATAAAATTTATATAGAAGAAAAAATGGGGTCTAAGTTAATGCAACAGTATTACTGCTTA
This sequence comes from Melophagus ovinus, assembly GCA_023089585.1. Lineage (NCBI taxonomy): Eukaryota > Metazoa > Arthropoda > Insecta > Diptera > Hippoboscidae > Melophagus > Melophagus ovinus. Next base: position 5,828,114 of record JAKKIB010000175.1, read on the forward strand.
ATATTTCTTAGGGTTAAGGATTTAAGGACACCTTAAAATTGAAACGGGTGTGTGACATTGAGGGAAATGCAAAGAATCATAAAGGAAAGGAGATGAAAATATTCTATAACACTTAAGCGTTACATTTTTAAGACATGTAAATATGAAACCGGAATATTATACTTTTTATTCAATATTTTTTTTTTTTTTTTTTTTGGTTCATAGTGAAATTTGTCATTTTCATAAGACTTTTCTCTTTGAAATGAAGTAAAGAACAAAGAAAAGAGTAATCAATAAACAAAAAAAGTCAAGTAAGGCAAAAATGAAAATGAAGATTATAAAAATGAATTAAAACTGAAAATGACAATGAAAAAAATAAAAGAATAGAAATAGTAAGGCAAAGCGTTAATCAGAGTTTCAAGCCCATTATCAAAAAAAAACGCATAAATCGTTTTAAAATTTTTTAAGCATGCTTAATGTCAACACTTCAGCCAGCTAAATATATGCAAATTATAATTTTAATATTTTTTAATACTTATTTAATTCCAACTTAATGCTTACTTCCTCTTCGTCTTCCGCTTCTTCTTCTTCTTCTTCTTCTCCTTCTTCTTATATTTTTCATCTTATTTAAATTTTTTTTTTTAAGTTTGTTTTGCTTGCCTTTAATTTTTTGACAGCCAGTTGGCCAGTTGAGACAGAATGGAAGAGTCAAAAAGGGAAATATAAATTATATGGAAAAAGAGTCTCATTAACATTAATTTAATATTTAAAAGATGAATATAAAAGAAAATTATTAATCAATCATTTTGTATGGAAGTGAACCAAGAGAAAAAAAAAATGAAATTCTCATAAATGAAGATGAAAAAGATCTTTAAGCGAAACCAAAAGCAGTTTAAACATAAAAAAAAATATTAAAAAGATGAAAGTCATAAGTTAAAATGTTTATTTTGTTGTAGTTACTTTGTTGAACACAACATAAAAATCTTAGCATCTTCAGCAAAGCAAATTTTTCTCACAATTGATGTTGCTTTATTATTTTGTTTATTATTCAGATTAAGTTTAAACATTGTAATTCATCATGCTTGTTCTTTCTTTGCAAGGATTACATTTTATAAAATAACTTTTATTAAAGTTTTTGCTTCAGAACAGAAAATAGCTCAAACATTAATTGTAAAATGTGAAAATTTTTTTGGCTTTATGTCAATCAATTTGTTATCACATGAAATCATTCAAAATTTCTATAGAATCGACTGCTTCTACATTTCACGAAACTCACGAGTTAGTATTTTTATAAAAATGAAGAAAAAGAATGGAATGGAATAAAATTCATGCAAATTCCATTTGTTCTAATTTTTAAATAATACTCCCGAAAATCTGCCAATTTTATTCTAAAACTTTATAAAATGAAAAAATGAGAATCATTAAATTTTTTAGCCATCTAAATATAATTTTTTATGATGACGAAAGTTTGTAGTTTTAATTAAATTTTACAATTTTCACAATTGAAAACTTTAACTTTGTGGTTAAATTGTGAAATATGACAACAGCGCACATTTTTCACATAGTTTTTTTTTAACGTAGACCTTTGAATTATTATTATTTTTTTTTTGCAATTAAAAATTATATAAACATTTGTTTATGCATCAATTGCCTTTGTTTTTTGTATTTGTTGTATTTGTTGTAATTTTTGTAATTTTTTTTTTCCATTTAATAAAACCATCTAAAATGGTAATAAATGTCAATTTATTTAAAGATAGAACTTTGGCTTTACTCCCTCTTTAATTTTCCACTTGGACTTAGAATTAATGAAAAAAAGTGCAAAACATCACAAAAAAGTGACTCATTTATTAGTTATCTCATTGGAAATAAAAAATTAAAAGAAATAAGCGATGAGCAAAATAGAGAAAAAAAAAACAAACGTTGATTCTTTGTTGTGTTATCTTTTTTTACTTAGATATAAATATTAAAAGTAAATAAAAATACAAAATTGCCAGACTGACGTACTACTGACTGACTCTAATTATGAGATCTTTATTTTACCCTAAGCCTACGCTTTCGCCATTGCCTCTCGCCATTCACGAAATTGTACGCAGCTATTTATTTTATTATGAAGAATATACAGGCCATACATTTTTATAGGGAAACAAAAATAAAAAACAACAAAAAATAAAATCATTATTACTCATTTTAAGTAAATTTTGCAGTTTACAGCTAAATTAAACTTGAACTATCACTTTTATTAAATACGAATGATTTGAAAGTGAATCATACTTTTCATCCATTTCAGCCATCATTCAAGGTAACTTTAATTAATTATAAAAAAAAAATAATAATTAATTAATTAAAAATAATAATTTACAAAAAAAAAATTATTTGATCAAAAAATAAAATCTCGTTATTTTTAAGGTTCGTAAATCTCATTGATATCACGTATAATTGAATTAAATTTAAACTGAAATAAAATGCAACAAATAAGTGATACATCTCAATTTCAATAAAAACTTTAAAACTTTATGAACAATACGAATTGAATTAACTAAACTAAATAACTTAAATTACTTAAATGATTTAGTTATAAAATAATATTGAAATTTTTTTTATAATTCATATGAAAAAATTTATTTACGCAACATATTTTTGATTTTTATTTAAGGGCAAAAAGAATAAAAAAAAAAGTTTCTACTTTTCTAATTTGATTTCTATGGAATCTGTAAAAAAACTCTCAGCTCTAAAAGTGAATGATTCATAAAGATTTTCAATTCTCTATTCAACACAAAAAAAAAAAAAAAGGAGAAGCAAACAAAGCTCGTTAATAATTCACAATAACAACAAATTGGCTTCTGTTTATGGAGATTTTTTTCTTGTATGACTGTTATAATAAACGTAGATGCTTTTGGTTGTGGTTAGGCTTGTACATTTGTCCGTTTGTCTGTCCCTCTATCTTTCAGTTTCTCTGTCATTCTCGAAGACTCACTAAACCACAAAACTCAACATCACTCAAAAAAGAGCAATTGCAACAACAAACTTTCTAATTTGGTTGCTAGACTTTAACCGATTCTGTTCGATCGTTGCTTGAAGTTGTCAATATTTTTAGAAATAAATCTCATGCATGTTTTTTTTTTTTTTTTTTAAATGGAACAACAAGTGTACGCAACATAATTATTTATTTCTTTTGTTTTTTCGTCAGCCTTAAATTTATTCCCTCCCAATAAATTTTTTTTTTATTCCAATATAATTTGAAAAAAAATATAATTTTAAAAGAAACTAAAACTTATATTTAATTGATTTTGGTATAATTTTTAAACATTCTTGCAAATTTGCCCAAAATCTACAACATATAAAAGGCGCCCTGGACCTATAAGGCCGTACGCTTTCGTAGAGCATTCTCTCAAATTCAAATAAAAGTCCAGCAACCAACGTGAAGTGAGTCTTGTAGTTGAGAGAGTCTTTGCAGGTAAAAGTAACGCTATGAAAAATGTTTTAGGTTGTTTGATGGACAGGAAAACAGGAAAAAAAGCAAAAAAAAAAAACGCAAACAAGTCAGATTCCAAATGAAATGTAAAGAAAAAGGCACAATAAAAAAAAATGAAAAAAATAAAAAAACCATAAATTTTAAATCAATGATGACTCATAATCACATGGTACACGTTATCTCAAAAACAAAAAAAAAATTGGTTACACAGAAATCGTATTCTAAGTATTTAAACTTTTTTCTTAGTTTTTTTTTTTTTTTTTTTGTACAAATAATCAACAAATAATCAAAACGTACAAGCACACACAAATCGCAGAAAGTTATTGCGTTATGGTTAAGATGATTTCCGTACTTGATTCCGTACTTCGAACATTTTTTTATGTTTGTATGTTTGTTTGTCTATTTATTTGTAATGTTGTGTAAAGTTGTAGTGTTGATGAGCGCTCATGCCTCAATGCCTTAAAGATATTTTATTATTTTTATATGTAAAAAAAAAGTTTCTTAAATCGTCTTTTTGTAGTTTGTTGTTGTTTGTTTGTTGTTTGTTGTTGTTGCCGTTGCTTATTGTTTATTATTGTTTGTTGTTGTTTGTTGTTTATTATTGTTTGTTGTTTGTTATTGTTTGTTATGGTTTTTTGTTGTTATTGTTTGTTGTTGTTGTTTTTGTTGTTGTTGTTGTTGTTGTTGTTACTAGTTTCTTTTAACACACTTAGAAAAATTTGCCAATTTTTCATGTCAACACTTCCACAACACACACAAAATCGTAACTATCTCCTTCTCTTTTTGTTTCTCCATCTGTCTCTTTCTTTATATATATATATATTTGTATATCTATATGTATCTCTTTCCATCTCTATTAGCATTTATTCATCTTCTATCTTTATTCCTTTATCACTCTTACACTATATCTATCTCTCTCATACAAAACAGCCATATAAAAATTTTTTTATAATATCACCATATAACTAAAAAGGTAATTATGAGTCATAGATCACTTTATGAGATTCTTGCATTCTTTTAGGTGTAAATTTAAAAAAGAATAAGCAGACTTTGTGTGGCATGATACGATTATTATTATTATTATTATTGTTATTGTTATTGTTATTACAATTCTTGTTTTTTTTTTTTACTTATTCTTATTGTTATTATTACTTTTATTATTATTAATGTTGTTTTTGTTGTTAATCAGTCAGTTAATAATTGATTTTCCACACAATCCATTTTGCAATTTATAAATAAACAGCAACAACAGCAGACAGCAGCAACATTAACACTTGATGACTAAGAATATTAATCAGATCTATATGGATGGACAGACATCTGTTATAATGGATTTTAACTAACATCAGTTAGAACACATACATACACACACGCGCGCACATACACACACACACACACACACACACACACACACACACACAAACAAATATTAATAAACAATAAAAAAAATTGAAATTTTCTTTTGTATGATAAAACGCGAGTTTTAAGTGCATTATGGCATTTTTTCTTTGCCACTTTGCAAAATTTTTCTTTTATAAAAAACTATTAAAGCAATTTAAATTAGTTAGATGGAGTCGTCCTTAAAACGTGCATGCTCAATACAAATTTTTTTTTTTGATGTGCCTCTAAAAAGTTGCGCCTTCTAGAAATTTAAAACGATTTACAGAAAATATTTTCCTCAGGTTTTGTTTTTATATTTGCCAAAAATTTATTTACCTTAATGATTTACATTTCTCGTAAAATTTCAGAAATTTTAGCTAAAAATTTATAGAAACAGTAAATAAGAATAAAATTTAGGGAATAAAACATCTATAAATATTGAAAAATTCTAACTAAAAATATATAAAAATGTTACACGACTCAAGTCGACTCTCGGACACTCTTTACAAATTTCAAAATGGTCCATTCAAAAATCAAGTAAGTGAAGATTTGTAATTTTTGCAAAATTTCAAAATTTCAAAACTTCATAAAATTGAAGGAATTCCAAGATAATGGATCGATCTAACATAAAGCTATGCTTCTTTAGTATCTCAAATGATATCGATTCTGAAATGAATTTTCATAAAAAATATTCAACCTATAAAATGTATTTTTTCCCCATGGAAAGTGATTACAAATATGAACCAAGTTTATCCATTTTTGAGGCAAAAATGTTACAATATCTCCAAAAAGTTATTGATCCAAAGGACTTATGGACAGATTTGGCAGTATTTAATAAGTAATTTTTAGAATTTGAAAAGTGATACTTAAACATATTTGGAGTAAAGCATTTCATTCAATCGAAACCATTCCCTTTACCCTGCATTCAAATTTTTACTATTTCAAAAAATTACAGAAACTAAATTTGATAAATATGGAAAAGGAATATAGATCAAAAAGTTTTTCCAAGATTTTCCAAAAATAGAGACATTCAACAAATGAATAGAAGACAAAATCCTACAAATGAATGAATCTCCTTACAAAAAGCTAAGATGAGTAAAAATTATACATAAAAAATTTATCTCAGAATTACTTTACTTTATTAATTCAATTGTACTAATAAATTTCAAAAAATTTTTGTGAGAAATGTTTATTTAAAATTAAAGTCAAATAACAAGCCATGGCAAAACTTTTAACTCTTAACTCTACTTTGATTTATATTTGATAAGAATTGCTCTTAATATTAAAACAAATGCCACGTGGCATTGCGATTAAAGGTGTTTGATGCAACTGATTGACCAATTGTAATAGAATTTTGAATAAAATTAAGAAGCGAACTCAAAAAGTAATAACCAAAATAAAATTTTATCGATTAAAATTCCTTTCGTAAAAGTTTATGAGACAGACTTGAAGAAATAAATGTCTTAGATTTTAAGTTGAACGTACGATTTGGTTTTTGTTTTTTTTGTTAAATTATAACTTTTCTTTTTCTTTTTTTGCTTCTACATTTTTCTATAATTTTCTTTCCTTCTTACTAATCATCCTCTGCATCAGAAGCATTTACATTAAATTTTCATGTTTTAGCAAACAAATTATTTTTCCCCCTTTTTCTTAATTATTTATTTATTTCGTAATTAATTTTTAAAAAAAATATTACTTACAAATAGAAAAATAAAAAATAATATTGTTGTTGTGTTGTTGTTGTTGTTTTTGTTGTTGTTGTTGTTGTTGTTGCTGTTACTGTTGATGCCGAACATTTTCAAATGATGTTTATTTAGTTTGTTTAAGCTTTTTTTATGTTGCTTGTTTACTTGTTTGCAATTTTGTCTTGTTGTTCGTTTAGTTTAAACAATTATTTATTTATGATGATAATTAATTTTAAAGCAATCGCAATTGGCTGACTCTGCTTTCACAACAATAACAACAACAAATTTCATTACTTTCTCAATTCCTTTTTCTGCCGTTACGTCTTCTTCTTTTTAATGCTATTACAATTAAAATTTAATGTTATGAACAAAAAAAAATAGTTAAATGTGTTGTGTTGTGTTGTGTTGTGTTGTGTTGTTGTTGTTGTTGTTGTTGTTGTTGTTGTTGTTCTTGTTGTTGTTGTAAACACAACAGCAACAACAACAACAACACCGCCAACAACACCGCCAACAACACCGCCAACAACAACAACAAACAACAAAACAACAAGAAATGGACAATAAAAAATTGAGCAAGCTCGAAGATCATTTTTTTTTGTTGTATCGTTTTACAAAACACAACAAAATCAATTGTCAATGCATTTAAAAAAATGTACTTGACTTAAAAATGGTTGTGTGTGTGTGTGTGTGTGTGTGTGTGTGTGTCGTGTTTGTGTGTGTTTGTAATAAAATAATTTTAAATTTTCTAATATTTACAGTTAAGCATCTCAAGAATTGTTGTTGTTGTTATTATTGTTATTTTAGACTAACTGTAAAAGTCCAAAATTAAACAAAAAGCTCAGTAGAAGCAAAAATTTAAATAAAAAAGAAGAAGAAGAAGAAGAAGCGAATTTTAACCGTTAACATTTTCATTATTTTGCCTTTTTTCGAGCAATTTAAGCATTCACTTAAAAGTGTGACACAAATTTCACGTAACTTAACGCTATAACTAAAAATACAACAACAATAATAATAATAACAATAACAATAAAAATCATGAGTGAGCTTGAATTTAATTCTTGAAAGTGTTTGCAATTTTTTTTTTTATTTTTTTTTTCTATTCTTAACTTAGTTTCCTTTGTTATTGGCCTTTTTAACTGACAATTCATTGAATTTTGTTTTGTTTATTTGCTTTTTCTTGAGCCTTGTTGACAAGATGCAAGGCAATAGCAACAGCAACAGCCCAAGACATCAACAATGAAAAATGATGACAAAATCGTTCTTTGATCGTGGCAAAAGAGTGCCACGATATGAAAATAGAAAGAGAGGGAGAAAGAGAAATGGAGTTATAAGTAGAAATGAGATAGAGAATAATTTGCATGTTATATAATAATTTTAGGCCTTGGTTGTCCATCCAACCAGATAGCAAACACTTCATTTCCATCATCAAACATTTTTTTGCTTTTCCTCTGCTTTTCTGCCTTCTCTTGAGTTTTTTTTTTTTGTTACATTCAAGTCAAATCATCTAACAACATCATTATCATCAACAATAAGCAGCTTCATTACCAGTATTATCATCATGACCATTTTTAAGAACAACAGCAACAGCAACAGCAACAGCAACAGCAGCAGCAGCAGCAGCAGCATCTTTAACAGTCACCATTAACAAACAACGTTCTTGGTTTTTCTTCAAATGTTTAACACTGACAAAGAAAGAGAAAGAGAGCGAAAGAGATAAAAAGAGAAAGTGAGAAAGAGATAGCAAGTACAGAAAAAATCACCTTGTCAGCAGCATTTTATGTGCATTTCTTCTTAATTTTCAATCCTTTTTCTCTACCTCAATTTCTTTCATTTTCTACTTCTACCATTTTTTATTGTTTGCTTTCTCTTTATTTTCTTTTGGAGCAGTTTAAAAGTAAAAAAGAAGAAGTCAAACGCTAACAATGTTAAGATATAAATGTGTGCCTTTAACATCGGTCAAATCAACTAAACACATACACACACACACATACAGACAAATGTGCATGCATTGTCTGAAAGTTGAAAAAGGCGAACAAAACTGAAGAAATGTCTTGCTTTTTTCAAAAAAAAATATATCAACATTTTTGATAACGTTTTTATTTACCTGCATTTAAGCGTCCGTCTTTCCATCTGTCTTTCTATCTGTTTGTCTGTCTATCTGTCCATCATTTTCCCCAACTAACTGTCTGTGCGTCCGTCTTTCCATCTCTATTGCTCATTTTGCTTGATTTATCTCCCTTTTTTTTTAGCTTCTTCAGCTGCATGACCGCTCATATGTCTGTCCATCTTTCTTTTCCTTTTTTTTTTTGTCTTCCATCTTTCATGTTGGATTATTAGCTAGAGTTATCAAGCTCTTATTGTGTTTCTTTTTTTTTTTTGTTCTGTTTCTGTTTACTTGTTTTGTTTTTAAATTTTTTTTTTTTTTTTATAATGCAACACTAAATGCTGTTAACTCCATACAATCGCTCCATGTTACCAGCTACCTGTGTTACTCGTCTCAACGATATTATTATCATCATTATTATCATTATTAGTATTTTCTACTTTTTCATCTACTTATTTTTTTTTTGTTTTCTGCATCTTCTTCAGCGTCACCTTTTTCTGGTTTTTTTTAAATACCAACTTGAGAATTTTTTTTTCATATTTCTTTTTGACGTTTTCTTCTTTTTTTTTATGTTTAATAAGTTAATGCAATGAAACACAAAAACATTTTAAACAAAATAAAGAAGAAGAAGAGAAAGAGAAAAAAAGGAACAGTCACAATAATAAGAAAGAAAAAGGTGCATAAAAAAATAATCATACAAATTAATTTGGCTTAAACCGAATTTTATATGAACATCATTTTATATACATATATATATATATATATATATATATATATATATATATATATATATGTATGTATATGTAGAGGGCATGGCCAATTTCTTTATATAAGGAAATGAAAGAAAAAAAGTCAATTGGAAAATTCTTGAGAAGGAAAAAAATTGTTAGAACATAAAAATTTTTTAAAATGTTTTGAAATGTTATCAACAGTAGGCGTGGCAAATTCTTTTAACTTTTTTTTAATTAGAAATTATTATGAAAGATTATCATTTAAACCTGTTTACCTGATTCTAGAAATTAAGTGCAATTTCTAGGTCTTAAAGTCTCTTGTGTTAATTAACTTTGTTTTAAAAGCACAAAATTAAACTGTAGGCGTGTCTTATACTTCATTTTGTTGGTATGAGTAAAAAATTTTCAATATTATTGGATAATTGTGCTTCTGAATATCTTAAAAACTCATCACATCATAGACGGACTATCGTACATTTTTATAGATTTTGATTAGTTAAATGTACTTCTGTGCTTCTCGCTAAGTCTACTCCTCTCTAATTTGCTTATAACTGTTACAATTTGATTCGATAAAACGATGATTTCGCTTCAATCTCTGGATGCCAGAGCTATAATTAACTAAAAATTATTCAAACAAATAAAAAAAAGAAAAAAAGAAAAATGAACAAAAAAACAGAAAAACACAACACACTCTTACACTCTTTTACACATACACGCACATATTTAGTCAAGTCTTATATTATTTTATTGTTGTTATTCTGATTCTATATTGTCTACTTTAAATCATATAAAATTCATGTTTGACCGATTGCTGATGATGATGAAGGGATAAGAGCAATACTGCCATAACAACAACAGCATTCATAATATACATAAACATACATACATACACACACACACACACACACACACACACACACACACACACACACACACACACACACACACACACACACACAACACACAACAACCACACCACACACAACACACTACACACAACATCAAAAACAAAATAACATAGCAACTTAACCACACAAACAAAATTGATTACTCACCAATATTATAAAAAATACCCAGCAACAAAGAGTAACAGTAACAACAATGGCAACAACAATAGCTGCAGTATAAATCAAGAAAAGAGAAAAAAGAGAAAAAAAAGCAAAAAATTAATAATCATAAAACATATATAAAAAAATCATACACAAAAAAAAAACAACAAAAATAATAATATAAAATAATAAAATATAATAATAAAAAAATAATAATAATAATAATAATAATAATAATAATAATAATAATAATAATAATAATAATAATAATAATAATAATAATAAAATAAAATAATAATAACAACATATAACACACAAGAACAAAAACAATGATTTACAAGAACAATAATAAACAACAACAACCACATAACAACAACAACAGCTGAAGGAAGAAAAATGAAAGCACAATGACAAAATGCTTCTCCTTTTTTCTTGTTCTCATTTTTATGTGTGTGTGTGTGTTTGTGTGTGTGTTTGTGTGTGCTGCCTTTCTTTTGGAAAACTTTCTTCAGTTATTTCTGTTTCATTTTAATACATGACTTTTATTAAAGCGTTCAATGTTACTTTTATTGTTGTTGTTGTGCTGTTGTTGATGATGTTGTTGTTGTTATTGCTGGTATTTTTCTTAACTTAATTCGTTTGCTGAGTTTAATCGTTTGGCTATTTCTTTTCTTACTTCTAAAATTAATGTTTCTGCAAAAACAACAACAACACCAGCAACAACAGCAGCAGTAACAGTAATAGCAACAAAAACCACCGTAATAATATTTCTCCTTTTTTATTGTTAATTTGAAATACATTACAAATGGTATTAAATAGAAAAGGACAACAACAACAACAAAATATGCAACAACAACAACAACAACAACAACAACACAGCAGCAGCAGCAGCAGCAGCAACTGTAACGATATGAAGCGAGAGTCATAATGTTTTGAGTCATATAATAAGTTGAAGTTTTTCTTTTGTTTTGTTTCTTTCACAATTTTTTATTTTTATTTCATTTTATTATTCTATTTATTTCTAGTTAAATAGATTTTCGTTTAAATTAAATCGCACCACAATTGGCCACGTGCTTATTTCTACACACATTCACACTCCTCTTCTTATGTTTGTTGCCTCCTCTACATCCCAACAATAAATTTTGTGTTTTTCTTTTGTAAAAGAAATTTGTTACTCTTTTATTTTTCGTTGTTATTGTTGTTGTAAAAGTTAATATTATTTTTTATCATTTTTGTTGTTGTTGTTGTTGTTGTTGTTGTTGTTGTTATTGATGGCTAAGCTTGCTTTAAAGTACAACAGGTGTTCTACGTGTTGCGTCTTATTCCAAAAATTCACTTTTATTCATTTTCTTCTTTACCTTCATTTTCCTCTTTATCATGTTTATGCTCGATGCCATAATAATTGGTCGATTGTAGTGTTAAATGAGATACATTCGATAATTGTCAAAAACTTCTTAGAAATATGGCGTCTTTGTAATCACCACTCAGAAATTGTAAGTAGAGTGATTTATGCCATTTAAAGAGAATTTTGAAACATCTCGTAAAACTTTAGTTTATATATTTTTTTGCTTAAGGTGAACTTTTAGATCGAATTCTTTGTCTCCATAAATTTAAAAATTTTAAAATTTGTTAAAATCCACAAATGACACTTTAATTATATCAAGGAGAAATTTGTATTTAATTATTTATTATCAAAAAAAAAGTAATAACGAAATTTAGTGCCGTAGATATCAGTCAGGATACGTCAATATGAGTACGCAAATAAAACAAATCGATCAAGCCTAAGATCAAGATCAAAATTACATAATTACTCGAAAGGTATATTTAGGATGACTTCTGCTTCGATTTAAGTCTGCCTGCCCAATGGACTATTGTCTGTCCTTCTAAATTTTATTATTAAAGTACAGATAACAATTTGAAAACCATTTGAGTAAAATTTGTTATTCAGGCTTGGTTTAGTCTAAAGACGCCCGACACGAACACGTGCGATTAAACGACCTATTTTATAAAAGTTTCTTATATGGAAAAATTAATAATTTTAATGTGCTTTAAGATATTTTTAAATTAAATATTTTTTATTTATTTTTCTTTACTACTCCTGAGTTATATAAATCGGTCGCGATCAGCAGGTATAATTCACTCATCTAAATATCGTGTAACAATATAAAAAAATCGATCCCGTTGAAATATTGTACAATTTTTAAATTGTTTTTACTTAAATTGCTTAAGTATTGACAAAGGCAATAAGTTTTGAAAGGAATAATCTGATTCGATTAATCCACAAAAGGAATAAGTTAACAGAAGCAGTAGGAAGTAGTACTTAAAAATATCGACGTGATTATGCTCTACGAAACGTCAGACTTCTTAACCCTGCTTATTACAAATTATCTATTTGAGATTGAACAGATTTCTAAAGTTTACACAATCAAGTAGATAAGCTATCACTTCCTTAACCCTTCTTTGTAACTGTTCCACATTTTTTAGATCCTCCTTTTAATCCATTTACGATAATTATACTAAAATTGTTCATGCGAACCATAAACATGAATTAAAGTCTGTTTTCCAGAGAATATGATTTTGGCACGTGGCAAAATTGAAGGAACACATTTCAAGTTCAAGAAGTTAGCATAATCTGTACTTTATTTACCACTTAAATGCAACTCTGGACAACGATCTGTGTTTTATTTACCATTTGAACGCAACTCTAAGCAGCAAAATCATAAAACTGTAAAAATTGCAAAATTTAAAGGAAGTTGCTTTCAATTTAGAATTATCAAATTATTCTATAGCAATTGTTCTTAAACAATTCGATTTTTTTTTACGGATAAATATATTTGTGCCGCAACAATAACACCAATAACAACAATTAAATCAATTAACAATAAAAATTATCAAATGAACAATATGAAAAAATATTTTTAACTTTTCTAATGACATTTTTAGGTCAGCGACCCGAAGTAATATTGTTATTATTGTTGTTCGCTTCCCTTTTTTTTTTTTTTAATTTCTATTGGACTCAATAAAGTGTTGGCAGAATATTAAAGACATTAAAAAAAATATAAGCAATAAAAATAATCCAAAACATTATAAAGAAAAAAAGTATCGCGCTATTAGTAATGCACATAACTACACATACATAGACATATTTACACACACAGACACACACACACACACACACACACACAGCGCGCGCGCGCGCGCACACATATATATATATATACATTAATTTAATAATAATAAAAAATATTAAAATTGTACAAAGTGAAAGAAAAAAAGTGTTCTTGTTTTATCTACAAAAAAAAAAAACAATAAAAAAAATGAAAGAAAAATTAATAAATAAAAAAAATCGCAAAAAATAGAAACACACATACACACATACAACACTTTACGAAACAATAGAAGAATTATTGTGCAATAAGTACAGAATCGAAAGGAACACACAAAAAAAAAAAAGAAAAAACAAACAAACAAACAAACAACAGCCAGAATGACAATAAAGCAAAAAAATGTAGATCTAATTGGGCGTTCAAGTGTGCGTCCACTCATTTAATATTTGTCCATACATCCCTTCCGTCATCCATAACAACAATCCATCAAACAACCACTGTTACATATATAAATATATATTTGGATGTATATTTGTGTGTGTGTGTGTGTGTGTGTGTGTGTGTTATTGTATGTGTCTGTTTGTGTATGTATGTATGTATGTTTGTTTATAGAATTATATTTGTATGCTTTTTTTCGTGTTTACATTTGATTGAGCCAGTGCCCCCCTTAAACTTATTAATTTTTTATTATTTATTATCTATTGAAATTGTTGTTGTTGTTGTTGTTGTGTTGTTGTATGGTTATTATTATTATTATTATTATTATTATTATTATTATTATTATTATTTTTAATCATTTGTCACAGAACATTTTTTTATAAATGGTATAAAACTCATTTCATTTCATGAGCAGCCACATGGAATAGAAAACCAGAGAACAGAGAACGGGTTCCACTTAAATTAGAAGAATAATAATAACTAAATAGAAAAACAACCAAACGAACAACAACAAAAATACATATAAAAAATAACAAGGACAACACGAACAACAACAACAACAAACAAACAACAACAACAGCCTTAAATACAACAATTATTATTATTTATTTATCATTTTTTAAATTTTATTATAGCAAGCACTTGAACAACACGAGAGACACAAACTCAAAACATAAAATAACACACACTTGTAAATTTCATATGAAATCAAATGCATGAAAACAAACAAGAACAACATGCTTTTATAACGAACATTTGTTTGCTTCAACAAAATGTTTATGCATTCGCTTATTCGATCGATCGTTCATTCGCTCATTCGCTCGCTCATTCGTTCCTTCGTTCATACGTTCATTCGTTCGTTTGTTGTCACTATATAAAGGTGACATATATATATATACACACACACACACACACCACACACACACACACACACACACACACACAAACCAACATACATATATACATGCATATCTATAGCATAGATATTAAAGTAATAGAGATGTACGGACAGACAGACATTTAGATGGTTTGTAATGAATGTTTGAGACGAATGGCTGGATAAGTAATATTGATGGATGAAATGACATGAACTGATAGATTGAGCACTTGCATCAAAAGTTCCATACAAATATAAATAGTTAAATAAAATTTATATATAACAACAACAATTTAATCATACAAGCATACAACAATTCTAACAACAAAACATTAAGATAACAATGCACAAAAAAAAAATACTCATAAAAATAATAATAAAAATATTGCAGTTAATCTGTTAATCAGTCTATTCCACTGAAATGAAGGAATGAACAAATCAACAAATCAACAAATGAACAAATGAACAAATGAACAAATGAACGAACGAGTGTAACGATACAAATAATAAATTTAATTGCATGTGGTTGAATTTGTATGCACATAAACATACATACATACATATAATTTTCTATATGAATTATGGAGTCGAAAAAAAAGACAAGTGAAGTTTTAAAGTGAATACATTTTTTTAGAGCCCCATCAAGTTGATATCACTTTTTTCCCTTTTTTTTTTTCTTTTCGGCTCAAGCGAAATCATTTTCAAATTGAATTCTAAAGATTTCATTCAAAGATTTTAATTAAATCTAAGTTTAGGAATTTTTAATGTATAAAATTTTGTATGATAAAATCGTTATTCTGAATTTGTACGACTACTTACAATCGAGCGCAATAAAATCGAAAGTTGTGACTTTTACAATTTCATATGAAAACTTTCTTTAGATTCAACGAAATTCATTTGTAAATATTTTAGAATTTTTTTTTAAATTGGTCCCTAAATTGAGAGTTACTTCCTAAATTGCGCACTATTCAAAGTATTCAATTCGGAAACTACAAAATATGGAAAAACTTACTTGACCACAAAAATTTAATATAAATCTATACAGACTTCACTACGCTTAATAAGAACTCCTCAAATAACGTTACTTAATAAAAACCGTTACAAATTTTCTAGGATTATCGTTTGGTATGCAAATTAATCACTCTAAAATTATGGATATTACAAAAGATGAAAATTTAAGAGTTTGAAGGTTTATATTTTGTAAAATCGAATTGTGTAAATTTGCAGCTCCCCTTTTTTACTTTGAGATATACAATTTCAAAATTCAGTTAAAGGGATGAATTTTTAATGATTTTTAGAAAAGTTTATCTAATGTTGGTTCCAGAGAATTTTTAGCATTTCAATTTTGATATAATAGAACTAAGGATTTTTGAGGGCCTAAACTTCATTTTAGATACGATTGAAGAAGTTTATTCTAAGAAGTTTATTCTAAGAATTTTAGGAAGCCAGCCATTCGTCTGATAAGAAAATCTCTTAATGTATTTATAATATTCCATTTAAATTTATAATAAAAGTGACAGAAATATATCAACCATTCAATGTGCTTCAATCTAAATGTGTCAGCCGATGCCCATGCATTCCGAATATGAATTATTTCAAAAAATTTATATCTAAATTATACGCAAATGATCACGAACGTGCCTCTAAAAATCATTGCATATGAACATGCCCTAATATTATTATGCCATTCATAACGGTACTATGTTAATTTGTTAAAAAAAAAAAAATGAGAAAAGTGTCGGTCGTTGCTGCTGCTGTTGCTGTTGCTGTTACTGTTGCTGTTGCAGTAAAATCAGCTCATGATTAATTATAATACAAAAGTCATAACACCATAAGGAACATGATACAAGAGTGACTAGATTCGTTGCATAATGCTGTTAGTGCTGTTGCTAAAAGTGTTGCTTAAAATTGTTGCTATTGTTGTTGTTGTTATTATTATTATTACTATTATATTGCATACATTGCCATTGTAATTAAAATGTCACTTCGAGTTAAATGATAAACTGTGTCTCCTTTTTCGTTTGTTTTTTTTATTTAATTTTTATTTGTTTGTTGTTGTTACTATTCAACTGAAATTTTTTTTTTGTTGTAGAATGTACGCTACAAATTTTGATATAGCATATTTGCCAATTAACAGTTATGTATGCCATCAAAATTTTTGTCCGTCAGTTCAAGAAATTTTTTCTTTATGAAATTATTAATGAAATCTGATCTGGGGTTCAATTGTTGACTGAAACTTTACATCTCAAGAAGGAGATGTATAAGATCAATAGAATTTTATGGATTACACCCTTTTGAATCGGTTTATTTAGAAAAAGTTTTTACCAATTTTTGTAAAAAAAAAAATTATATCAGATATAAGAGATTTTTGAAATGACCTTCAGGTAAACGGGTTTTTCAAAGCCATCACTTTTAAATGCGATTATTGTTCTGTAAAATTTTTTAA
Organism: Melophagus ovinus; assembly: GCA_023089585.1. NCBI lineage: Eukaryota > Metazoa > Arthropoda > Insecta > Diptera > Hippoboscidae > Melophagus > Melophagus ovinus. The sequence continues at coordinate 5,845,382 of JAKKIB010000175.1, forward strand.
TTTTATTTTTCTATATATTTGACTTATTATTGGAAATTTTAAATTTTAGGTATATTCAAATTTTGCAAGAATTTTTATTCTCTCAATTTACGACTCTGATTCTTATGTAGCGCAATAAACAATTTTTAAGAGTCTATCTCGAGCGATTGTAAAGAAATTTTTTTAATGTATTGTTGCTGTTGTTTTTGTTGTAATTTTCCAATTTTTCTTACAAATTGTTGTTGTAATATTGAAGCAATTATAATGCGGCCAAATGGGTAGCAAATCAAAACAAAACAAAAAAGAAAAATACGATGCCCCTTCAAATGTTCATGTTGTTATTCCACTGTTGTTGTTGTTGTTGTTGTTGTTGTTTTTTGTCTTGTTGTTATTTTGACTCTAAACTCTAACTTTAAAGTACTTTTGTTCTTTTCTGTCGGTTTATTATTGTTATTGTTGCTGCTGATGCTTTTGCTTTTGCTTTTGGTTCAAGTTTTTCCTTTCTCTTGTTTTGTTTTGTTGTTTTGTATAAAAAGATGAATAGTTATTAATGATTGGTACGCTACCGTCTATTGACTACTGGCCTGAGTGAGCACTGTGTTTGTATGTATAGGCAATTGTCACATACACACACACACACACACACACACATATATATATATATATATATATATATATACACACACACTCAAACACACTTCAAACAGACTTCCAAACATATCTGATATTAAAATTATTATTATTATTGCTACAACCGCTTTGTATCTCTTAAAACAAAGACTCACATAACCCAAGAGACAGAGAGCCAAAAAGAGAGAGTTAGAGTGAGAGTGATAGATTTGAGTACGGTTTCGTTTTTCTTCTATTTTTCTTCTACTGTTGTTGTTGTTGCTGTTGTTGTTGTTTTGATTATTTCTTTTTAATTTTCTCTTGAATTTTTTTTTCACCACAATGTGTAATTTAATGCGGGCAAAAAGTCTTTCTATAGATAAAATAAACATCCATCCATGAATATGCATGATTTGATTTTCACATATAAAAATATAACTGTGGGTGTATGTGTAATATTATGCCTTAAATAAATATTGACAATTGAGTGTTGTAATGTGATGGCAATAGAGCTGAGACGGCCATATTAATCGCAGCTGCCGCAGCATTTACAGCAACAACTACAGCAGTAATAAATGATTTATGATACTTATGGCATCGTCACCATCACAATCACAGACACCATCAGCCAGCCAACCAGCCCATCCAATCAATTCTATCTCTCTCTACTCTCTCTCTCTCTCTCTCTCTCTCGCTCTCTCTCTCTCTCTATATCTATCACTCTCTATTCTATTTCTATCTCTCTCATTCACTATCCATGCTCTGTTTTAGATGCCATGCATAATTCGTTATTTCGAAGGCCTTAACTTTAACACAAAGATTTTCGCTAGAAACGTTTAGCAAGTGAAATCAAATGTAAGTAAAGTGCGCAGCACTTGAATTATATTCAGCCACTCTCAGTACAATGTTGCCATATATTACATTTATTACAATTTAATGCTGTGCCTTGTATCTTGTTATCATTCGTATATATGTATGTATGTGTTTGTATCTTTCCTGATTTGTGCTGGTATGTGTGTGTGTGTGGTGTTATAGAGCTCGTGTGCGCAATTAGTTTACAACTTGAAAGGCCATCAAAAAGTTTTGATCTTATACACATTTACCTTACACAAAAAAAAAGAAAATATGTCCATACGTCCGTATGTCAGTAGGTCTGTCTGTCTGTCTGTCTATCCGCAATTTAATGTACATTCACGTGTGTGTGTGTGTGTGTGTGTGTGTGTGTGTGTGTGTGTGTGTGTGTGTGTGTGAATGTGTTTGCATGTGTTGTACTTGTGTGTGTGTGTGTGTGTGTGTGTGTGTGTGTGTGTGTGTGGTGGTGTGTGTGCGTGTGTGTGTTTACATGTGTGCACTCAATATTTCTAACACCTGCTTCAAGTCGTTATCCACTAGCATTATTATTATTATTACTTTTGTTGTTGTTGTTGTTGTTGTTGGTTAGTTTTGTGTTTTGTTATTTTTATTTCTTTTATGATTATTTATTTATGTTATTTTTCTTATTGTGTATTTTTATTTAAGTTCGTTCTGAGGTTTATAAAATGTGGCACAGGCTCAAGACTCGCATACACGTTATTATTATTATTATTATTATTTTGTTGTTGTTATTATTGTTATTGTTGTTCTTTCTGTAATTTATTTTTATTGTTGATTTTTATATATCTCTTGTGGTGTGAGAGTAGGAGAGATAACGTCATTTTTTTTTCTTTTTTTTCTACTTTTTCTTGAAGGCTTTTATTTCATGTAGGATTTTAGTTTCTTTTTCTTGTGCTGGTTTTTCTTTTTTATATCTCCCCCTATTAATGTTCATATAAGAAACAGAGGAAAGCAAAAAAATAACATGGCAGTGGAAAGAATGAATAAGAGAAAAAAAAAACGCCAACATAATTTGAAAACCAGTTTTAATTGGAGAGGGATCTTTGACAGAGAGCACTCTAATGACCAAAGTTCTTTAACTGTAAAAGATTCTTCTAACTTTTATGCATCATTTGGAACTGAATTCAATTAATCGATCCAATCATCAATTAAATCATCGATTTAATTGATGATTTCTGTCAAAAAATTATGGGCCTCATAGAATGGATTATATTAGTTTGTCGATCTAATTAATTCATTTTTCAAACTTATTAGCCAATTAATGAAGGACATTTACATTTTATAAGAAGATGATAGATTAAATGTTAAGACCGATCGATCTGTCGCTTCATCTTTTAAACTAATACGAATTAAAAAAACTTTCTACTTTTACTTTCATTCGAAGAGTTTTGGATTTATTGAATGGACATTTAAAATCCATCCATACTTCGTTCAATCTGTCAAAGTAATCGCAATTAAATTTTCTGTTATTTCTAAAAGTTTTTTCCACATTTCCTACGACATTGAGTCAATAAATAACAGTGAGAAAAATCATTTAGAAATCAGATTAAATGAAGATCCATTTATTTCTTTTAATTTAAGCCGATTATAGTGCAATCGGTCTGAATCAAATTACCATTAAATTTCTATCATTTTATATAAATATTTTAACGAAAATATTTAAATTACAGTTAGATTACAAGAAAAATCTCAAATGATAAATTTAACAAAGATCGGTCTATTTTGTAGACTTCCTCCCCCAAATAAGAAATCTATTGAAAAATGCTTAGAATCGGACAATATTTATGGCCACTCCCCTGATTCTTTGAAAACAAAAGGCCCTTTTTAAAAAGAGACCATTTAAAAAAAAAAGAGTCGGTCTATAAAAAAAAGTTTACGATTTTGAATATTTTTTATTGGGCAAACATAATAAATGTATCAAATGTTATCTAAATCGAAGCATTTTTTCAAAAGTCTCTTTTATCAAAATTTTCAAATTTTTGCAAATTCATTTAATATACATAAAATATTTAATTTTATAATCATCGATCAATCAAAGTGATGTAGGGTATTTTAACGATTTTAGTTGCTTCCGTTATAACGTTTTTTTTTAGGTTTTTTATTTTAAATAAAATCGTCAAATATCGCAGATGGACAGAAATTGACATTTAAAACAAACCGTTTTTATTTACATATGCTGTCACAATTTAAGGACAAACATACATACATAAACACATATCCACATAAACATATATATATATATGTGTGTGTGTGTGTGTATGTGTGCATAAATGTTCAATATGCCATATAAACAGAAACTAGAGCTTATCATAAAACGTACGATATAAATTTCTTTTGCTTTATGTTTAATTTCATAATCTTATGAAATTCACTTGCCCTCTCTCTCTTTCTCTCTCTCTCTCTTCTCTCTCTCTCTCTCTCTCTCTTCTCTCTCTCTTGCCCCTTACACTCTCTTAATCTATATAAAATATATAAAAAGAAAGATAAAACAGCAGCATGTACATATATATATAAAAACAACAACAAAAACAACTTCAAAAAAATCACAACTATATTCATGTTTAATCTTGTCCCTCTAAGCAAAATAATAATTAAACCGGTTTCCATTTTATTTAGAATATAAATCTAAAAGAAAAAAATTATGAAGAAAACAATAATAACAACAAGAACAACAAAAACGAAAAGGAACAATTAATATAGAAAAAAAAAGAATCCAAATAAAAAGCAAGCAAACAAGAAAAAAAAGCAAAAAAAAAGAAAAAAAACGAAACGATGAAAACAAAACATTCACATTTCATGTAGAGAAATGTGATTTCTTTCAAAGCGTATAACAAAAAGAAAACAACAAAAAAAAAAAAATTAAAAGAAACCAACAGAAATAAATGGACACCTGCTTGGCTCGCTTAACTTAATGAAAAGAAATGAAAGAAGATAAATTGAACGCACAGAGAAAAAAAAGGACTCATTTACGACAAACAAATCATTATGAAGTACATTGAGATTGGTTGGTAGACTCAAATTGCATTTAATCGGGGAGAGAACCTTTTTTTCTTTTTTTTGCTTCCCCCATTATCATATTTATTTCTATTTTCTGACTGCACTGATTTTATCTTTTTCTTCTACTTTTTTGTATCAGGGCGATCAATTTTGTACTGAATCTTTATTATTAGTTTATTTGATGCAATAACAATGGATAAAACAAATTGTTAAAGATTTTGTAAAATGTGAATATAATGGATGAGAAAAATGAAATATGAAAAAAAAAATTCTGTAATCAAGAATATTTATGTTACAATTTGTACTCTATTTAATTGAGTTTAATTCAATTGAAGATCATCAATTAAAAGAGCCGTATCAATTAGTTTATAATGATTAAGATATTCTCTAACTAATTGTTTTACTTTCTGCTAAATAATTCTTCGCATATCAAACTTTTAAGTCCTTAAATATCTAATTTCCTCATCAATCATCAATTTCCTCATTTGAATGGAAACTTTTTTTCATCGTTTTTTTTATTCGAAAATAAAATGGACTCCCATATTTAAAGTAGCTCCGATTTGTAGAAAATTTTCATTCTAATTTATTTGAAGTAAAGAAACAATTAATATTGCCATTGACTTTCTAAACTTTCTAACGATGTGGCGTTAAAAAATATACCAATGTTCTATGGACTTAATTTATAGTAACAAAACTTTACGGGTTTTGGTTTAATTTCAAACTTTATTTACGTTTACTGCATGAAATTTTTATAATGGTAAAGCTTTTAAAAAGCCTTAGACTATTTTGAGAAAATAATTTGTTATATGCCTATCATATTGATATCCCCCAAGTCCTAGTCCATTGCGGGTTTTAAAAAGAAGAAGGCAAAAGCGTAAAACTTTGGAGAAAGAAATAAAAAAATTCTTCGCCTAAATTGATTTTGCCAAAAAAATTTTAAAAAAAACTAAAAAAAATTTTAAAAAAAATTTAGAATAGACTTCTACAGAAGAAAGCAACAACTAAATTTCATGATATGAAATTAACTTCTTTGTAAAAAAAAAAGGATGTAAAAAACTTTTCACTGTCAAATCTTATTGCGGTTACTGGCAAAAACAAAAACTAAAATAAGAACTAACAGTAAACAATAACATAAAACAAAACACGTGTTCCTTGATGTACGCGATTTAAAAAACAGCAAAGGCTTTTTTTCTTCTTTTCTCTCTATTTTACAAAAGGGAAACATTAAAGTAACATATAATTTTAAATAGTTACATATAAATTATATATGTATATATGTTAGTATAAGTGTAAGTGTATGTGCCTGAGCGTGTGCATGTATCATTTTAAAAGAAAAAAAAAAACGCGCGCAAAGCCAAACACACGTTTTTTAAATAAATGCTTTTAGTAAAGCAAGCAAAACGAGAAGGCGAGTGCTTCGGAAGAGTAAACGAGTGCAGTAAACATTTCTAACGTTTAAAAACATTAGAAAATATCTGCAAAAAACGAAAAAATGGAAAAAAGAATAAGCAAATGAAAAACATGGAAAAAACAAAAAACAAAAAAAAAAAATCAAAACATAGAAGTTAAGAGCTAAGCATGAACATAGCAAAAAAAAAAAGAGAAAAGAAGAAGAAGAAAAGGGAAAATATTGTGGATGTTTGTTATTTGTTTGTTTGTTTGTGTTTTGCTGTTAGAAGACTTTTCATTTCATAATTTATTCTTTTAAATGGCAATAAATTGCATAAAGAATACAAACAAACACAATGATCATAAACTATGTCAAGCCCATTAAACAACAAACAAACACAACCGGAGAGCACAACAGAAAGTTAACTGAAAATTTGCTACACTCAAAATTCAGAGTTCCATAAATGAATTGAAAGTTTTCGTATGATTCACTTTGCTTGGAAAATTTAAAGAAAGCCTAAGTGATGAACTTTTTCAATCTGCCATAAATCATAGTTAAATTAAATCGGATTGTTATGTCATCGTTGTACAAATATTAGAAAGAAAATTTCTTTAAGCGATCCAATTTTATAATCATTTTTTATTTCTCCGGATACCTGTGCTTAGGCACGTTTTTGCCGAAAACTCTAGGCACTTCTAATCATTGAATTTATAATAGAAGAAACATCTTCAACCGTGGCCTATGGGTGTGGCAATAGCTTTTTGTTAAGAATCCGATCTCTTGAAAATTTCTAAATAAATTATGATAATTTTGTAGGGTTTCGAAAATTAAGATAAATTCATAAATGATTTGTATTAACTTAACTTTTGGTCAGAGGCATGGCATAAGTTGCTTCCATTAATGAAACTTAATTTTTCTTAGGATATTTATTGATGTAAATTAGACTGCACTGGAATGATTCGCTTTATCAATTCGACAAATTTTTTCATTTATCTAATCCTTTAACATTATAAGTTTTTCAATATAATTCAAATCGATTTTGCAACTAACAGAAAGCACTTTAACTGCCCTAGGCCAAAAATATTTATATTTATATTCATTTTACCATTTAGATTTAATGGCATGAATTTTTTCAAGTGTAATGATAAATCTATATAAAAAAAAAACGAATTGTAAAAATAATGAAAGAGAAACGAATGCCGTACGCCGGTTCCAATCAATAAGACATCAACGCAAATAATGCGCAAATATGGTAGCTAAAACTTCTATAATGCCTACAAATGCACACACAAACACACATACATAGATGGTTGGATAGACAAATAGATAGGATAGTTAGCTATATAAAATGCCAGCAACAATAACAATAGTAATAACAACAACAGCAACAGCAACAGCAACAGCAAAATAGTTATAATGAAAGAAAGAAAACATTAAATTTTGCTATTAGAAGATGTCAAACAGAGCAGAGAGTAGTAGAGCAGAGAGCAGAGAGTAGAGAGTAGAGAGTAGAGAGCAAAGGCAACATAGAATTTATAAAGAGTCAAATAGAGCAGAGCAGAGTAAAGTACGAGTACAGAGTAGAGTAGAGATGATGATTGTGGTGACTTTATAACAGGGCACAGTTTTATGCAGAATTGTACAACAACAACAACAATAACAACAACAACAACAAAATACAAAAATATATAAACAGTAAAAAATGTGTACAGCATCAATTGGGTCACTGACCTATCTAGTGATTTTCATATAGTGCAATCCAATGTAAAGCAATGTAATGCAACGCAACGCAACGCAACGAAACGAAACGCAACGCAATACAGCACAACAAAATAAAATAAAGTAAAACAAAAATGAAATGAAATGAAATGAAATGAAATAAATTAAAACGCAGAGAAGATGGCAGAATGGCATAGATGGAAAAGAGATAATCAAAAAAAAAAAAACAAAACAAAAAAACAAATTGACCATTAATGGCAAAATAGTAATAGCAGCAGAAGTATCAAATAAAAACCGTAAAAATTTGCAGTAGCAAAATATAATTTCATCAATTCAACTTTTATCCAAGTGCAAGCAACTATGGACCTTCATGCCATCAAAAATACAAAAGTACAATTATTTCATATAACAGCACAAAATTCATAATCGATATGAAGTATAAAATTTGTATAAAAATTCGATTAGTTTCGATATTAAATAAATTTTAGAACACGAAAGTAGATTCTTTGATTAAATTTAACAAAATTTACTTTTCCGTTAATTATAAAGTTTTTTATGCAATAAAAATTGATTAATCTTAAAATCAGGCCTCCGAAGGCATTTGGTAGCAGTTTGGCAAGACCATCCAAACAATTAAGAATAATCTTTCTTCAAGGTAGATTTTTTCTAACTTTGCTTTTTGCATGGAATCGAATTGTATTAAATTTCCAGGCAAGTGCCACGCCTTAATTATGCTTTATAACTTTATAAAATTATTTTTATTGCTTTCTTTCATTCATATTTTTGCTTGACAACAAACTTTCTACAGAAAATTTGTCTAAATTAGTAGAATTTAAAGTCTATCGTGCCATGAATTTCGGGCCATGCGTACACGTTTCTTCTTTTTCTCTTATTTAATTCACTTGTTCATCAATCAACTCCAATAATATTGCAATTATTATTTGTAAAATTAAAGGCCATGTTATTTATTCTATTTATTTATTCTATTTTTTTTTTCTTTTACATTTCTGTATGCTTTTCTTTCCTATTTCACTACAATGAAAATTAAGTCTAACAAATCCAATAAAGCATTTGTTATATTGCTGAGTTACTCTGCTCGTCCATAAGTTCGAAAATATTTGTTCTTTTCTAGAAATCATAAGAAAAATTTATGACATTGCAAATTTTAAAACATTTACTTGATTTGTCAGTAATCGCGATGGCAGTTTAAGAGATTACACAATCAAATTTCATTTTCCATAAAATGGGTAAAATTTAATTTAAAAAGAAATCAGAATTTTAGATTTAGGAAAAAATTAATTTTATTACATAAGAAAATTAACCATAACTTTACATCTAAAATTACTTCTCCATGACAGTTGACAAATTTGAATAGTAGGCATAGCGCCAGTATTTGCTAAAATCTCAAATCCAAATCAATCAAATATTATTTTTTTACAACAAACGAAATTTTGAAAATTCATGGGCAAAGACTAAATGTACCCTTAAACTTAATAAAATATCTCACTTAACAAAATTCATTATGAAATTTCTTCAATTAACACAAAACTTTAGATCCAGGGTTTCAGTATAAAAAATTTGTAAATTAAAATCTTAGCATGTGACTTTTTTTAAGACCCAAGAAATATGACCAACAAATCACAATTCAAATGCTGCATCTTTTTTTTGGAAGTATACATTTTGGTTACAACTTAAAGAGATTCCATTTCGTCAAATCATCCTCTGGTATATGAAGTCCCCTAAACTTGATTACAAAAATTACTCTAACGGTGTACAGTACACTTCAGTATTGTACCAATAATTTAAAATAAAATGTCAAACAATCCTATGGAGAGTTTGATAGAAAAGAGTGCTAGTACAAGGGGAAAGGGGCGCGAAAGGAGTACGAGTACAGTAAAGTAAACAGTAGCACTAACATACTTTTATTTACTACGCTTTGATCCCAGAATATATGCCGTCCAAAGCGCAACATATATTTTTGAAAAAAAAAACCAAGTAAATAAATAAAATGAAGAAAAAAGAAGAAAAAAGGGAAAAAAATCTTTGAGGTCAACATTTAATAGAGCAGAGCAGAGCAGAGCAGGGCAGAGCAGAGCAGAATGACATGGGATAGAAGGAAAATAGAAAAAGAGGAAAAAAGAGGGAAAGAGAGGGAAAGAGAGGGCATAATATAAATATCATAGAAAGCATACAATGAACGCACTTACAATGCACACACACACACACACACACACACACACACACACACACACAAACACATAAATTGTGTTAGATACACAATAAACATAAATATAAACATAAACGTAAACATAAACATTTGTGTATGTGTCGGTTGTATGTATGTATGTATGTGCGTGTGTATGTGTGTGTGTGTGTGTATGCCTGTTATTCATGTGCCAAATGGCATCGCATGCAATCGCACACAAAATGCAAAATGGTAAAAGATTTAGATAGTTGAATCGTGCGATCGATGTTACATCGTTCTTTTGTGACATTTTCTCTATCAAGATATTTATTAAAAATTTCAGCCATTAACCCTTAGAATTTAGATAATTTTCCTTTATTTTGTAATTTCACTATTTTTTTATATTTAAATAAATATTTTTTATTTTATCATGGAAGGAAACTTAAGGAAGGAAATTTTAAAGAAAATTTTAATCGAATGATAAAAATTGACCCGTTAAATATCCCTGTAGCTCAGACATTTAATACAAATCGAAAGTTTTATATGAAAATTTATAAGAAATTTGATGGAATAGTTTAAGTTAGACCAATTTTTTAGAATTGCGACATCGAAGATATAGATGCATTTTTTTGCTTTCTCATTATAGAGAATAATAACTTTTTAAAAAATGGATCTAATCGATTCATGCTTAACTTAACTTAGTCCTATTTATCAATCAAAAAGTTTGTTAAATATTCTTAAATTTTGATACGTCCAAAAATTTTGCACAAAAACCAAGTGGACAGACCGACAGACAAAAAAATTTAAATGACTTTAGAGTTTGATTCTAAATCAGTTAATCATTTTAGAGGTTGATTCGGTATAAGAGGTCACTCCCTGCGGTTGTGTCCAGCAACTCTATGGAACGTATTTAATTCTATAACACAAGTAGGGATGCAGAATGATGAAAATCTGAAGGGCTAGTTTTTTGGACAAAATTTTCATTTTTCACTTCAAGAGTTTTCTTCTTGCTTTTTGTTTTGCTCCTCAACTTTATATGCATTAAAATTGTTCTATAGTTTTTCCTTATACATTTACAAAAATTAAAATTAAATTTGATTTTTATTTTAGTTTGCTTAGTTTATGTTAAATGTAAATGGAAAAAACCTGTTTCAACTCAAAACGATACTCCCTTCTTTTATCTCAATGGCCACTTCTCATTTTCTTTATCTCTCTTTCTTCTTCTTCTTCTTCTTCTTATTCTTATTCTTATTCTTATTCTTATTCTTTCTATTATTATTTCTCTATAAAATATAAAGATTTAAATTGAATAAGTAAATACGTAGCAATCAGTCATAGTTGACTTTCGATTTCTCTATATAATATCGAATAAATAATGTTGAGAAATTTTAAGAAATTTTCAAATCAATATTCAAAATATTTCTAAAGCCCTTTATATACGAGGTAGGGAAATCCCAGAAAAAAAAATGGATCAGTTTTAACCAAATTCTTTATAGGAGTACATGAAATATGGTAATAAAATAATTTGTGGCCATTTGCTGGATGGAAATCGTATTCAAATTTCTAGAAAAATATTTCAATATGGAAATCAGAAATAATGGTCTAATATGACGCCAACTTTTTGATTATGTTAATTGAAAATGTTAATCACGTATATTAGATCGGATTTCCTAGAAATGAATCTAAAATCTTTATTAAGTATTTTTTACTGATTTTGTCTTAACTGAATTCAATTATTTTATACATTTTGCCTATTTTCTTCTATGAAAAACCTTACAAAAGAGTATCAGATAATTCTTCTAGTCTTAGTAATCCAAAATTCGCTTATAAATCGACTTTGTTAAAACTATCATGAAACTACGGATCTACAGTTTTCTATAAAACAAAATATGAGCAGAAGACAGACAGAGAGACACTTAAATAAACTTTTACTGGGGCATTTTTTTTTTAATTAACTCAAAAGATCTTTCTAAATTAATTGTTTTACTAAAATGTGGATCTAACTTAAGACTTTCTAGGCAAACTTCTGATATTCTTCTACTTCCGAGAGTGTAAAGTGCAAAAAAATGACTTTTCATTATTTTTCTTAATCCAAAAAAAAAAAAAAAATAAGAAAAAAAAATACTAAAAGTAGCAGCAACAGTTCTTGTTCTTGATGTTGCTATTGATGTTTTTTTTTCTTTTCTCTCTTATTTTTTGTTATTTGACGAAAAAAATTATCATCATCATCATCATCATCATCATCATTATCACCATCATCAGAGGGTCTCCTGATGTTTTCATGTGGTTTCTCTTTTAATTTTTATATTCTATACACACAACATACGATACCTTGTCAACAATAGCAGCAGCAACAAAAACAGCAACAAAAACAGCAACAAAAACAGCAACAAAAACAGCGACAACATTAAGACGAATGTAGAAATGAAAACAAAACTGGAAAACAAAATAAAATAAAAGGCACAAAAAAACAAAGAAACGGCCACACCAAAATAAACTACCACTAACAAAAATAACAGCAACCACAAAATCCGAAGCAGTAGCAGAAGCAAAGAAAAAGGCGCAAAAGAAGAACTCTAACTTTATTTAATGTGCATGTAAATGAGAGAGAGGGAGAGAGAGAGAGAGAAAGAGAAAGAGAGAGAATATATATGTGTGAGTAGTGAATAAATAGAATGATTTTTGTTTACATACAAACAAAAAAGCAACCAAAAAAAAGCGGCCCAACAACTGAACTCTTTTTTTTATGTACAACAAGAACAAGAAGAAGACAATGCAGATGATAATAAAGATGAGAAACAAAATGATGAATATATATAAGAGAAGTAAGTAAAAAGAGAAAAATGAAAGAAAAGAAACCTGTAATCATTTGTTTTGTTTTGCTTTCACATTCGTTAATATTTATAACAATTTTTTTGTTGTTGCCTCTTTTTTTTGTTTTTTTTTTTTTTTGTTTTTTATACTGCACCACCCTAAATTGAGCGGCATGAGTGTCATCAACTAATGTTAACTGATACAAATGCAATAAGAATAGAGAAACAAAGAAGACAAGACAACAAGAAAATGAAGTAAATAAAACGCTTTAACTGAGCAAATTTTCTTATGCTTGCGCTCTAAAATGTCGTTTGAGCGTAATGAATTAAATAGAATTATGAAGCAAAGCAAGCAGGCTGGCAGAAACTAAGCAAGCAAGCAGCAAGCCATTACCTGATGAAATCAATATTATAATAAACAAATAACAACAACTGTAACGACAGCAATAAATCGTGAGGTAAAGCAAAGCATGTAAAATCTGAGCGTTAGAAAAACTTGTTTACATTGCATTAAAGAGCAATAACAACAAAAACAACAACAACAACAACAATGCGAAATAATAATACTGTATAATGTGCAACAAGAAGAAGAGAATGATGAAGAAGCAGAGGAAGAATAAGCATACGAATATTATGATAAAGGACTTTAAGAATAAAGAGGCAAGAAGGCAAAATGCAATTAAACTGCAAGAGAGAGAGCGAGCAAGAGAGAAAGATAGCGCAGATATATAAACGTGAAATTTATAATACGAGGCTCGTTTATTACATTTGTGTTGTAATTGTCTGCATGAAGGAACCGTCTTCAATAAAGAACGGTTAAGAAACTTAAATCAGAGGTCTGCTACTTCTTGTATTTCATTTCATTTCATTTCATTTTTTTTTATTTCATTCCTCTTTAATATATTTTTCGGTTTATGCATGTCCAATCATGCAAACTGAAATTTTTCTACACATTTTGTAGCTCATCACTAAAACTCTCATTCTTTTACATATATATTCTCTCTCTCTCTCTCTCTCTCTCTCTCCCCTCCCTCTATCTCTACCTCTTTTTCTCTCTGCCTCTCTTCCATTTTATTGATAGTCTACATTGTTCACACATTGTCATCTTTATGTCGATGTGCTTTAATGCAAGAAAGCAGGAAAGGAAACAAAATAGAGTTTTTTCTTCAAATGGCTTGATTGTTCTTCAATTTCAACTTCATGACAACGCCAGAGCATATAGCAGCCAGCACTTCTATACTTCGTAGTCTGCATTGCATATCCTGCATTGTACGGCCTGCCAGCCAACCATTCTGCCTATTTACTGTACTTTCCTAAGATTGAAACTCTTACTAGGGCTATGTCAGTCAGTCCCGCAAAGTCAGTCGACAACTTTACAAAAAAAAAAAAACTCAACTTAGAGTTGAGATTGTGTAGAATTATTATTTTTATTATCTCTTTCCTCTCCTATTAATCATTATTTTATACTCATCTTTGTGTATATGTATGAGTGAGTGTGTATGTAAGTCTAAGGCAGCCTCTTTCATAACTCTCCTGTTTTGTTGTTTATTTCTTATTTATTTCTATTTTGGTTTGCGTTTTCATGTATTTCTATAAAATAAGAAGAAGAAGCAGAAAGAAACACTAAAGAGTAATAAGAAAAGGAGAAAGAAATGTAAGAACGAAGAGAAGATTGAATAAAATATAAAAAAATTATAATTGTGTTTTTTGTGTAATATGTATGTGTGTGCGTTCGTGTGTGTGCGCTGATGCAACAACAGCAGGCATCATCAACAAGCTTTTCAATATGGAAAAAAATTAGTAGTTGCTGTACTCTACTCACCTTACAAATACACATACATACTTATGCACACATACACGTGCATAAATTTTTATCTTCTTCTATTTTGGGTATATGTAAACAACAAAACGCATCTAGGAGAAGTTCTATGTTAAATTTTGGTAAAGGGTCTCTCAAATATATCTTTCGATGGATCAATCGATTGATTGAATGAAACTGGTCCATTCGATGAAATCGTTAGATAGATTTAAGAAAATTTTTCAAAATTTTTTACCAATTCAAAATTGAAAATTTTTTGATCAAATCAAATGAAATTTAAAATCACAAAATTTTTCATTGACAGAAATCGATCGATTTTTTATTGACATCATTGATCGATTTACTTTTTGTACAAGCGATTAAACTAACGCATCGACTTGAATGGAAAATTTTCTATTGTTTGAAATTAATTAATCGATTTAATATAATATTTTAAAAAATTTTTAAAAAGTATTTAAAGATTTTTAATCAAATCGATGGTTTGACTTTATATTGTAATCGAAAATTTTTTACGTAAAGTTATTATTTAGTTCAAATCGATTGTTTTTAAATAGTTTTTAAAAATGTTTCATTATATCAAATCGATTCACAAATTTTCAAGAATTGATTAATATTGCAGCTTTCGTAAAAAAGCTCATTAAGAAATTATTTCCAACGAAAAAAATATCTCAGGATTTTCTAATGATTTCGTCAGTCATTCGTTTTCTTTTTGTGATTTTCTAAACAAATTTTCCAAAACATTAAGAAAAAAAACCCAAATTCTATTCAAACTTTTTATTATTATTCACATAACGACAAACTCTTTGTCAGACCCTTTGCTGTTAGTTTTTTTGTTTAACCAAGCATTATTACACAGTGTGTGTGTATATTATTTCTCTGTATGTATATATCTGTTTGTATGTGTGTGATCAAGTGCATGGTATAACGTTGATGACGAGTTGTATTGCGTGCACATTTTTATTCTGTTCAGTTTTGTCTTGTTTTGTTTTGTTTTGCTCAACTTTGTTTTGTTTTGTCTTGTTTTGTTTTGCCTTGCTTTGCCTTCCTTTGTTGTGCTTTGCTTAGCTGTGCTTGGTGTGTATGCTTTCTGCTTTATAAATTTTCATAAGCGCGCCACAATTTTTTTTTCTTTTGCTCGTTCACGTTTCTCCTTGTTATTGTTGTTGCTATTTACTTAATAGTATTCTGGCTATTGTTATTATTATTATTATTATTATTATTATTCGATTGCACATTGTAGTTTAATACGTTATTCTTTTATACTGATATTACTATTCTTTACTATTGTTATTATTGTTATTTCTTTTGTATTGTGCTTCTTCTTTGAGCTTCTTGTTTATGTCTCTCTCTTACACACACTTATATATGTGTATGTACATATATATATATATATAATTTTGTTATTGTATTTATTGTGGTTGTTCTTGTTATTATTATTATTATTATTGTTGTTGTTGTTATTATTATTATTATTTATTTTTGTTGCTTTATTATAAATCTGTTCATTAAAAAAATGCGAATGTCTGTAGATGCATTAAATTTTTTTTTTATAATTCTCATTAAGTAAATGAAAATATATATATATATATAAATATAATATTATATAATATATAAATACATATATGTACGGTTCACTTTAATATATTTGTGTGTAACATTTATGTTCTACATGCATAGAACCACAATAACTGAACAAGAAGAAAAAAAGACAAAAGAAAAAACGAAAATCAAGTAAAATAAGGCAAAAAAATAAGCAACAAATAAGAAGACAACAATAATCATAACAACAACAAATTAAGTAAGAAACAAGAAAACAAGCATAAATGAGCAGGCAATATTTTTGCCTCTGCACAACACAAACTAACAAAACTCTAAATCATACAATAAGAAAATTTAACTCTGTATATTGCAATCTCTTTAGAGATATTATGCGTTCGTTTGTATACTCTTGTATGTATGCATATGTGTATGAGTATGCTTGTGTATGTGCGTATGTATTTGGATTTTTTTAAGTATCAGTATGCATGCATTGTTTGCCTGCATGTTTATATGCTTGTGTTTTTATGTATGTACTTTATTTTCATATTTATGGTATGAGGTGAAAATCTTCTATGACAGCAGTTGATTATAAACAGCGAAACGAGTAAGACGTGTGTGCTTTAATTACATTCTATAATTCGAGTGATCGAAGTGTAGTTAAACAAAAAACAAAAAAAGGAACGACTGAAAAGAAGAAGAGGAAAAAAAACTTTAAAAGTGTTGCTTCTTTTTCGGTTTGTTTGTTTGTTTTGTTTAGTTTCTGTATTATCAAAAATTAGAAAAAATAACAAAAAAAAAATTAAACGAAAAAATTTTTAATTTCTAAAAAAAATTTCGAAATATTGCGTTTTTTTGGTTCTGTCTTTTTAATATTTTCTTTTGAGTAAAATTGACAACAACAAAGAAGAGTTTAACAAAAAAAAAACAAATATAAAAGAGAAAAAAGAAAAACAAACGCTTTTTAAAATTTTTAGAATAATTTATAAAAATTTTGTGTGTGTGTGTGTGTGTGTGTCGCGCGTGTGTGTGTGTGTGTGTGTGTGTGTGTTCGTTCGAGTGTTTATAAAAGAAAGAAAGCAAATTGAAATAATATTTTCCATAAGTAATCGCAAATAATAATAACAACAACAAAAAAACAAAAATAAACCCAACTGAATTAAATTTACAAGAAAGAAAGAAAAAAGTGTTTTATTTGTTTGTCCGTTTTGTTTTGGTTTGTTTATTAAGAAAGCAAAAAATGTAACAAAGCAAACAAAATATCAAATCAAAAGAATTTTGTGCCTCACAAACAACAACAACAACAACAACAAGTAAAAACTAGAACTCTAACAAGAAGAGGAAAAAATCAATAAAAGCCCAAGCATTAAAAAGGCAGTTAAAAATAAGAAGAAGAAAAAATTATACAAGAAAACATTAAACTTGGTAATTTAAAAGTTTCGTAAGTTTTTTTTTAAGAAAACACTGAACTTTATAAAAAAAACAATAAAAAGCAAAGTTAAAAAAACGTTTAGAAAACGTGATTGATTGACGTAGAATCATAAACAATAACAAATTGAAATAATTAAATTGAAACAACAACAACAACAACAAAGAACAACTATTAAATATAAAATAAAAACAAATTCCATTTCATTCTCAAGTTTATTGTATCTTAATCATTAAATTAACTAAGAAAACGACAAGAAGAAGAAAAAGAAGAAAGAGTTATAAAAAGCGAAGCAGAGTACGCGAGTTTAGTTGAATAAAATTTATTTAAAGCGTTGTTAGAAAACGCCATGGCCGTACCCTTTTATTTGCCAGAGGGTGGTACCGATGATACAGTATCATCTGGTCCGAGCACCTCAACAAATGGCACAAGTACTAATGGCTCATCATCATCATCAGCATCATCGTCGTCGTCATCGTCTCCATATCAATCATCACCAAATACAACATCATCGGCTACACAAACACCTGTACAAAGTCCATTAATGCCTGGAGATTTGGTGATGGCATTATGCGAAGCCTTCTATCGTTATTCAATCAATACGGGTAAGTCCTCATGCCCTTCGTTTAAATAAAACTAAATTAAGTAAATCAATTAAAAATTTTAGAACCATTGTCCCACACTTCTCTTTCATTGCTTTTGATTCTATTAAAACTTTGTAATTTAGAAACAGGTCTCAATCTGAGCCTTTGAGTACAGATTTATCGAGGATGCTCAAAGAAGTTTCGATATAGGAAGATTAAATGAACTGTACCTATTCGAAAATTGGTCAAATTTGACGATTTTTGCATAAGAGAAATTTTGATATACATTGAATGAAAATGTAGAAAGAAGTTTTGATATAGAAAGAATATATGGACATGTCTATCGAAAATTGGTTACTTCTTCAATAGTTTTTGTAGAAGAAAAATTTTGATATTTAGTGAATCAAAGCATACAGAATCGAAACTTCTTATAGCTTTTTACAGAATTTTTTTTTTAATATAATTTGTTGTGATACCAATGGGCTTCTAGCACATTTCAAAGGCTTCTTTTTTCTAGGATTTTCTCGAATTTGAAAATTTTCCTTGTTTTCTACGACTTATAGTAAAAGATTTGGACTAAAATTTCGAATTCATTTATGTCATGTATAATGGCCTCATTTTGATCATATATGAAGGACTTCTCTGTATACCCATTATATTAACAATCGGAACCAGCCATACTTTGTTTTGAATTGAATTGTATTTTTTTTTTTAATATTTGTCTATTTTTACAAAAGTGCGCTTTTGTATCCATTTAATAATTTTCTGATATTTTAGGCAGTTCTTGTGTGGCGAAAAAGGCGTTCATCGGAATTCATTACATTTGGGCAATACTTTTTGAAATTGTCTCTTATTAAATCAGATAATTTTTATTAAGGGTAGATCCTATTTAAAAGGATCAAAAAAGCCTTTTTGTGCAAAAATTCTACCGGAACAAACTCTTTCTGAATTTTTTTTTAGGCATTTAAAAAATGTACTGCACCAAGTGAAAGGTCTTACTTGAAAGCGATACTTGTTTCCCTTTCCTAATCTAAGCGATTCTTAATTGTAAAATTCATAAAAAATGGCTTTAATTTGATCAGCGAATTGAAATTTTGAAGAAAGCCAAAAAAATTCGAGAAAATTATTTAAATAAATGGAGAATTTTGTAATAAAGTCTGCTACGCCCATTACGATCATTTTCTTTATATTCTTAAAAGATTTTTTTTATAGTTTTTTGTATTAAATTTATGTGGAATAGTTTTTAGGTAAAACTTTATAGCAAACCCTTTATAAAAATATATGTAGATAAAATTTCCGGAAAGGCTTTCACTTTTTAAGGGACTTATCAGGGACTCATTTGAGTTAGTTGAATTATTCAAATGTTACTGCACTTTTTTTTCAGTTTAAATTAAACACAATTTAAATGATATTTTTTTGTAACATGCTTTTTGTTGTTGTTGTTGTTGTTGTTGCTGCTGTGCTGCTGTTTATTTTGTTGTGTGATATATGAAGTAATTTATTGTTATTACTTTTGTATTGTATAGTTGTTGGTGCTGCTCTCAATTAAGTTCATTTTTGCATACATAAATAAAATTTTGTTATTGTTAATGTTGTTGCTGTTTTTAGTTTTTGGCGCGTGCCAATGCTTTATGGTATAAAATGTGTTGTTGTTATTATTATTATTATCGTGCACATTATTATCATTATGCCCAAAACTTGTTGTTGTTGTTGTTGTTGTTGTTGTTTGATATGTGTTTTTAAGTGTTTGCGTTTTGCATTTGTTGTGTGTGCGTATGTCTGTGTGTGTCTGCATGCATGTTCGTTAATTTATTCTTTTTGTTTTTTTTTTTGGGTTTATTTTAATTGTTATTTTTGAAAATTTGTTTGGTTGTTATTTTTAGTGTTGTTAACTGTTGTTAGTATTGCACTTATTGATCGCAGCAACAATAACAGTAATAACAACAACAACAATAATGGAGGAGTAAAATAAAAACTAATAAATATGAAAAATATGAATAACAACAAGGGAAACAATAACAACCAGTAACTTGTGCCTCAAATTACAATTTCATTTTATGTTGGCCAACATACACACACACACGCACACACACCGTACGCACACATATACATATATACACGCCTACATTTCTTTTCGTTTTATTTTTATATCTTGCTGGTTTTTTGGTTGATTGTTCTTATTATTATTATTATTATTATTTATGTTGTTGTTGTTGTTGTTGTTGTTGCTGCTGCTGCTGCTGCTGCTGTTGCTGTTATTGCAATTACAATTGCAATTGCTGTTGATTCCTACACATAAATAACTAGCTTCACACAATTTAGCTTAAACACACACACACACACACATACACATATGCATATACAAATCATAATGTTAATATTAACAGTTATAAAAATAATAATAATAAACTAACGCAACTGTTTTTTCTCTGTGTTTTGTTTTCTTTTTGTTTTTCTTTTTGTTTTTTTTTTTTTGGTTAATTTTGCTTGTTTTTGTTTATTGTTTCAGCTTTTGCTTCGTTTTTCCTGATAAACTCAACTCGCGTGCTTTTAAATATACAATTTTTGTTGTTGTTGTTGTTGCTCCTTATTTATGATTATTATTTTTTGTTATTTTTTTTGTTTGTTTGCTTGTTTGCCTGGTTGTTATTGCATTGTTGCTTTTAGTTGGTTGTTTGATTGTTGTTGTTATTGCTGTTGCTTTTCGTAGTGATACTATAACATGAATATTGTTTGAATGATCGAGCAATATTGTTGTTGTAATAATTTTGTTTTTCTTTTTCACTCAAGTTTTTTCTCTCCCTTTTTTGGTTTTCTTTTAATTTACTGCCAAAGTCAATAAGTAGCGAGACTGAATACTTAGCCTTACAATTTTTACACATCTGTAGGTATGTCAATCCAATAGTAACAACAACAACAACAATACAAAAATTTCTGACATATTTTAGCAAGCACTTTTAAACAAAAAAAAAGACCTTTCTCTTGGCGCATTTTTCTAGATTTTTCTTATATTTATTTCCAAAAAAATTGCTTCATAGAAAATCGACGATACTTTGTCTGTTTTCTTTGCAAATTGAAATAAATGATGTTGTTTCGTTTTTGTTGCTTAAGAAAACTCAAGAAAATTAAATTGTTTGACAAAAAGTGACCAGAATTATTATTTGTAAATAACAATAAGTCCCGGGACTTAATGACTATCTACATAAAGTAAAAACCAAGAGGCGAACAAAAACATTGTTATTTACAACGACAGAAAGGAAGACAAAATGAGACAAAAATATAAATAAATGCTTTAACAACAACAACAATCATCTGGTAAATCTGGTTTTCTTCTTGTCGTTTGTTTTGTTTTGTGCAGCATCGACCAAAAAAACAAAAAACAGAGAATAACCAAAACCAAAACCAAACAAAACGAAACAATCATTTACACAAGTTGCACCCAAAACATGCATGCATGTTTCTCTACATGTATGTATGTGTATGTATGTATGTATGTATGTGTGTGTGTGTGTGTGTGTGCGAGTGTGTGCATTTATACGATATACAAACATTATAAAGGATATGTTAATATGTTGGGCTGATTGTTTGATCGTTTTTAGCTGTTGCTTTTGGTTTGGAACTTGAACAACATAAAAAAAAAAACAAAACAAAAAAAAAAGAGAAAAAAGCGCGAAACGAGTTTTTTTTCTCTTTCAGTTTTCCATGTTTCGTTTTGTTTCTTTCATTTCATTTTTTTTTTGGTCTTCTGGTTTTTTTCTTTTCTTCTTCCTCTTCTTCGTCTTTTTCTTCTATATATATTTAAGCTATATATATGCAGGTATGCATATATATATCATACATATCAAACACCTTTAATTTAAAGTTCTTTTTTTTTCTAAAATTTTTTGTGTGTTTTTATTATGAAAATTTTTTTTCCTTTTTTTTGTTAGAAAAATGTTTTGCATTTATTTATATTTATTTATCTAGTTTGATTTTGTTTGTTTTTTTCCGTTAATTTTTATTTTATTATTGGTTTTTATGTTTTTGTTGTTGCTATTACTATTGTTGCTGCTGCTGCCGCTGTTGTTGTTGTTGTTGTTGTTGTTGCTGCTTTATTTCCATATTGTCCACAATTATACTATTCCAATCTGCGGTTTTGTGGTTTCTACTTAGTATGTGTACATGTGTGTGTGTTTCTACATGTGTGTGTGTGTGTGTGTGTGTGTGTGTGTGTGCGTGTGTTACGTGTAATTACTCTCGGTTTTAAATTATTTAATAATACTAAATGAGTTTATTTGTTTTAATAGATCTCAATGGAGATATATGAAGAATAATAATAATAACAACAACAACAATAACATTAACGGCAGCAACAACAACACTTAAAAAAATAATACGAACATTTAACTGAAAACAGTAAAACTAAAAACGAATCATTTTCCATATTGAAACGAAAATTAAGAGAACTTTACAACAATTTCCAAATGAAATTTAAATTTAAATTTTAATTTTGATTTTCTTGTATTTTTGTTTTCTTGTAGTTGTTGATTTATTTTGTAAAAACTAATTTCGTTACGTGTCTTGCGGCATATATTTTTTCCTGTTAAGTTTTTGCTCTTAATGTAATGGTTTTTGTTATTGTTGTTGTGTTGTTGTTGTTGTTGTTGATTTGTTTCAAGGCAAGCCAATCGAAAAATTTTGTGGCCAATCGAAGTCGTCATCACAAAGCCTTACAATAACTTCTAAAGTATTTAGCCATCGAATCGATTTAAATATATTTCAAAATTTTGACTTCAGAAATTGGAATTAGATTACAATATCTGGCAAATATAACGAACTAATCTAAAATTTCTTATAGACTTGATACAATAAAATTTGAGTAACATCGAAGCTTAATAAAATTGTTGGAATTGTTGAAAACTTAAAATTTAAGACTTTGCTAAAAATCGCAATTTTCAGCTTCAAATATTCTTAGAAATTGAAAAAATGCTTTAGCAATATTTCTTAATTTATGCCATTTATTATATATCAGGACATTTTAGATGGCTCTTGACCAAATTTACACAATAGCGATATAGAAGTTTTTAACATTTGATGAACGAACTTTTAGATTACTTTCCAAAAATCGTTGGGACTAAAAATGTAACATTTTAATGGTTAATTTAATTTATCGTATCGATGAATATTTATAAAAATTCGATCTCAATAACTTTTGGTTACCGCATTAAATTTAATTCGATAGTTTTGGGAACAAATTGCTTTAGCATCAAATTACATGAATGAAATCAAATTCGTTCCTCCGTGGACAGGATTTCCTAATTTGTAAAGGCTTTGTGGAAACTTGAAGCATTGACTTGATAGGCGGTATCTAGGGTGCTAAGTAGAGGGGCCGTGAAAAATTTTTAGCGAAATTTTTTTTCTTTCAAATATTTTTCTTATGATTGTAACATTTGATTTAATCTTATTACGATTTACAACTTAAAAATAATCCATAACAAACTATGAGATCTTTTGAACAATAATTTTAAAAGCTTTTCTAGTAAAAATTAAAACGAAAAGCAAGCTGAGTCAATGTCTAAAATTCATTGCAAGTTCAGCCAATAAATATTTATTCTAAATTTTGAAGTTTTTATACTTTTATTGAAGGCTTATGATTTTTATAAATTGTGCCCTTAACTAACTCAAAATGAACTTACTTTTTATACGCAAAAAAAAATCATAATTAACTCACAACTTTACTCATCATTTCATATCCCGCGATTTTTTTCTGTTTTTATAAGGTGAAAGGCATTGAATAATTTAGTGAATGTGTTGGTGAAATAGTGTAACAGATTTAGGGAAGAAATCGCTTTCATAGATTTCATATTAAATGTCACTGCTCTCTTTCTTCTTCTTCTTCTTTTTCTTCATCTTCTTCTTGTTTTTTTCTGTGTACTCTATAAACAGAAAATTTACATAGAAATATTTTTCACATTATTCATTTTGTTTACCTTTACTTTGTTTTCATTTTTATATGTCGCATTTAAAACGTGCGCGCGCTTTTTGACTTATTTATTTATTTGTTGGTGTGCATCTAAAAAAACCGAAAGAAAAAATCAATAAACAAAATAAGAAATGAAATGAAAACATTTTATAATGAGTCATCTTTTGAATTTTGTTATAAATTATAACGAAAATATCAAAACAACAACAATAAACAACGTCAGCGTTAACGATAACAATGTCAAACGCATTTTAAGTATTTTGTTGTTGTTGTTGTTGTTGTTGTATCATAATGTTAAACAAGTCAACGCACACATACACACACACGCACACACGCACACTCACAACAGTCTTTTTACTAAAATCTGTAAAAAAATGTTGAAAAATCTTCTGCATAAATTTATGGGCGATTTAGCGCTGACTTCTCCTTGAAATTTTGTCACAAGTTTGACTGATTTTTTTTGTTGTTATTATTATTATTTTGCATTGTTTTGCTTTAATTCATGGTTTAGATGTACACGATTTACCGTTATCCAAGATAGAAAAGTTAAACGTAAGAAAAGGCAAGTTAAATCGAATCCAAGCGCGTCAAATTAAAGTTAAAGTTAAAGACGCATCAAGTCGCTTTCAGTCGCATTAGTCAGCTGATCTGTTTAAAGGTTTAGTTTAGACTTAAAAAAGTTAAAAAGTGACATAAAATACTAACAACAAGAACGACAATGGACAAGTCTTTGTCAAAAGGCCAAAGGCATTTCATTTCATTTCATTTCATGCGATGAGTGATAGAACACGAAATACAAAACAACAAATAAAATGAAATGAAAATAAATAAAAAATCCCACAAGTTTACCGTTTCTCTTTTTCTTTGTTTTTTTTTTTTTTTTTTTTTGTTTTTGGTTTTTTCAGGTGAACACACAACAATATGATAATATTATTGTTGTTAATTTTTTATTATTGTTATTGTTATTGTTATTGTTATTTTTTAGCACAAAGGAGACTATGAATCATTTTTATAAGCAACAACAACAATAACAAAGATTAAATATAAATTTCTGTAACATTTCTGCAACAAAAAAAAGCCCTTCTAACTCTTTTCTGCTACTTCTTCTTCTTCCTGTTGAAATGTTAAAACACAATAAAAAGTGTTTTAAAAGTTTTTTGCTTCGTTAAGATTTGCCTTTCATGAATTCAGATTAAAAAGAAAACCGATTTAACCTGATTTCTTGGGCGTTTAGTATGATTATTAAATAATATTATTATAACAAATCAATTGTTGTTGTTGATATTACAAAATATATAGAAAACAGAAGAGATTTGTACGAAAGAAAGAAAAAAAGAAACAGCGTTTTATTTTTCACATAATAAATTCAATGAAATAATGGAAAATAGATAGATAAAGAGAATGAGAAAATATAATTGAGAGGGTGAAAGAGATGGCATGTGGGAAGAAAATCAATAAATTTTGGATTAGAAGTAGAAGAAGCGATTACAATATTTTCATATTAAATGAAATTTTTTTTTTGTCATATTTCATGAAAATTGTGCAGCATTAAGCCTACCAAAAAGAAGGAGGCTTAATTTATGGAGACCTCAATATTTTTATATGGTACAGATCGATATAGAATATATTTATGAGTTAATGATGATTTGAAAGAAGTGGTAGATATTGTTTGTTCCAAAAAGCGTTTCAGTTTAAAAATGAAAATGATTAAAAGTGGAGAACATTTGACCACGTTCTGCAATCGCTTAAGACACTTCATAAATAGATGTCCCAATTTTTTACTAATAATGATGAAATTTAAGATAAATTAAAACATTAACCAAAAAACTTCGATTTATTGATTTATTGATTTTTTTCTAGAACTACTGACCCTTCGATTTGATTTAGGAGTTGCAAAATTCTTTTGAAAAATATTATTTGATGTTATAAATTTCACAACACTAATTAATTCAGACTAATGTTTTTTTTTGAACTATTCAAAGCAAATTTTGACACCCCTTTCAAATTAAAATTCCTGAAATTTTTATATAATTTAATGTTCTGCTTTATATAAAGTTTTCAAAGTGAAAATTGCCAGAATGAACAATTGGTCAGCCCTAAGAGAATCAAGATCAAAGAGTATTTAATGGGCCAAATTTGGATTAGTTTTTTCTCCATTTTTCCAAAAAGTTTTTGTAAACTTTTTTTGAAATATTTTTAATCCAAAAAAAAAAAAAAAAAAAAAAAAGATAATTGGCTTGATGTTTTCGGGCTTTACTCTGGACAATCGATTCATTTTTGGTGCTTTTAAAATCAATGACTAAAAAATCAAACATAGAGAATTTTTAGGTCTCTACAAAATCTTTAGTCTAAATTTCCATAAATTTATGAGAATTTATGGAAATTTATGATGGCTTTTGTAGATCTATACCTAGACTTTTAGATTTATTTGTTTTCAATTTTAAATTAAGACTTTTTATTGTAACATTTTGAGTAAGTGGAATAGAAGGCTGCGTTAGAGCTGTAGTTTTAGAGTCTTGTTGCCAGGGCATTACAATTGTTGTAAATTCTCAACTTAACTGAATTCTTCTTGTCTTATTTCATAGCATTTACAAAGCCATCACAACAACTACAGTAATCCAAACTACTAACAACTCATGCCACAAGTTCATACAATTTATAAATATGCACAACTTTGATAAGATATATAAGCCTTTGCTCTTGACTTTGTCTTGCCTCTTTGGGATGCGTTATAGTTGCTTGACAACGGGCAAAATATTAACAAACAAAAAGCAGCTGCTTAATGCTCCTGCCAACAAAATTCTGCAAATTCCCTATTTCTGGCTCTCAATGCTGCTTTTTTCTTTTCTACTCATATTTTATTGCAACTTTGTTATTGTAATTGTTGTTGGTATTGTTGTTGTTGTTATTATTATTATTATTATTATTTTTTCTGCCTTCCATCTAAATTATCTGCAATGTTTTTATTCCGGTTTTGTTTTGCTCAGCAACTTCGTTGGAAGAAAAATCATTTTGTGCTTTTTGTTGACATTTTTCCTTACAAGAACTTTTCGCTCTTTCTCTCTTTTTTGTGTCTACAAAACTGGGCGCGTTCATTTTTATAATGGTGGCGCATTAATTCTATAACAATAAAATTGATAATAAATTTCAAAATAAAACTCAAGATACAAGGAAAATAGGGAAGAAAGGTAAGAAAGAAATGGAGAGGACAAGTAAAAGTAGATTTATGGCAAATATGGCCACCTAGAAACATGAAATTGGTAAAGCAATATAATAAAATATGTAACAATCAATTTCTCTTGAAGGACAATTCTCAATTCTCACAATTCACATCTCTCATTTAAATTCCATATATTTCTTATTATACAAAATTTCTCTCTTTTGTAGATTTCTCTCCTTCTGATTTCATTTGATATTTAGAATCATTAACAATTTCATTTTTCCACTAGTTTTTGTTTCTCATTAACAATTGAACAAATGTGCATAAATGTTGGTGAGTTACATGTAAAAATATCTGACATATCTGGCAAAAAGAACAAAAAAAAAAAAAAAAGAAAACAAAAAACAAAGAAAAGCAGAAAAAAACTTTTGGCATGAAAGAAAAAAAAATTGTTAGCCTCATCTCATTTTATGCAGAATAAGCTAAATCAAAACAAAATAAAACAAAGCAAAAGGCAAAAATAAATGAAGAATTTGTTTTGTTTTGTTTTTTTTTTTTGGTTTTTTTTTTTTTATTTCCTTATCTTTCTATGGAAAATCTTGCATTAACCATTAAGCGAAACTTTATTATTGCATAAAAATTTGTTATTTAAGAAGTTTTTGTGTAAATATAAATTTTTGTTAACGCTACTAAAATACGCCTTCAAATGAAATTTGTAAACATTAAAAATTCTCAATCTAAGTTTTTATCACTTTACCTTTAAATGGAATAAATATTTGAATAATATTTCTTCAACCAATGGCATCAATAGAATTTTTTGAATAAAATTTTTTAACATTATTAAAGCATACTTTTAGGGTAAATTAGCAACCACTTCATGGTATATTACATAATTTTTTGATAGTTTTAAATCTGAAGTAAGAATTCTGTGGAGAAAAAAATACATATTAATCTTGCTGTAAAATATATGAAGAACCTTTTACATCGACTAGTCTGAAATAAATCTCTAAGAAGAATTTAAAAGGTTTTAAAAATAAAAATATTATAAATGATTTGAATGGATTCGAAAATGAAGTACAACGCCATTTCTTATGAAAAGAATCCAAAAGCTACAATTATCATATAATAAAGAACTAAGCCAGTTGTATAAAAAGGAGTTTAAAGAAATTCAGTTATATGATACGAATTTTTCATAGTTCACATATCGATTGAAATTTTAGTAAGAAGAAAGATTTCAACTTTTTATAAAATTCCAGCGTACTTTTCTTAAAACTATTATATGAAGAAAATTCTTAATGTAAAAAAATATGGCTTCAGTTTATTTTATGACAATAACTGTATCTAAAAAATCTCAGAAGTTCAAGGTGATCAGTAATTTTTGCGCTCTTGAAAAGTTAAATTCATTGTGCGATATCTGAAGGTAAAAATTGTTCCAATGCAATTTTTATAATAAAATTTATCTTTGGGCTAAATACTTAAAAATTCATTACAAGAAAAAACATGATCAAAAATTTTATTTAGTTAAACGACCCGATCAATAGATGATAGGACTAAGTTTCTTTCTATTCAGAATGTAATTTTTCTTTAGCCATATTCTGTAGATCAAAGTATTAGCGATATGTATACGATTTGAAAAAACTAAAGCCGTATTTTTACCATTTATGCAATAGAATTTTTTAATTTTTTTTTTTACTTTTGTTGCTGTTGTTATTGTTAATTATCATGCATCTGTATTTCGATTATTTTCAATTGATCATTATTTTCATTTGATTAGTTTTTTTTTTGTTTTTTGGTTTTTGGTATTTTTGGTATGCTTGGTGTGTTTATGTTTTCCCGTTTTTCTCGTAACTTCATTTTCATAATGCTCAAATTATAATTTCTAATAAATATTAGAAATAATTTCAAATTTTCTACGCTTACATAATCAGTTTATATTTATTATTATTATTATTATTATTATTTCTATAAATATATATGTATATCCAAATATATATATATATATATATATATATATATATATATTAGTATGTATGTATGTGTGTATATACTTGTGTGTGTTTGTAATATAATTATATGTTACATTCGTATATTTTGTTTAGTTCTAGCATTTGTTCGGTCAATTATCAGCTTATCATCAAGACCGTATAAATAATTTTCATTACACTTTAACGCTTACAATTATTACTCAAATACATACACACACACACACACACACACACACAAAGATGCATAAATACATTTTTATATATGCAGGTAGATTAAAATCTTAATTATTTGACTTTTTGCAATGTATTTTATTTGTCACGGACAGACAATTACAGTGCACACATACATACACGCACACATACACACACACACATACATACATACATACTTATATATATAAAATAATATATGAACATATATGAAAATATAATCGCATAAAATAAAACGTCATATTTAGTAGTTAATTAAAAATATTGGAGAAAAAACAAAAGTGGCGAAAATGAAAAATGGAGAAAAAAGTTGGTAAATCAAAAAAAGTATTTGAAAAGCGAAAAAAGTTGGATAAAAAAAAAACAAAAATAATCTTTTAAATCATTAAATTACAGATAATTGTGAACATGTGACAATAGCAACAATAAAAACTACAACAATAACAACAACAAACCCAAAACCATAAGTAAATAATTGGAATAATCGTTTGGTGGTAGTGTTGTTGTTGTTGTTGTTGTATTAAAATAATCTCAATACAATAAACGATGCCAATGTAAGCAAAAAAATAAAGCAAAAACAGAAGAAGAAGAAGAAGAAGAAGAACAAGAAAAAGTAAATGAAAAGGAAAAGCAAAGCAACTTTACATTGATTTCATATAAGAGGAAAATTCTATTGCAACTCTAACTTTCACTCTCTCTCTCACACACACACACGCACACTATTTCATTCATTTTCTTTTTTCGCTTATGCCCGCTTTTAACTTTCACGTAATTTCAGAGGTCAGAAATCTATGGCATGCGGCCATTTGTTTAAGAGTCGAGAATAGAAATTGTTAAAAAAATCAAAATAATCTTTTTCCACAAAGCAAGTTTATTATTGTTATTGTTGTTATTATTGTTATTGTAATATGGCATGATTTAATATAAAGTACATTAAAAATTGAATGGAATTTTTAATACTTTTTAATAGTTTTTGCCAATTGAATTTCATGCCCTTATTTCATGTTGTTTATGAAATATGAAATGAAATGA
Source organism: Melophagus ovinus (assembly GCA_023089585.1). Lineage (NCBI taxonomy): Eukaryota > Metazoa > Arthropoda > Insecta > Diptera > Hippoboscidae > Melophagus > Melophagus ovinus. The sequence goes on from JAKKIB010000175.1 coordinate 5,875,664, forward strand.
AATGTAATTTGAAAATGTTTATAGAAACTTAATAATTTAGGAATGGAATTCGATGCAACTGCATTATAAATAAAATAAACAGTATTGAGATTTTTTTTTTATAATCAAGAAACTTATCTAAACTCATTCTTTTTTTTTATTTTCTATTTTTGTTTATTTTTTCATGTTCCAATTTTTTTGTTTATTTTTTTTTTTAATGCAGAAATTTGAGCTGCCATTTATTTATTGTGATTGGAAGTTGTTTAATTTGCTCTCTTCTTCTTTTTTGACATAGTTTTTTAAGGCCTCTTTTTCGAAGAGTACAGAAAGTATTATCTTTCTCTTCTTCTTCTTCTTCTTCTTCTTCTTCTACTTCTTCTGCTTCATTGAAATAATCAACTCTGTTGTAGTAACAGAGCCTTTTTTTTCTATAAAAGTGGCTTCTTGAAAGAATCCATTATCTTTTCATTGCATCTAAATTTTGAATCAATTGAGACTAAATTAAGACTCATTAAAATTTCTCATTCAAATTAATTCCAGTTATTTCGATTTTCCTATTTATAAATTTGCTACAGTACATTAATCCATTGCATGTCCCTAAAATCTTTTTTCTATGGACCCTTTGTAAAATAATTCAATTAAATGCTACGGAAATTGATTAAAGTTAAGAAAATTTCATTATATGGAAAATTAATTGCGATAAGTAACAATTTATTTTAAAAGTCGAATTGCCCTACTTTCCATAATGTAGTATTTCGAGTTTAGAATTAGAATTTATATGTCAGTGTATGTGGACCATGTACTTCGGCTATGCCTATAATAAAAGCTAGAAATTTCTAAAGTCCATTTTCAGAGACTTAGACATTTAAGTCCCCTTTAATTGGAGTGCAATATGCAGATGGAATCAAAAATTTTAATATAACACGCGAATTTGGTTGATATTTTGCTAAGTTAACTTATATTTTTCAAAGTAATAAGAGTAAAGTTATCAGTCTAATTAAAAAGTTAAGATATAACAGGGTCACTCAAAAGTTGCAACAAAAAAAATGGAACTCGAAAAAACAAAAGTGAAAATCCACATCAGAAAGTTGCAAAAGGAAAATCTTGGCATTGTATTAAACAAAAGTAAAAAAAAAAAAAAAAAACTATAGAAATATTAGTTTTGAAAATTGCTGGCAATTAATTATTAAATATAGAAAAATAAAGAAGAAGAGAAACAAACTTGAAAAATAAGCTAAAATTAAATCATAGAAAAATAGTAAACGATTGACTGATGAGCATTGCCGAAGGATGTTGTTTTGGCGGGCGGTAGAGAATGAGACAGGAGACAAGATAGACTTTGAACAAGAGACATGTGTAAAATGTAAATTTATGGAAATTAAAAATACTTACAGTAACAATGCAACACAAAGGAACAAAAAATGAATTAATCATACTACAGTTTCAGTGCAATTTAATTCAATGCAATTCAGTCAGTTGTTAGTTGGCACAACAACAACCACAACACAAACAATAACAAATCCATGTTTTTGTACATTACTTTATACATAAATATATATCTATTAAAAATAATAACAATAACGAAAAGAGGCAAGAACAATTTGAAAGAAGAAAGGAATGAGTGAATGGACGGACGAATGGACATTTTGAAAGAAACAAAGATAATTAATTAAAAATTGAATGAAAATTGTAATGTTTTCAATATACATTTTTCTTTTAGCTTTGTTTATTATTGTAATTGTTGTTGTTGTTGTTGGTGCTTGTTGTTGTTGTTGTTGTTGTTGTTTTAAAAACAACAACAACAACAAATAAATATAATAACAATAACAACAAATAAAATGAATACAATTGCAATTAATTAACGTTTTTTACTTGGTTTTTTTATGTCCACCATCCAAAGATTTGAGGTATATTCATTTTATCATTATATGCGATACTTCCAAAAGGAAGTATCGGAAACTCTATAAAGTATATATATATATATATATATATATATTTGAGTAGGCTCAAATTCTGAATCGATTTCTGTCTGTCGGTTTGTCTGCTACTTCGTGGATTGTTAAGATTCTTCTGCTTGTAAATATTGAGATATCCAGCTTAAATTTGGCAGAACCATCAGTAGTTGCTGTAGACAGGTTGGTATTCAAAATGAACAAAATCGGTCGCCCACAGTGCAACGTAAATGAGAAACCTACCAGTTTTTTAAGCACGGTTTTTTTTTTACTAATATTTTGCAAACTGCAAAAGATAGAAAGCTGAAATTTTTTTGCAAGTCATGCAAATCGTAATATCATGGTGTTGGAGTAGTGGGTATCCAAGATTTGCCTCCAACCAAATATATATTTTTTCACTTGATATTCTATAACTTTTTTCTCTTTAGTTTTTTTCTGCTTGATTTTTCTAAAGAGTTACATATAAATGTGTACATATATGAATATGTGTATGTATATATGTGTATATATGTATATGTGTATATGTGTATATGTGTATGCGTGTATGTGTGCATGTTTGTATGCATACAATGCGATAATTCAATTTAATGTGTATTTTTGTACACACACACAATTTGTATTAATCATTAAAATAATGAATTAAAACGATCGCATTAAATAAAGTGATAATTTTGATGTTGATGGCGATGGCGATGACGATGACATGACGATGACGATGACGGTGACGCTGCGCGAGGTGATTATGATTGACCGTTTGCTTTAGAGCGTGAAGAAACGGAAATGAAATGCGTCATATATTTTTTAATGTACTTTTTATTATTATTTTTGTTATTATAATTTTTTGATATATTTTATATGGAAGACGATCGAATTCGATTTAATGAGACTATAGCATTGTCAATTCAATTCAATTGAATAATTTGTAACAAATAAAAATATCTTTCCAAGAATTTTTTGTTTCTTAAAATACCAAATTATTAAATGTCTGTTTTTTTTTTAATTAAGACAAATAAGAAAGTATTTTCTATTTTTTTTTTTAGAGAATTTCGTTTTTTAGATAAAACATTTTAAAAAGTCTTAATTTCGGAAGACCTTTTTCTGAGGGGTTGGATATTACTGCTATTTTAAAAGAATCATCCTTCTCCATTTTTGCAAGCTTCTTTTAAAAAGCGGACTTCGAATAAGTTTTGCTTTCTTAAATCTTGTTTTTGAATATTCACATATGTCTTGAGTTCAGCAAGAATATTTGGATTCGATTATCATAGCAATGGTTTATTCGACTGGGAAATCATAATAAAAATCTCCAGAGTTTATCGAATGATATTTGTAGAAAAACTCTACAATTTCTTTAAGTAAAACTTAATCGTTTCATTCACTTCTTGAAGTCATCTAAATCGAAAATTGTCCATCAATAACAAATTTCTAACTCGTTTTATATCTGCATGATATAAAACGTTTAATATTTTCTATATCTGTTTTTCCCTTTCTCTCTCTGTCTCTTTCTCTCTTCTCTCTCTTTCTCTCTCTCTTCTCTCTCTCTTCTTTCTCTCTCTCTGTCTCTATCTTACAAGGTATAAGAAAAAAAGAACCATAAAAAGAGTTTCTTTTAGTTTTCTTTTTTTTGTGCAAAAATATTACAAAACTTTAGAAATTTTTTTGTTTCGTTTTGGTAAATTTGCAAATTTTTTCATTTTCATTTTCATTTTCATTTTCATTTTCGCTTTTCATTTTTCCTTTTTTTTGTGCCATAATATTTGATGATAAAAGTCGTCTAAGTTTTACAATAAAATCGACAAACGCAATAAACTATTATTATACACATCATTGTGCACACACCATCAAGACAAACGCACACACACACACACACACACACACACACACACACAACATACATACATGAAGAAACATATACAGATAGAGATAGAAGAAAATAATTATATGAATTATTCACATTTTTATGACGAGTATTGTAATTTTGTAAATTGGAATTGTAGTGTACAACAACAATTTTTCTTAAACGTTTTTATTGTTGTTATTATTATTATTATTATTATTATTATTATTATTATTATTATTATTATTATTATTATTATTATTATTATTATTATTATTATTATTATTATTATTATTGTTGTTGTTGTTGTTGTTGTTGTTGTTGTTGTTTTTGTTATTGCTATTGTAATTGCTATTATTGTATTGTTGTATTTGTTATCGTGTTCATTAAGCGATTTCTATTTCAATGTCAAACCGGCATAATTTTTATGGCGCATTCGCTCGTCTTTCACAGACCGAGAGATATTTCTTCTTTGTTCATTAAAATAATTATAAATTATCGCATTAAATGTGCACAATTTCAAATGTGTATATAAACATATGTACATTATATATATATATATATATATATATATATATATATTATATACAATTTAGCTTTACTCGACAAAAATTTTAGTTGATTAATGCTGTTGTGCATTTGTAGCCGTTATGCATTGTATTTATTGTTGCTTGTTTCTATATATTTTTTTTATATTTTTTTTTATAATATTTATTCTTGTCATTGTTGTTATTTGTTGTTATTATTATTATTATTATTACAATTTAATTTCCATTTTCTGTTTTATGGATTTATATGGATGGAATTCATTCATTGAAAAATACGTAATGAATTCTTTATCTATTTGTGCTTAAGATGTTTATTGCCTGATACTTTTTAATCATCATTTTGCATATTTGCAAAATAAATAGGTATTTAATTAAAATTTAATGAAAATCATTCAATTTACAAATTTTTTTTATCTGTTTCTATATAAAAGAACGTAAAAATATTATAAATTAATGAAATTTGAAAATTTATCGCCTTAACGAAATGTACGTAGATGTAAATGTAAGTAGATTTTTTCAAAAATTTTTAGCTTATGTTAAATTATACAAAAAAAAAATAATTCATTTCATTAATAAAATATTAAGATTTCCCAACAATTATTCTTCTTTTTGTTGTAAATTAAATTAAAAAAAATTTTTTTTTTATCGCTTAACTTTTTAAAAGTATTTATTGTTTTAATGAAATCATTTTGAATATAACGATTGCATATTGCAATGAGTTGTAAGTTTCGCGCAATAATCAAATTGATCTCTATTTTTTTTCATCTTTATTCTTCAGCGATAATTCAATATATTGGAAAGTTTCATCTTTTATAAAATAGTTTTCATTAATCGCAACATGTTTCCATGTTGATATAAATAATCAAAATCTATCAAATCAAAGTGTTAAAGTTTTATTGGAGTTTTTTTTTTTGGTCTTTTTTTTGAATCTTAGATTAAAGAAATAAAGTGCCAGTATGCAATACTTTAATTTGCATCATTCAGTTCCCTATAAATTCAAAATAATTGTGACAGTGACAAATTGCAATAAGAAAAGCAAAAAAATTATTTTAATCAAAATTCAATTTAATTCAAATCAAATCAGTTGAATTTAAAATTTTTCGTTTTTCTTTTTTTTTTTTTAAATTCATAACAAATTTAACCAATTTTTTTTAACAACTTTCCATAACAGACATGTTTTATATTTTTGTAGAGTAAATCTCATTAATTCTCAAATATGACAAATAGCCAAATTTGTAATAAAGGACAAAAATAAAAACAATAATAGCAATAGAAAGAAAAATAAAAACAAAAACCAAAGCAAAAATATCTTGATTAAAATGGCAGCGCACAAATCAAAATTGTATCTAATGAAAATTTTAAATGAATTAGCAGCAGCAAGTTCAATGGTGACTGCATTTTTTTGATCATACAAAAATATTATGTTAAAAATAAAATATATTTCTATTGTTTAGCTAGATATAAAATTATTATAAAAAAAAAACAAAAAATTAAAATAAAAATAAAAAAGAAAAACTGCCTAAAAATGCATTTGCTTGTATTCATTAAAAAAGAAGAATGAAGAAACTGATTGATTCAGATAGGAATTCAATATGATATTGGTGTTGTAGTTGTTGTTGTTGTTGTTCTGATTGTTGTTGACGCTGCTGTAAAGATTGACTTAATTAAATGTGAAAGGAAAAATTACAAAATGTTATGAGGAAATAAATTTTTCCTTGAAGAAATCACAAGGAGTAATTTTGGAAGATCGACTTTTTTTTTTAACTTTTATAATTTTTTTTTCAAAATTTTTTTCCTTTCCCGTTCTTTTGTTTTGTTGTCTGCTATTTTGTTTAGCACATTCCAATTGCCAATTTATTTAGACTCTATAACAAAAAAAAAAACATACAACAAAATTAGAAAAGAAAAGCAACAATTTCGTTTATCTATTTGTATTCTGGCATTTTGGAGAAATCAAAATTACCAAAATTGTTGACTTTTCTTAATTTGTTGAAATTAAAAAAAATTGTTAACTTTTTTTTTTTTTTTGAAATAAATTCTATTTCAGAAAATTTCCTCTTTATCCTTTAATGGATGAATCCGGATCTAGAGTTAATTGCAAAGTTTTATGGCTTACATTTCTTAATTAGTACAATTAATTAATACTTGTTCCAAATTATTTCACACGGAAGGAAATGTAATTTAAAAAAAATGAATCAACAGTTTTTCATTTGCTTTAACCAGGAAAATGCCTTCAAATGTCAAACCAAAAATAGTTTGATTTAATAGGAATTTCGTTGCATCTTTCGAAATAATTGTTGTATTTTTTTTTAGTTTTTTCTTAAATAAACTTTTTTCAATGATTTCAAATCTGATAATTTGTCAATTTAAGTTATAAGAATTGTTTTTCGTTTATTCTCAATTATTTTTTAATTCTCAATGTAAACGAAAAAAAAAACGATTTTTTTGCAGCATCTTAAGAAATTTGAGTCAAATTGATCAATTATTTGAATGAGCTTCAAGACAAGAATAATAGAAAGAAAAAAAGTGGCAAATTATTGAAACTTTATTATTCAAAACTGTTAAAGTTATTAAATTTATTTTTTTTTTTTTTTTGGTGAAACAATTTCAGGAAATTATTTTGATAATAAAGTTAAGATCAAAATATTCTATTTGTCTAATTTTTGGTATAGTGATATCAAGTCTTGCCACACCTTGCAAAAAAGAAGTTTATATGCCGAAAGCTCTAATGTATAAAGTTTTATAAGTAATATGGAACCAGTAGTTTGACTCTGGGTCAAAATGGGACCTGCTTGTGTTTTAGCAAATTCTTGAGTTCAAAATTTTAAGATAAAAATTTTGTTCTATCTTCGATATTAACAAATATCGGAGATAGAACTGTGACTTTCCAAATGTTACGCAAGATTACGCAAATTTATGATACTGTTTTAATAAACTAAGTCTAATGATCTTCTTCAAATGTAGCGTCTGCGGGTTATTCCAAATTATAGGTGATAACTTCTTTGACACCGTTGCCTTGAGCGCTAGACGACTTGTCTTTTAATTTTAGAAAACCTTGCTTTGATCGATTATAAATAGCACTAAATTAAATTGAATGGCAGACTGTTTGATAGAATTTTACTGATTAAAAATTAATCATACAAAGTTTTATTTATAATAAAAGGCAATAAAAAAAAATGCCTTAAATTATTGCCAAATTATTATGGATGATTTGATTTTGGTTGGATTTTGATTTTGAAGTCTGCTTTTTGCATTTTCTTTGAAATCTTCTAGTTTTTTTACCGCTGACTATCTGCGAATATTAAAATGGACGTGATTATGTTTGATATAAAAAGTTATTGGTTTTTTTCAAGTTAAGTTTCACACCCAAGAATTTTCTTAAAACTTTAAGAGAGAAGAAGAAAAAAGGTTATTGGCCAATGTCCAAGACACGATTTCGCAAAATGATGACATGACTTGAAATAAGTTAAGAACATAATTCTTAATAATAAAATTTATATTTGCTTGATTATCGTTCCATATCATCCAATTTACAATAATAAAATATGTTAAATATTTCATTGAATTTGTCACTTTAGAAATAAGAAAAAGGAAACTTAAAAAAGAATCATGAAACATTTATAAGAGAATAATTGGCCCTGTTTTTGTTTCGTTTATTGGGCATTAAAAAAATTGGGTCGTTGAACCAATTTAAATAGCTTATTAGGCCACAGCGTAGGACTCTTTCTTTTTTTTTCTTCTTAGCATCTTTGGCTTCATTTATTCCCTTTATAAATGGGTTTTATTATCTAACAATACGTCTATTTAATATTTTAAATATAAGTCGCGAGAACTTTCTAGCTAAAGAACATGAAATTGTGTCCACTTTCAATCCAAATTGGTAAAAAAATTCGAATTCAACTTTTAAGTTGCATTAAAAGATGAAGAAACATTTTTTTTCATAAGTGCTATCAAAATTTTTGTGTATTTGAAAAAGTGGGAATTTTATGTTGATTTGATTTCTCACTTCGCGAAAACTTTCAGTCTTAATGAATCCATTGTTATTCAAAACGCACTCTAATAGACTTTAACAGATGAAATTTTGTCACAACGCTTACTAAATCACACTAATTTTTATTTCACTGAAATTGGCTGCAAAAAAAAATTTCTAAAAATTATATCAATGGCGGTATCGAAACTTTTAGATATTTGAAAACTTCTTTTATTTTTTTTTTTGATAAATTTTATCAGACAACACATTTAGCGAAACCCTTGGAAATTTGGGTGATCACTTATTTCATAATTTAAATTAAGTTTTTTCATTTTTGTTTCATTTTTTAATGTTTGGTGTTTTTTATTGCTTTTTTTGTTTTATTTTGTTTTGTTTTTTGTTTTTTGTAATATTTGGTTTTATCTTGGACTAAATGTAGCTCAGTAGCCTTCAGAGTGTACAGTGAAGCGTACAATCCACATTAAAAGTCAAAGGAGTGGTTTCTTTTGTTTTTAATTTTTATTATTATTACATTTTCTTGTTTCGCTTTTTCTCTTTTGTTTTTTTGCCTATTTTTTATTTTTTATTTTTTTGGTATAATGCATTTTATGTTTTATGTTCATTAAAGACAAGTCACCATAATAATAGCAATAACAATGATAATAACGGTAACAACAACAAGAACAACAATTGCTATAGTTGTTTTATGCTATCATATTGCCATGCAAAATAGAAGAAAACAACAACAACAACAAACAATCAAATAGACATATGGATAGATAAAAAAGGTAGACAGACAGATAGACAGAGAGACAGAGAGACAAATAGACGCACAAACAGGCAAAATAGTTAGATCGTTAGACTAAGCTAGTCCAAATAAGGAGAAAAAGAGGCAACAATAACAACAACAAGAAAAGTAATAGCCGCAACCAAAGCAATAACAACAACACCAGCAGCAGCAATACCAACAGCAACAGTAGCAGCAACAGCAGCAGTAAATTAGTTTAACATCAAATTTTATAAAATACCCTTCACCTGATTGTTGTTGCTATTATTATTCTTATTATTGATGTTGCTGTTATTATTGTTGTTGCTAAATTGCCAACTTTATTATTTTATTATTATTATTATTGAGAACTGTACTAAGTGTCATGCGACATGTGTTCGCGATATCGTTTTAATATAAACCAAATTGGAAAAAAAGAACAAATTAGAAAATTATTCAACTTTTTTTGATTCCCTTCTCAATATCTTTATCTCTTTCTCCCTTTTCTCTATCTCTCTTTCTCTTGCTCTATTAGTCTAATGATTGTTAGCAAATAGAATATAAAATTAAGTATTATTAATATGAACGAACGTGAATGTATGCATTGCATATTAATGGTTTTTTTTTTCAATTTTTTTTTTCTCTGTTACAAGTTGTTTGATGACGCAGCTTAAAAGTTTTGCATTTTATAAAAACCAAAAAACAAAAAATAAAAAAAAAATCAAAAACAAAACAAAAGAGAAAAAAGTCTACAAATGTTTTTATTATTTTTTTTTTTTGATTTTGTATCTATTTTATATAAATGTAAATGACGGACAGAATGACGAAAGATTTATTATTTTAAAAACTATGATAATGCTTACATGCACACACACACACACAAACACATTTGCAAATTCTGTTTTATGCACCCTACATCAATTGTGTTATAATTAATTGGTGCAAATGTTTGTAACAGTCAAAAAGTTTTAGGCATAAATTTTCATTTAATGAAAATATGTCCGTCCATTTGATGTTCGACTGCTTGTGTAATTTTATTTTTAAGCTCCAATTAATGATTTATGATATACTTTGAAAAATTTTGGACTGAAGGCAAATACTATCAATATCAGTTAGGAAAATTCCCATTTCATAACCGTAAGGCCGTATAACGGTCGTCTCTAAAAAAAAAAGGAGTAAAATGTAAAAAAAATTTCGTAAAATTTTTTTTTACAAAAATCAGCTTAAAAATATTTACTTGATACACTTCTTCACATGTATTACCAAAGTTACATTTATTCAAATCGATGCATTTATTGAACCGTCTTTCATAAAACAAATTTTTCATATAATTAAAAAATTAGGATTATTTATTTTCTTAACTTTGTAAGAATCCTTTAAGGAAAAAATGTTGTATGGCAATTGAAAAGCAACTCTGATCAATTATACCAATATTTTTATTCGTTATGTAATAGCTGAATGTGCAGCTGCATGGTATGGCATGACAAGCCCTACCCTGCCTTGCTTTGCTTTGCTTTGCTTTGCTTTGCCTCAGCGTCAGCATTCAAACATTTTAAGATAATCATTTTACACGTGCGGCACCACCAACAATAAAAACAAAATATATTGAAAAGAAAAAAAAACAATTAATATTACAAATGCACACACACACACACACACACACACACACACACACACGTCCATATATATATCTGCCAAGCTAAAGCATGTGCATATTATAGTTCACCTACATTTGCATTATCTTATTTCTTTCATTTATATATTTATTTTTTTTTTGTACAATATTTTTTTTACATTTTCGTCATAAAATCAATCTTGACCTTTGTATATGTGTGTGTGTGTGATATTTAATGTAAAATTAAAAGTTTACTTCTATTACGTTGTTTCATATCCAGCCTTGTAATCACACGCACACACACACACACACATGCACATACACTAGTAACTAAAAAGACGATTAATGTTTAAAAGTGTAGAAAAAAATGAAGACAAACTCTAGCAAAAATGTAAAACACTCACAATATCATAATGTGCGTTAGACAGAGATAAAAAGTATATAAATTAGAAAGAGATAGCTGCTTAAATAAATAATTAGACAATTAGAGAGCTACAGATAGACGAAGATAGAGATAGAGATAGAGATAGATAGAGATAAACAGATAGAGTGAAAGAGATAGCTAGATAGATAAAGTAAAACGAGAAAAGCAAAAATAATAAGAATAATAATAATAATAATAATAATAATAATAATTTGCGCGCGCTTTACATCAAAACAAAGTTTTTAACCTTGAAATATAAAACAATAACTAAAAGCATCATTAAGTCTTTTCAATCAATGCTTGTATTTTACTTCATATTATTGTTATGGCTCTTGTTATGGTTGTTATTGTTATTGTTATTGTTTTTTTTATTGCTTCTGCTGTTGCTGCTGTTTTAAGTTTACTAATCGTTTTAAAAGGTCTGAATAAAGACGTCTAAGTTTCTCGTATCACTTTTTTTCTGTTTCTGTTTTGCTTCCCCCCTCTTCTTCTTTTCTACTTCTACTTCTTCTTCTTCTTCTTCTTCTTCTTCTTCCTCTTTTTACATTATATTTTATTCATCAAGTCGAGTTAATTACATTCATATGATGCACCATTGAACATTGAATACTTAATATTCAACGACTCCATAGAAAGACAGACAGACGGACAAATGGTTAGAAAGGCAGACAGATGGACAAACAGATAAATCAGCAACAAATGTTTCACAAATTCACTAATTCACTCATCAAGTAGATTAATTTGTTTTGTTGTTGTTATTTTTATTGCTGTTGCTATTGTTAGACATTTATTAAATGTAACTAATCGAATTTGTATGCATAATAATTAAGCTATCTAATAATGATAATAAAATTATTTATTAGAAAAAAATTAAATAAATAAATTATATAAATTTTAGAAATTTCCAATGAAATCTCCAATGAAATGTTCTAAAGATTCGAATTTTAATTCATTTTTATTCGATCTGAATCGATTTCTGAACTTTTATAAATCCAAGGGCATTATGCGTATATTGCAAAGCCATTGAGCATAATTGAATAGATTTTTTCAGATGTTAGTGCATTTGAACTCTTCACTTTATAACTGATTTTCTGCGCTATTCCAGTCTTCATCATGCCATCGAACATGTAAAATAAGCAAAAATATTGCCAACTTTGTATACTTAGTCCATATTCCAAAAGAACTCTCATGAGAAGAAGCCAATCAACTCGATTTCTTGAAGCCACATTAACTTATTCTCTATTAAAATTAAAGAAATTGAAAACCTTTGGAAAAGTTGGATCTTTAATACGCATCAAAAAATTCAGCAAAGTTTTCTCTAATCTTAATAGAGGCTAATTTAAAAAGGCCCTTGTGAAACTTGACCACAAATAGCCATGTTCATAATAAATGAATTGAAAGAGAACAATTTCAAAGGAATTCCTTTGGAAGGCCCTTTAAAGTTCTCTCAAATTTTCAACATCTCAACTTACGAATTCATTTCAATCTGAAATTCGAATATTTTAGATACATTTTATATTTTACGAAATGGATTCAACGACTTTATAAAGAAATCATATTTTTAATTCGGCAGGATATTGGACTCAATTGCTGAAGTTTAATAAAGGATAATTTAATGTGGCTTTTGTAAAATTTCTTACTTGAGCTGGGCCATGGCCATATATGAGAATGATTAAAATGATTGATAAACACAATTTCAATTGATAAACAAAATTCATTCAAAATTTGGAAGTCCTTGCGAATTTTATTGAATATTTATATTTTGAAAATATCATTATTTTTTTTTTTGATCATTTTTTAAAACGAAATTTGGTTGTTGTCGTCTTACAAATTGCATTTGACCTAAGCAAGATTTTTAAAAGAAACATTTTTTTGTTAAATTTTTTGTAGAATGAAAAATTTAAATCCTTAAAAAATTGCATTAAAAAAAAAAATAAAATAAGATGAAATAAACTGAAATAAAATAAAATGAAAACAGACAATTTGACTTTGACAAACTAACGCGTAATAACAAGAATAATATATCGTGGCATGTAAGAAGAAGAAAAAGTATTAAATTGAATTGATTTGAATTATTATTTTTATTGCAAACATTTTCTGAAATTTGAATCTTACAGAAGAAAAAAGAAAAACAAAATGCACATTAAAAGTAAAATAAAAAAAAAACACTTAAAGATATTTAATATAATACACTTGCATTTTTAAAACACACAATACAAGCGCACACACTCACACACACAATTTTTTGATTGATTGCTAAGTTTTGTTTAATTTTTTTACAACACAATAAATAAAAATTTTATATTGAAATTAAAACAGAAGGCAAATATGGAAGATAATAAAAGCAGCGATATATATAACAATAACAATAACAATAACAATAACAACAACAACAATAATAATAATAATAATAATAATAATAATAATAATAATAATAATAATAATAATAATAATAATAATAATAATAACAACAACAACAACAATGAAAGACAAAACAAATTAAAGTTACTTATTTTCTGTTGCTCATTTTGCTTCGTGTTTTTTCCTTTTTTTTAAATCATTAGAAATCTAATCGTAGACTGCTTGACTACTTCTAATATTACAAAAAAAAAGCAACCGTATATACACACACACACACACACACACACACACACACATAGATTTAACTAAAATAAATTATCAGTTTAATATTTCTAATAACAAATTTTTGCCGACAATTGTTGTGTTTAGCATTAATATGCTTGAATTGAATTGAATTGAATTGAACTGAGCTGAGTTCGGTTCAGTTGAGCTCAGTTGCGTTGATATCCAAATGATCATTACAATTTGCTTCAATCATTTGATTTTTATATTTTTAAAATATGTATATGTGTGTGGATGTGTGTGTATGTGTGTGTGTGTGTGCGTATGTCTGTTTGTGCTTGTGTGTGTATCTATCTGTTCATTTGATACATAACTTTGAATGATAGAAAAATCAAATCATTTATCAAGTTTTATTGTTTATTAAAAAATAATACAATAAGAAATGATAAAGTATAAGTAAAATATAAATGAAAAATAAGTGTAAGCATTCTAGAAAATTGAAGTCGATCATTAAATACTCTATACTTAATTTTTACAAAGGCAATCATAATTGATAATTTTACCACATAAAAACATTTTACAAAATAGGTCGTTGTATGAAGCGTGGTCGTAATACTTGTTTGATCTTAACCAAAATTATGCCCGGGTGCCACCAGGTTAAGCAATGCCCACATATCGAATTTCATTCCAATACGTTCAAAATTACGTACTGTACTTTAATAACAAAATTACATGGTCAAACAAAAGAAAGACGGACAGACGAAAAGGCAGCCTTAAATAGTTTCAGATATTTATTCTGAGTGGTTCGTTACAATAATAAGGTGGGTCTATACTTCACAACATCTCTCTATACTCATGGAAGTGTGTGGGATGTAAAAAGATTGAAATATTTTCAAGGGGACAAATGGTGGCCTTTCATTAAAAATATGATTTATAGCAGAAGATCTTTGAAAGCATCTGAATGGTGCTGAATAGAATCTGAAATATTAAGAATGGAAACGAATTCGGAATATGTGAAATGAGTCCATAATTTACGAAATAAAAAAAGAGAAATTTGGCAAAATTAAAAAAATTTTTTAAATTATAATTTTTAGGTCCAATTCTGATTCAATACTTTCGTAGGCGTACAATTTGCTTTACACAACCAAAATTTCTTATTAATTTTAATTTGATTTTTCTTCCTGCCAAATGAAATTCATTTTTTTTAATAATTATTTATTTTAGATGATGAAGGTTCTTGATAATTAATTATTTGTTAATTAATGATTTCTTAAATGTTAAATATGTTTCTTCGCTTCTAAAAAATCAAAGCAAATAAGGGATAAAATCAGAGAGAAACATTAATTTCATATAAAAATTTCCGATTCTTATTGAATTAATTTAAATTTGACTTGATTTTTATTTTCATATGAAAATATTAAGATGACAACAATAGAAAATTTAAATATAAATGTAAATGTAATCATAGCAATTAATTATATAGATTTATGTGTAATTTTTTACATAGTTTTTTCTAACTTTACAGCATAACGTAACGTAACATAACGCAATGCAAAGCAGCAAAGTTTTGTGCTGCTTTGAGCCATTAAAAGTTAATTTCTTATTTGCCTTGATAAACTCCCTCAATAACTATTTTATACATATATAACACGCACACATACACACACACACACACACAAATAATATATATATTATATATATATTTTGGTTGTGTGTTAATTCCCTTGAGCAGAAGAAGAAAAAAATAAGTGAATAATTTTGTAAAAACTTTAACTTAACGTGAAACGTGTTTGCATTACTTTCATGATTGTTTCATGTTTATTGTTGTTTTTTTTTGTTTGTTTGCTGGCTGATCGTTTGTTGTAAACTGCTTACACTTCCATTTCAAATTATAGACTTCTTAGCTGAATATTTAAAAATTTATTAATAATTGAAGTGCTGTTTATTTACTAAGAATTTAACAATAAATAACAACGTTACTTTACATTACATTATCTTACGTTTTGTTATGTTATGTTACGTTACGTTCACTTGTTGGCACATTAAATCAGTTTCTATGTGAAATGTAAATCAAGACGCTAAAGATAATAACTTTTTTCGTTCTTTATGGCTCTAAACAAATGACATCGTCATTATAATCATCATCATCATTATCATCATGATCATTATCATAGACATGATCAGGTGTACATGTAAAATAACAAATCAAGCGAGGCAGCAAAAAAATTAAATAAATAAATATTGAAGAAAAAAATCATAAGAATAAGAAAAAAATGTTCAGGGTTAGATTTGCACACACATACATATATACACACATAAACATACATATACAAACCGATTTATATATATCATCATCATCATCATCATCATCATGTTTGTTGTTGTTGTTGTTGTTGTTGTTGTCTATTGTTCTTCTTGTTGTTGTAAGTTAGTAGACTCTTTCTGATACGGAACGACTCAGCATTTTTTTCTTCTAATTTATCTGATTTAATTTTATTTAATTTTATTTGTAATTATTGTGTTTATATGTGGCAGCATCAAATATATAAATATGACAATGTAAATAGCAAAATAACAATAATAACAATAACAATAACAATAACAATAACAGCAAAAGATCAATTAAAATAATCTATTGATGTATATTAAACAAAAAAAAAAAAAGTAAAAAAAAATATGTAAAAAAACAAGTTTTTCCTTTTTTATTTAAATCATTTCAATAAAAAAATAGTTTAAAAGTTTCGTCTTTTAAATAATTTTTTTAACGTTCAGTTGAAAGTTTAAAGTTTAAAATAAATCTTTTTATACGTTTTATGTTTAAAGTAAGAAAATTTAAAAGTAAAAATTCAACATAAAAATAAAAAGTACTCATTTTTAGAAAATTTAGAAAACTCACAAAATTTATAAAACCAAAAGTGACAATTTCTGTTATAAAATTTTCCGCTATAAAATTACTTTTCTTCGTTGTCATGAAGCATTTTTTAGCTTCTAAGCTTTTTAAGTGGATTCCTATAGAATTTTATTTAAGTGACTTTTGTTTTAAAGGGGGAATTCATAGACAAAATTTTAATGCATCATTTGGATTCGAAATATTCGAATGGAACTAGAATAAAGAACTTTTTGCTTGCACTAAAGAATGCTAACAGCAAAATACCTCACTTTCAGCAACGTAAATTTTATAAAACGCAAATTTTGTTTAAACTTATTTCATTTAGTAAACATTTCTTTGATTTTTAAAGGAATGTTCTAAAGGTATCAGAATTAAAGGAGAGTAATATGAAATGTCATCACTAAATTGTTTAATATTTTTAATTTATATAAGAAATTTTACAAATTGTTCTATCTGTTAAAAAAGTTAAGCCGTTGTCATAATTGTAATTGTAATTGGACGCTTTTTAAGAATTAAAAGTTTATAAAAAATTTGCAGCAATACTTTGATTTAATTCATTGAGTTCTTTTTACATAGAAATCTGATCTTTTTAAGGGGACAGGAATTTTTCTTAAAAAAGTAATTGTTCTTTTTTTTTCGGAAACAAAATTTCAGAAAAAAAATGTGCCAAAAAGAGAAATGTATGAAGGTTTTTAGAAAAATTATTCTTAAGATGAAAAAGAATCTTTCTAAAAAGTAAAGAATCCTTTTAGGCTTGAAACTGTATTTTCTGAAAACAAAAAAAAAAATTATATTAAAACAAATGGAATCTATTTTAGAAAAGTTCCAAAAAAAAAAAAAAAAAAAAAAGATCCGAACTTTTTGCGAGGGAAACTTTTGAGCGACTTTAAACGCAGACATATTTTTGTATAATAAAAAAAAAAGTAGAAATGTGTTAAAAAATCCTTGGTAAATTTTACAATTTTTAAGAGCAAAGAAAATAAAATTGAACCATAATTTAAAGTGAATTTTTCTGTAGTGAATGATTTATTGAAAAGAATTCTCCTTCCATTGTCAATTATTTTGATTAATTATTCATATTATGTGTTTTAAGTTAAACAACATTTGAACTTAACTCATTTTTAAAAGATATATATATATATATATACCTTTGTATCTCTATCTTACTCACTCATGCTCAGTTTAATTTTTGCATATATATGAAATTTATGTGGCATTTACATTTACATTTATATTCATATTTTTTTTGTATACGCATTCCGACGCATTCAACACTCAAGACTCGACGGTCGATACTCAACACAGATTCACGTAAATAAACGCATTATTGACATTTATTATAGCTGTCAATAATAATAATGACAATTCATTATTTTAATGTTTAAATTTTAATGCGTAAATGAAAAACATTTAATTATCTGTTTTTTTTTTCTTTTCTTTTCTTTCCTTTTCTACTCTTTTTTTAACTTTTTGTTATTTTTGTTGTTTGCTCACAAATTTGTTTGCGCAAAAGATTTATGCATTTTATATTATTTCTATTGTACATTTACATTTACAGGTTAATAAATATTATCATAATAATATTGTTAATCATTTTTATTGATTTTTATTCAATTTTTTTTCTTTTTATTCTTTTTGTTATTATTATTATTGTTGTTGTTCTCGTTTCATGTAATCAAGTAATAATTTATGCAATTTTTTCATTTATAGTTTGGTTTCTTGTGTTTTTTTTTGTTTTTTTGTTTTTTGCTCTGTTGCTCAGTTGCTTTTTATTTGCTTGCTATAAAATTTATAAAAATTATGTAATAATGAAAATTATACTTTGATTTTACCGTAAGCCATTTGTAATAAAGTTTTCATTATAAGTTTGTTTGAATGTTTGTAACATTTGTTTGTAGCATAATTTTTTAGTTAGTTATTCCAATTAGATTTGAATAATTGAAAAAAGTTTGTTTGTGGCTTTTTGAGAAGCTTTTCATGAGCACTAAGATAATTCGTGTTCAGAATCGGAGATAAACATTTGATCCATATAAAATTTTTTTGTGAAATGAAAAAGAAATTATAAATAAAAAATTTACACTTTTTGAAAATAATTTAGTGAAAATCAATTGACTCAAAATTTTTGCCTTGAATAATAATACAGAAATTGTTATTATTCTTGTAATTGACTTCGGATTTTATAGCTTTACTTTACTTATGCTATGAGTTGGACTACAGAAGAGTATTTCAAAGGATTGCGTTTGCCTTTACCACAATTTTACCAATTTAATTTTTGTAAATATTTAACTGCTTCATTCAATTAAAAAGCTTCACTTAAAGTAGCTAATTTTGACGTTTAACTGACTCTTGTGAAAAACATGCCGATATCGCTTCAAAATAGATGAGTACCCAAAGTTGTGCATTCAATTTTTATGTGCGATGCCATCAGACTTATGATTTTCGATTCGCAATTCCGTTTAGAAGAAATTGTTTCATATTTTAATATCGCAATAACTATTTTTCTTCTTGATCTCTTCTGCAGAGTTCTTCTTAGAAACTTTTGAAATATTTATTTAATAATTTGAAAATTTGTGAAAATTTCAAGACATCTTTGTACTTGATTTAGTAGCCTTCTTCTTTATAGAAGACCCAATCAAAGATGAAATTCGAAGTTATGCATTTTATGGTCTTTAAAATAGTTTACCTAAATTTAAATGTAAAGTTTTTTCCTTTTGATATTAAATTCAAAATAAACTAAAATATTATGAAATTAAGAATAAACTAAATTTCGGCTGCTTTTGCCTTAGAATTAAATTGAATGAAACATTATAATTGCATTAAATATATTTCCATTTTAAAAGTACAGACTCCGATTAACTAACGTTAAATATTCACTAAAAATGAAATTTGTAATTTAAGTAAATTATATTTGTATGGATAGACTGCTGGCCGTATAGATAATTAAAATTCATTACCTTCATTTTATGTTTGTTGTGTAATGTGCATGATCGTAAACTTTAAAGCTTAAATTTTTATGATAAAGGCAATGAACTTTCTTTATCTTTATCTGTACTTCGATTTCTATTTCAAGAGTTGAATCATTTTCCGTTTCGTTTTTTGTTTTTTTTACTATTTCATACACATTTTCTTAACTGGTTTTGTTCTTCTTAATTTGAGCGTTTCTCCTTTTTATTATTATTAAATGAGAAAAGGAATATTTGGAAAAAAAAAAAATTAAATAAAATAAAATCCGATCTAATAAGAGAGCTTTTGCAGCAGCAGCAGCTGTTACGCTTCATAAGATTATGTTGAAAATTGAATAAAATGGAATTGAATTGAAACCGTCTGTTGTGACATTTAGAGTTGTTAAATTTATATTACTTATACTTAAAATTGTTCATACACCAACAACAAACAACAACAACAACAATTCTACTTCAGTTATATTTATCCATAAACTTAAAGGGTTATTCTTAAAACTCTATTTAGCCCTTTTCCTTGACAAAGGAAAAAGGACATTTACCTTAAAAAAAATGATTTTTTTTAAAGCTATAGCAATTGCCTTCACCTTAATCATTCTGTTCTAAATGTCATATAAGTTTAAGTTTGTATTACAAATTGCAAAATTTTTATTTATTATTTGCATTACTTAATTTCATATGAAAATTAAAAAAATTTTATGAAAATTAATAAAAATTTTTTTTACATTTATTATTCGTATTTTATAGGTACACCCGTTTTTCAATATCCCACAGTCCCTCTAAGTCCATCATGCTCGATGCATAGCCCATCATATACGGGAGGTGATATATTCTTTCCACGTAATCGCAGTACACCACGAACACCACGGACAAGTGTCAGTTTTGCTGCCGGCGATGAAGTGAATTTCTTTCACCAGTCATCACCGGCAACAGCAGCAGCTGGCAGTAGTTGTTGTAATACTGGTATTGCTGCTGCTACTTCTGCTTCTACTTCTGCTGTCACTGCTGCTAGCAGCCAAACTGAAAATAGTGCCAATGTCAATAATAATAATTCACAGCTACCACAATCTGCCGCACCTGTAACTAGCATAACAACGAGTCAACAACATCATATACATTTTCCACTGCATCCGAGAGTGGTTGCTTTCCATCATGCTGCCGGCTGTTATCAATGTACACCACCACCAACACCTACTACCGCCACGGTCAGTACATCGACAGGTACATCAACTGGCGGCACAATACATCGCAATTTACATCGTAGTCTTTCGGATACGGCGCGAAGGTAAATCCATGTTATAATTATTTTTTTCTCCAAAAATTCTTCCATTAATGTTTCATTGAAGTTTTTTTATAAATTTCTATACGGAAAAATTTAAGAGTGTGCTTTTTAGAGGGATTTTAAAGTAAAATTTACTTGAAACTAAAATTCAGTGAAAACTTATTGAAGGAAAAGGATAAGCTTCACAACTAAATTTGACCGAAAGATCGAAGTTAGTAAAAAATAATTTCCCTCATATCTGTAAAAATGCTTAATGCTCAAGTGCAGATAATTACGTCGATTTAGTTCGATTATTATCAACTTATTCCAAATCTAAAAGATAAATTGGTAATTTCAAAACCAAGTTTTATTTTTGTCTGATGAAACTTATGGTACAAACAAAAATGGTCTTGTGCGGACTTGTCCATACATCCGCACAAGCCTAACTGTCCATGAATCCGTTTATCTGTCCGACCGTCTGTCCGTCTATGTATCCATCTGTCCATTTTAATTTTAAAGTTACTTTAATATAACTTTGGCTTATAAATTTACGACAATAACTACGGCAAAATCGGAAAGTCACTCTTTATGTGGAAAAAATGTACAATTTTAAATACTTTGCTGTAAAAATTCATACAATGTCTTTATGTAACATTTAAAAACAAAGTGGCAACAACATCATTTCATTTTCTTGAATCTTCTTTCATAAAACGATTTTTTTCAAATGGTTTAAAACTTGCGATCTTTATTTTCTTAATTTGTTATTCATTTAACATCCTTTTTTTTTTATCACATTAACTAATAAAGTGTAGGGTATTTACGTAACGGCCTCAAACGAATGTAACATTTCCACTTGCCTTTGTTTATATGTATGAAAAAGTCAACAATGGAAATTATAAATAATTTATTTTAATTAGCATGCTGACCCACTACCCAAATAAAGCCTGTGACAATAATACTAATAATAATAATAATAATAACAACAACAACAATGGCAGAAATAATAACAAATATATTTTATTTTGTGTCTGTTTCTTTTACTTTTACTTTTACTTTTACTTTTTATTTTAATTTTATTTTGTGGAAGTTAAACGCATTCGCATTAAATTTGTTTTTTAAAATAAATTCAATAAAGATTAAGATTTCTTAATTTTTATGTTTTGTATTTTGATTGTTGGATACAAATCATATTGAGAGCGACTTTAATTGCTGCAATAATAACAACAATTTTAATTTTATTTGTTTCTTTTTTTATTTTTGGCTACTTTTTATTTTCTCTGTTTTCTGTTTTCAAAGTTGTCGAGCCAATAAATTTCAATTTTTTATATACTCTCAATTACAATAACAATATAAATGTAACTAAACCAGGCATAAGAATAATAATAACAACAACAATAACAATTACAACAGAAAAACGATAATAAAAATGATGATAATAAAAATATTGCATTAATAACAATAACAATAACAATAACAATAACAATAACAATAACAATAACAATAACAATAACAAAAACAATAACAATAACAATAACAATAACCAATAACAATAAACATAACTAACAATAACAATAACAATAACAATAACAATAACAATAACAATAACAATAACAATAACAATAACATATAACAATAACAATAACAATAACAATAACAATAACAATAACAATAACAATAACAATGACAAAGGCTGGCATTAATTCAAAATAAACTCTTCATAATAAAAAACTAAAAAAAAAAAACTAAAAAATAAAAATTAAGAAGAAGGATAACAACCAGCAACAACACTGAATTAAATTAAATTGAATTGAATTGAATTGAATTGAATTGAACATACGGACAGGCAGATAACTAACTAACCAGCCAGCCAGCCAGCCAGTACAGCAAACCAAATATGCAGAAAACTGAAACGGAAAGCATTATCAGTTAAATATCGTTTGATTGTTGTAAAATTATAAAAATGCCAATAAAGTTGAGATCAGTGTGTTGTGTTGTCTTGTCTTGTCTTGTCTTCCACTCTTTTTTTGACTTTTCTTTTAAAGAGTTTATTGCTCTTCATTTGATTATAACTCAATACATAAAAACAGTTTATTTTTTATATTTATTTTTATGGGATATGTCTGAACTTTGTTCTACGCATTTTCTTGCGCATAAATATAAAATAAAAAACTAGTTTTGTATAAGTTGAATTTTGAACACCTTCATAGGCCATACAAAATTTTTCTATGCAAAATTTTAATTGATATTTATAATTTTGCTATAAATTATTGTTAGGCTTTTTAGAGGGATATTTTTCTATAATTTAAACTTTTAACAATCTATGCGCCCATCATAAACTCTACAATTTCTACAATTTTCATAAAATTTTTTTATAATTCTCCTATAATTTTCCTATAAAATTTTTTGCTATGGATAAGGTATTTTCCATAATCTGTAAATAAGAATTTTTATAAAATTTTGCTATAATTTTCTTATATTTCTCCTATAATTTTTTTATAATATTTGTATACTTCTCATATAATTTATACCATAGAAGAAAACCTTTCCGTAATTTCAAAATACGAGTTTTTGTAAAAGTATGCTATAATTTTGCTATAATTTTTCTATAATACTTTTATAATTTCCATATAAATTGTGCCGCATAAGGAAAATTTCCAGTAATCTATAAATAACAATGTTACTATAATTTAATAATTTTCCTATAATTTTTTACAATTATCCTATAAATTTGCCATAAACGTTTTATAATTTTTTATAATTTACAAAAAAATTTTTACTTAAAATGGAAAAAATTTCTATTATAAACGAAAGTTTAAAATGTATTTGGTTATTACGGACAAAGAATAGATGAGTGCTTGGATTTCGAATTTTAAATTAGACAATTAAAAATTTAGATCACAATAATTTCAAGATGAAATGTGGAAACTTTTCTTCGGAAGATCTTCAAAATATACTAAACAAGGCTTTTGTAAAAGAGGGGAATCTAATATTATTTCTGAATACAAATTTTAACTTTAAAACAATTTATTGAAACATCTAACACAAATATGCCATAATTTTGATAATTCTGAAAATTTCTATAAAAATATATCTGAATTATGTAATAAAATTTGTATCATGATAAACTTAATGGACTCTCGATAATCATTTGTAAATGCGTATGCAAAATAATAATAAAAAAATTAAAATAAAAAAATGTATTAAAATAAGAGCAGAAATGAAAAAGTCTATATATACATATATATACATATATATATATATATATGTATATATATATATATATATTCCCATGACTTATGTGAAGTCTTCTTTATAAATTTAATGGTCATGCTTAATTAGTTTTAACAGCGTTGCCCTTGTTTGAATGATACGAAACGATGTAGATTCAGTGAAAGCGAATGTAAACAAATTCTACTGAACAATTATAAATAAAGTTGAAAAAGTTTTTTCGTCATTAACAACAACACAACAACAACAACAACAACAACACAAAGGAACAGTAATCGAAGCAACAACCTACAAAAAGAAGAGGAAAATAGTTTAGAATTACATTTATGTTTAGCATTAATTTTGTATATCAAATAACTTCAATTGAGAGCAACGTCTGGATTGTGATTTGAAGTGATAACTTCTAATCATCGATTTATGATTTATTTATGACTTATAACTTATAACTTATAACTTATGACTTATGATTACAAGTCACAATTCATTAATTATGATTACATTTTGTATGAGAGATCTCTTAATTAATTGTTAATTACATTTACTAAGAGAGAAAAAAATTTTAATATTTTATTTTGAATTTTTTTTGTTAAATTATATTTATAGATTACGTTTAACATCGACTGGAGAAGATGAGCGTGAATATCAAAGTGAACATGAGACCAGTTGGGATGAATTAGATGATCGTTTTGATAATTTTACTGCTGGTCGTGAACGTTTACAAGAATTTAATGGTCGTATACCGCCACGTAAAAAGAAAAAAGATAATCAATCGAAACCAAAATCTGAGAAAAAGGTAAATACTCGATTTTTATTTTTTCGGTAAATAAATTTATTAAGTTCCGCCAAACGTTCTTTCATAAGCATTTTTTGTCATTTAAAATTTTTTTTGCTTTTGAAAAAAATTTTTCTGATTTGAAAAAAGGATTTTAAAAGTGCGCAAACTTGTTGTGCTTATAAGGCGAAGTATCGATCTAAGGTCTGTACTTTTTGTGTGCCAGAAAAAAGTTTTCAAAATTAGTTTTTCAGCTAAATAAATTTAGAAATTCCTTTCAAATCTTTTCAAAAATTTTAACTTCCATTTTTGGTGTCTGTTAAAATATTATGACTAACATTTTTTTTTTTGGAAATTTTCATATTGCGCTTCAGCTAAAAGTTTACCTTCAACAAATAGATTCAGTAGTTCAAAAAAAAAAAAAAAAAAAGAAAATACAACATTTTTGTGGGTTCAATTTCTCTTAGAAAAAACGCTAATCGAAAAATGGCAGAAACCAACATTTAAGGCTTTTAACTTTATTCTATAATAAAGTACATTGGCCCGAGACGAATATCTTGGTCTAACTATTTCTCAAACTTATGTTTTTGGTAACAAAATAAAAGTTTGTACCAAGTGAATCAAATAAAACTACTAGATCTAAGAATTCATGCTGTTTTCTGTTATTCTCGGTTCCTCATTTTTTTTTTTTCAAATTTATTTTGCTTTATATTATTTTTATATTTTTTATTTTATATGCATGCGTATAAATATCTTTACGCATAAATCTTTTACCGATTGAAGTTTAAAGAGAAAATGAAAGAAAAAAGAATGAAGAGAAAAAAACTACAATAAAAATGAAATCTCTCCTTTTTTATTTTTG
Source organism: Melophagus ovinus (assembly GCA_023089585.1). Classification (NCBI taxonomy): domain Eukaryota; kingdom Metazoa; phylum Arthropoda; class Insecta; order Diptera; family Hippoboscidae; genus Melophagus; species Melophagus ovinus. Next base: position 5,901,308 of record JAKKIB010000175.1, read on the forward strand.
CCAAACATTATTAAACTTGACTGACTGAAAGGTCATTATCTTCATATTTAAAGACAAAATGTAAAAATGTAAAAATGTAAAAAAGAAAGAAAATGTACAACGACTAAAATACTTCATGGAATACTATGAATCATCCACCAACATTAACATCTAGAGCAACAGCTACAGCAGGCATACAAGCAGGCATCATAAACTTAAAAGGAAAAAAAAAAAACGTAGAAATAAAATATTTTCACACTCTTTTTGTTTCTACTAAGTAAACTAATGCCAACAGCTGTTGTGCGTTAATGGTGTAACAGGAAAATAGAGTTCACATGTTTATGGAATCGTTTGTTCTATTAAGTGAACAATATCAATTTTATTATATGCCTTCTATATCATGGATGAAATAGATGAAGTAAGGAAAGGGCATAAGATTTGCTGAACGGATTGATTGTGTTAGAGAAAATTCAATCGAAGAATAATGTAAGAAAGAAGTAAGAATTTAGCGAACGGTTAACTTTATAAAATGAATGGCTCATTGTAAAATTGAAAAACGTTTCAAATACGTATCGAAAAATGTTATTATTAGATTTTGAGAAGATGGTTGTAAGGGTCACAAATTAAGGGGAGATATTTGCAAACAGATTTTGTGGTTAAATTTCCTGTTAAACAAATCATTGTCCAGTTGTTAAAGCAGCAAGAACATCAAAGCATTACTTATTATTTATTTGTGCATTATATTGGTTGGGCAATTAAGTGATTGCGTATTTCACTTAAGAATGTCTCTTAAAAATGAAAATGACATATCGAGCTTGGTTATAGAAAGCTACAAAGTTCTGAATGGACAATGCAATAGATTTAGGAGTTGAGGACCTATTTTTTAATAGGAAAATTTACTAAAATTTTATCAGTTTTAGGAGTTTATGCATCTGCAACAACTTTTCTATTCTTTTATACTCTAAAACATATCTGTTACAAAGATACGAACGGCTTAAGACTTCCATAAAAATCCATATTAATCCCCTTTTGAATTATATTTTCAATCGAGATGGGTTTGCCTGTCTATATATTTGATGTCTTTCCATAAAAATTATAATCAAAATAACAGAAAGGATTTGAGTAGGAAGATATTATTTTCACCAGCATTCCAACTTTAATTTAAAAAATGCTCGATATATAAAAATAATAAAAATTTTGAATATCTAGCAAGGAGAATTTTGCAAAATTAGATGCACTTCAAATATGGGCCACATTCTTGAATTCTTTTGTAAAGAAAGAAACATTCCAAATCCATTGAAGGACAGTTTTGCTTGTTTTGCTCATTTTCCTAAATTTACATTCAGATTTTTGACTTTTTTCTAAAGGCAAAAAATATAAAATACTTAGAAATCGAGCTCGATTGATACTAACCTTGTAATTTTTTTTTTGTAAATTAATAGAAAAATGTAGCTATTCCATATAAGTTGTTAATATTTAACAGAATCCAAAGGCCGCCAGTCCAAACTAAGCAATAAAAATTGATCCGCTTAAAAAGATCAAATTACTTGTTAGATCTACCTGTTATAAAAATTTTGAAATCACTTATTTGCCCACCCAATATTCATATAGGAATATTTACAGGGTATGGATAAACGGCAAAAGATTTGTAAATTCATGTTAAGGACCATGAATCGGGAGGGACAAAATCACTAAGATAAAACAACATGCAAAGTACATGCGTTCGCAATTTAAGGAGCTATAACATGCGTTCTTGCAGTAGTGACAAATTACACTATCACATTTAATATGTATGCATATATATATATATATGTATATATATATATATATATATATACATATGTATATATATATATATATAAATACGTATATGTAAATGTGTAAATATCGTAGAATCAAAATATCATTATCTCTCTATAAATGCACATGTAAATTTAATTATAATACCAGACCTGAGAATCTATTTTTACGTATTGTTGTTATTACATATTTCTTCTTCCTCTCTATTTCCTTCGCCATGATCTTCTGCTTCTTCTCGTTATTGTTGTTATTATTATTATTGTTATTCACATAAAATATGTAAAGTTGAACGTAAATGAAATTGAAAACTGCAAAACTGAAAACTGAATACTGAAAACTTGAGCAAACTAAGAACTATAAATAAAAAATGCAAATTGGCGATAAAAATTAATTGCGCAGCGTAATAAGAGAAAAAGAAAAAAAAAAAAGAAAACAACATACAAAATAAAACAACAATAACAATAACAAAGCAAACAAACAAAATTGTTGTTCTGTTCATTACTTCGTTCATTTCTACTTTCATGTTGCTGCTGCTGTTGTTGCTATTGTTATTGCTGAATGTTGTTATTATTTTTATTATTATTATTATTATTATTATTGTTATTGTTATTATTGTTGCTATTATTATTAAATGCAATTTCATAACACGCGCATATTTTGTGCAGTCTTAGGCAAACGACTTGACTTGATTTGACTTTACTTTGTCTCCGACTTCTTCTGTTAACTTAGTTTGACTATTGGTTTCGACTGTTTGCCAGTCATATTGTATATTTGTATATTTTGTATATGCCTACGCATTTGCTTGCACACAACTTCACAACTTTCCAATTTTTTCAATAACTACTTGCATTTGCCAACTGCACCTTGTTGTCGTTTTATAAACCAACATAAATTATCAGTTGTTGTTTTTTTTTTGCCTTTTTTTTACTTCTCTGGTTCTCTGGTTTAATGTTTGTTTGTTCTGTAGTTTTGTCTTTAGTTTGTTTGCTTATTCACATGTTTTGCTGATTGTTGTTTATTAGTGTTGCTGTTGCTGCTTCTCATACTTTGCACCATGCGCGCACATCTTTCATGTGTCACATTGTGTTACATAAAATTGAAGAAAATTACGATAACAATAATAACAACAATAACAACATAAGCGATAATGGCAATATTTAACAACAACAATATAAAATTGAATTAATTCATTTTTATTTTGTCTCCTACATAATTTATATCCATCCATTTTACTGAATTTACTTTTTCATTTAATATTTTTACTTCGATTATTCCTTTACTTATCTGTCAATTTTGTTTAGTCATTATTCAATCACTTATCAGTTATCCGTTCATCTTTTCTTTAAGATCACTTATCCGTGCCATTATCCAATCTTATTGATCTACCCCCTATTTAGCTGTTCATCTGTCCATTTTATACTTACTCGTCCACTTATTCGTTAATCTGTTTGTTCACTTACTTATTCACTAATATAGCTACTTATCCGTGCAATTATCCATTCGTTTATGAATTCATATAATGATTGATTTATCCCTCTATTTAGCTGTTTATTTATCCATCCATTACTTATCCGTCCACTTATTCGTCCACCTACTTATCCACCAATTTATCCACTTATACGTTTACCTTTCCCTCCATCGAAATCCTTTCTATACGTAATGTTTCTTATCCGAAACAAAATATAATGTTTAATTTAGCAAAATAATTTAGTTTCTTCTTTAAATAAAAAATTTCCAAGTGAAAATTTTGAAACGAATGAGTCCTCTGATTAAACCTCTTGATATGACAAAATAATGAAACAATGAAAAATAAGTTCTTCAATGGCAACTATATCTGGATTTTAATTATCGAAATGGTAGGAGTTTATTCAGAACTAAAATTCGTTATAAATTAAAACATTAAACTTTCAAGTCAAGACAATTTTAGATTTTTACTTGATTTTCCCTTTTAGAATATTTATATGTAAAGTGTAAGGTATCGGCCAATGGCCCTTATTTGCCTTGTTACCTGACATAGTTGTGCTCGTTGTTGTTGTTATTATTATTATTATTCGTATTTTAAAAGTCTTTCAAGTTCAATTTGCCTGGAATTGTGAACAAAGGATTATTCACATAAAATTTATAGTCATTGACTTTATAGAAATCATATTCAATGTTTTCTTTGTTTTACATTTTATTATATTTTATTATTATTATTCTTTATTATTATTCCCTATTCGTTAATAAGTGCGATAAAATTAACTTGTAATAGCAATTTATATAAAAATATTGTGCAAAAAAAAAGAAAAAAAAAAGAAATCTTAAAAGTGATCATAACTTTAAGATATTTTTTATGATCACTTAACTATTGAATTGTGAAAACTTTTTTTATGGTAAATGGAAACAACTAAATAACGTATATAAGTTTATAAATTTTTTAATATAAATAAGCCATTGAAGCCAATGAAATATTCTCCATTAATGATATTCTTTTTTGCCCATTTTTCCAAGGTAGAACGAAAATTTCTAAAATATAGCAAATCTTCTGCATTTTGGAGAACTCTTAGTGATTGTTATGGCTTCTGTAATTGTGGAACCATTATCGTTTACTAGAAAGAAATATAAACAATTCTGTTTATGGTGTTGCTTTAAAAGATTGACATGGCCTTCTGCCAAAATTAATTTATACTCATTATTGAACGATTTGCATTCGCATAGAATTGAAGTGATCAGTTAGAAATGTTGCCAAATATATCTAAGATGAAAACTTATTGATCGGTACAACATACATCACATTGACAGATATTAAAACTTCTATAAAAATTATTTAAGAGCGTTAGAATGATTAGTATGAGTTAGAAATGATTCAGACTTTTTAGACTAAATTAAGGTTCTCAAAATATAACGATAATTCTTAATCACCTTAAAGTTAATAAAAAATAAAATCTTTCACTTACACTAAATTAAAGAGGGTTCTATAAATGGCCCTTTTTGTTATGAAGAAATTTATTTTAAATGTCTCAATTTCAAAATGAACTGACACATTTAGCTTAATGAAAGCTTTCATTTACATTAATTTAATTAGAATATATCGCCTTAATTAATTTAGAATAATATTTTTCTGAAGCTTTTTTCTAATTCAGAAATAACTTTTTTGGCTGTATAATTATTCTCATTTAATTTTCGTAGAAATGAAAATCTAATTAATAGGCGCTTGCTGAATCATTCTAATTTAAATAAATTTATTAATTAAAGTGGCAATTTTCAATTTTTATTTTTGTTCTATGAAGAAAAATTTTTGATTCTCAATTACTTTGTAAATTTGTAAAATTTTCTGCTTTTTTTTTGTTTCTCATCGATTTACTAGTGAAATGTGAATTGTTGAAGTTTTATGGTTGGGCAAAAGCCACCCGCATAAATTTTCTGTAAATCTTTAAATGTAATTAATGTAAAGCAGAGTAAAGTAAAATAAAGTAGAGTGAAGTAAAGTAAAGTAGAGCATAATAATTATACCCTCAAGTGTTATAATAAACATGCAACAAGGCTTAAGACATGACATAAACAATGAAATTTATAAATAACTATAAAAATAAAATAAATAATAATATGAAAAACAACAATAACAACAATAGCAACAATAGCAACCCTCAATTAAACAAACGAGACTTTTTTAACATTTTTAACTTTTTTCTGTCCTAAAAGTGTCTGACCTAGATTGTATTTCAGTCCCAATATAAGATAGATATCGATATAGATATAGTTGTGGAAAAATCATGTGACAGAGCAAACAATTAAGAGTGTAGTGAATATAAAATAACATACAACAAAACAATAACAAATAATTTTACAGTGCTTTGATCAAATGAATTTCATACCATTGACCTCCATATAAAATTCTCTGGAAAAATGTTTAGATTTTGCAATAAAAATTACAAAAATATATCAACACATTACGCATGCATCAACAACAACAACAACAACAACAACTATATTAATAGAAAGAAGGAAGCGGACAAAAGTTTAACATAAATTATAACAATAATAATGATAGTAATAAAAAGTAGAAGCAACAATAACAATAAGAGCAACCAACAAATAAAATTCATTAAATAAATATTTGCATGAAATTTATACATGCTTTACATATATATTTATACAAAAACGTATCTATCTATTGGGCACATTGGGTATATTTGTCTGCTACTGGCCACTCTTTTCTTCTACAGAGTTTTAGAGACATCGGCGAGGAAGGGCAAATGAAGGCTTAGTTAAATTTAATTAGACGTCATTGGCTGCTAGGCCAGGCAGACAGGCAGACAGACAGACAGACAGATACACGCAGGCATTATATATAAATTGATTTTGATAGTCTTACATATAAAATGATAACAATAATAACAATAACTAACAATAATATTTTCTAATAAATTTCCTCCTTTTTTTCTTAAGTTATGTCACAAAAATTGGGTCCTTTTTTTGTTCTTTTCGTTTATTTCATATTCTTGAACTAAAAATCTTCTTACACATTTTTTTTCACTTCACTTGTTGAATAAATTTACACGTATTTACAATGGCATTTACTTAGCCAGCTAGAAGAAGAAGGCAGGACGGAACGATGTTACAGAAAAAGTCATAGAAATCAAAACAAAGGCCGAAAAAATTTTTAATTTTTTTTAGACGAGTTTGTAAAACAATGATTTAAAATAAAAACAAATAAGTAAGTTGTATGTGGCTGAGATTAAATTTTGAATAAACATTAATCAGTTATTTTCTCAGCTTTATTCTCAATGGGCATGGTCAACATTTTGTTTAACTTTTCTTTTCGGCATCAAATTTTTAAGTTTTCTTTTACAACTCATAAAAACTTGGCAGAGTGAACTTGGAAATCTAAAGTAAATATTTTGTAAAAATGGGCGTGGCCATATATTTTAATAGAATATTTGTAGAATCAGCTTGAAAAACTTTAGTTATCTGAAGCACAAGCCATTGATTTGGGGTGAGATGCTGAGAGTGAGGCAAATGCTCTCTTTTTAGAATTGAATTGAAATGTAAGCAGAGACGTGTTTTTGAACTGACTTAACCTATTTTCAACATCAAACTCTAAGCCTGCATAAACTTTAAAGTTTTGAACTTTTTCTCATTTGAGAAGTAGATATTTTAATCTTTGCCAGCGGATCTGGCCCATGATTAGATCGATTTAGATCTAACTAATAGAACTAATATTGTTCAATAACTATCCGGAAAAAGAGAAACAAAAGTATTAATTGTATATTAACTATTACTAATTAATTAAGAAATAATAATAATACAAATAGAAATAAAAAGTTCCGTTACTTATTAAATCATATACCAATAAAATAGTTTAATAAAATTTTACGATATTTGATTATTATGGTAATTATTATTATAAAAAAATTAATATTCTTATAAAAATTAATTAAAAAATTAATTAGAAATCACAAGTAACGAGTTTTGATGGTTTTTGCTTTTATTTTCAGGAACAAAGTTTCACTTGGCCTGCTGTGGTAACGGTATTCGTTTTTGCCATGGGCTGCGGTTTTTTAGTAGCACGATGAGTGTCACCGCAAGCCACTCCCGCTTCCGTTGCTTCTGCAGCTGCTGCTATTGCATCATCGTTTGTGATTTGATGGAAACATTTAAAAGAAAAAAAGAACAATTTCAATCGATTGAGACAACAATTGCAACTCAAAATTTCATATAACTGCAAGTGAATTTTTTCTTTATTCGCTTTTTGTAAATTCATCATAAAGGCAACAACAACAACAACAACAACAACAACAACAAAATAATAATAATAATAATAATAATAATAATAATAATAAATAATTAATAATAATAATAATAACGTTCAACAACAACAACTACAATAATAATAATAATAATAATAATAATAATAATAATAATAAAAATAATATGGAAAACAACAACAAGAAAAACAGCTAGTTCAATCTGCACAAAAAAGTCACAAGTTTTTATGAATAAAACATGAAAAGTCCGGATAACGGATAAAAAGTCATATATAAGTTAAAATGGCACGGATAATGGATAAATTGAAATTTTGTCACAGTAAAACTAAAAAATAAGAGAGAAGAAACAAAGAAAGAATCGATTTGCGATAAATTAAATTAGAAAATGTAGCTTTTTATACATAAAATTAAATTTACAAAATGAATAAAATAATGAAATTTGTTAGAAGAAGAAAAATAATAAAAACAAATAAAAATTCAAAACTAAAATTGTAAAACAAAAATATTTAAACTAATATAGCAAAAAATAAATAAATAAATATATTTAAAATATTTTCTTACACATATTTTGTATACATAAAAAAAATTATAAAATATAAATATAAAGAAAAATATTTTGAGAGAAAAACAAAACAACAAAAAAATTACCAAAAAAAAAAATTAAGAAAACAATAGCAACAACAAAAGTATAAATTCAAACTGATGATTCGAAGAATGATTGATTTAGAAACTTTCCCACATTTCCTTCCACTCTCTATTCATTCCATAGAAATGATATAAAGTTGAAAAAAAACATTGGCCTATATTCAATAAGTTCCGGGAGTTGATAATTAAAATTATTATATTTGTATGGGTGTATGTCTGTAGCTTCTGAAAAGTTTTTTATTAAATAGCTGTAAAAAACAAATGGCTCGATTTTTGTTCTCAATTTATATTTTTTTCTTTGCTCTGTCGAAAAATAATTTTTTTTTTAAATATGGGCAAAAAATGTTATACGTGGGAGAAATTTCTTTTAGGTTCACATTTCTTTTTATATTTTCTTAGTCTGTTTTTTCTTCTCCTTTTCTTCATTTAACATTCAATTTCAAAATTTCCTCTTGATGATATATTTTTTTGTTTTTCTTTTTTGGTTATCATTTCATTTTATCCAAATTAATTATTATTATTAATTTTATTATTATTTTTTTATGGTTTAATTTAATTGAGGTTATAATTTTCACTTTGTTTCTTTTTTTTGGCGAATGCATTAATTTAATTGTTTAATTTATTTTATTTTGTTTTGTTTATTTTTTTTTGTGGATTTTATTTTTTTGTTGGACGTAAGGACAACCAGTTTAATTGACACCACTTTTATTTAATTTTATTTTATTAATTTATTTTTATGTTTATTTTGTTTGTTTGTTTGCTGTTTGTTTTCTGTGCTTGTCTCATTTTGAATAATTTATTAAATGAATTAACTTAAAGTTGTAAATAAAAAAGCAAAAGAGAAAATCCACAAAAAAAACTTTATTGTCCAACAAAATTTTGTTAACAATTAAAAACAATTGTAAATTGAAAAATACACAAAAACACAAAAATCTTGAAATCTTCCATATTACAAAGTAAATTGTTTTTTTTTTTGCTTCTGCCTTTTTTTATTAAGTAATTAAATTAATTTTTGATCATTTTGTTTGTGTTATCATTAATTAAAAAAAGAGTTTAATTAAAGTTAAAGATAAATGAAAAACATGTGAAAATGAATAAAGGAAAATAAGAAGAAGAAAATGTATATACTTTAGTAAATGTATTATGTATTGTATGTATATGTATGTGTATTGTAATTATAATATTAATTTAAGTCGTTTACTTTTTGTAATATTTTCTATAAATGTAGAAACGAAAACTTTGAATTTTTTTTCTGGTGAATTCTTTTTTTTGCTAATTTCTCAAATTTTTTTCCTGTTTATTTTTATCAACCAATAAAATATCCATCATTTTGCTTTGGTTTTGCAATTTTATTTGCATTTTTTTTCGTCAAAGCATAATCAATTAATTAGTTAGAAAATAATCTTAAAAGTATTTTGTTTAACAAAAACGAAACGAAAAAAATTAAAAAAAAATTGTATTTTTGATTTAGCTTAAATTAACTTCTAATTATTTTGATAATAAAAGTAAAACAATAATAAAAATAAAACAAACAAAATATAAATAAATAAATAAATAAGAAAAAAATAATATGAAATAACAAGATTAGAAAAGAAAATTTTCTCTTAAGCCAAATAATAATCTTCATATTAATAGTATTCTTTTTTCTTTACGAAAATACAAAAAAAAAAAGAAGAAGAAAGAAAAATCGTACATTTTGAAAATCAATTTAAAAAATTATAATAATTTTCAGATTGGTCTCATTGTTTGTTTATTTTTTTTAAAATATAGTTAATTGAAAAAAACACAAAATTAACTTAAACTTTCTTAAAATATTTTTGTTACTACAAATTTTCTTTTCAGTTGTGTTTAAATTTGCCTTTAAGAAAGAGGCTCTTTAAATGATAAAATTCCATTTAAAAGTTTTATGGCTCTTATTGATAAAATTTTTAAATAAAAATTATCATAAAATGGACATGAAGAAACTCTTTAAAAAAATTCAAAACTGTACTAAATTGATTTACTTATAATTTATGTAAAATTTTCTAATGATATTTCATTCATAATGAATTCTGCCCCGTATCTTGTTTTCTGTTCTCACAATCTTCACAATGATCTCTTTCGAATGATTTATTTTTTTGTTAAATTTTTTTTTACTCTTCGACTTGATTTTTCATTTGTAATAACTGTTTTTTTGTTTTGCAGTACGCTTCAGAGAATTTAATTTAGAAATAACTTTAAAGCCTTTATTTTTATTAGTTTTTGATTTTTCATTTTGTTTGTGCTTTTTGTTAAATACATTTTATTTTGCATTAAAACATGAAACGTTTATACAATAGAAAATGATAATAAAACAAAAAGAAGAAAAATTAAGTTAATTTAAAAAAAAATTTCAATTCAAAAGAAAAGTAATAAAAGAGAAACACAAAAAAACAATTCCCAAAAACGAAATGATCTCATAATAAGTTTTAAAATTCCTGCATAAGTAAAATTGAATCGAAAAAAAAATTTTTTTAAATAATTCTTTATGTACAACAAAAATTATATACATAAATATAGATAAAAAGGAATAAAAACAAAAGAAATTTATTCTGATTTTTTTATATGATTTTTTTTTTATTGATTTTCTAGAATATCAATAAATTTACATAATTAACGAAAATAATTTACAAAATGTTGTAAGTAATTTTTGTGTTATTGTAATGATAAGTTTTTTTGCTATAATTTTTCTTAAATTTTTTCTTAATATGTTTTTCTTTCAAAAAAAAAAAAAGGCTAAGAATTAGTATAATAATTATAAATATAAGGCACAAAAAATTTAATTAATTTATAGGAATTAGTAATAATTTTTTTATATGTTTAAGTTTCTCTCAACGAATAAAGAAAAATAATTAATTATTATAATTAAATAAAAATATTATATCAATCTCTCAATGACTCAGTTAATTAATTAATTAATTAATTAATTAATTAATTAATTTAATAATAAGTTTATTTAGTTAAAATTACTAAATATGATTGTTTTAAAAAATATTATTATTTTCAAAGCCAGTAAATTTTCATATATACATTTATATTTTTCTTTTTTTTCTTATTGGAAGGCAAATGAGCATTATGATTGTTGTTGTTGTAGCATATAAACTCATAAATTTAGATTCAGTAAAGTTTAGTTTATTTGTGCCCATTTTATTTCCAATGATCTAGTTTTCATAATGATCTCCCCAATTTTAGGCAAAATGAAAAATCAAATAATAAATAATAATAAAGAAAAATTCAAACAAATAAAATAATAAAAATAATTTTGATTTGAAGTTCTGCATTTAAATCTAAGTTTATTTTGGAAAAAGAAAAGAAACCCAATAAAAAACTTAAAAAAAAAAAAAGAAAATATTATTTTCAAATTGTATATATAAATAATATATTAATTTTTTGTTTAGAATTTAAAATGGAACTATTACGTTACAATAACATTTATTATAATTAATAAATAATAATTAATTAAATGAATGAAAGAAAAATGCCATAATATAATTTTAATTAATTAATTCTAGCATTTTGGAATTCTAGTATTTTCGTTTCTTTTTTACTCTTCTTTAGTTTTAATTTATATGGAAAATTTAACAGAGAAAAAGATTCCGCTGCCAATTAAAAAAAAAATACAAAAATCTAATGAAAAGAAGAAAAAGCTAATTAAACAAATTTGAATTAATATGAAACTATAATTATTTGTACATTTCATTTATCTCTTCTCTTTTTTTTTGGAGGGTTTTTGATTTTTACACTTTATAAAAAATCTTTATTAAATCTCTTTCTTCAATTTCTTTATGAAAAAATTTAAAAAATGTGAATAGAGAGAAAAAAATAGAAAGAAGAAGAAACAGTTATTATAAAGTCCCGGGACTTTTTTTGCCAACATAATTGTTTAATTAATTGATTGATTTCAAAGCAAATAGCAAATTTATATTGTTGTCATAAGTATTTAGTGTTTTTTTTTTGTATAAATACATGAATATATATATGAATATATTTGTATAATAAGTAATTTTTGTGAAAAAGAAATTTAAAATAAAGTAAAAAAGCAAAATAAAATACAATAAATTTTTTTATGAGAAAAAAGTTCATTTGTTTGAATTATGGTATATTTTATTTCATTAAAATAAAATTGAGAGAAATCTCTGAGGTAAAGTTTATGAAATCCCGGCGTTTGTTATGATTAATTAAACAAAATAAATGACAACAAACAAAAATTAAAAAAAATTATTTAAACGAACAATATTTACAAGGAAAGATTTCGCTCTGCTCTTTTCATCTCTCTGTCTCTCTCTCTCTCTCTATCTCTCTCTCTCTCTCTCTCTCTCTGCCATTGTAAAATTATTTTTACATTCGAAATATAAATTTATTTATAAATTTATCTATATCGATGCGTACCTGCATCGTGTGTACGTGTGTGTGTGTGTGTGTGTGTGTGTGTATGCATGTTCTGTTATCTCTCCATATTTGCCCATATCCGAATAAATATATTTTTTCACTGATGATAAATATAATAAATTACAAAATTTTCTTTTTATAGGAACTTTTTTTACTATTATAAGATTCTTTTTATTTTTTCATAAATTTCCCAAACGAGAAAAAACATTAATTCAGATAAATTTTTATATACAGCAAAGCATTAAAAAAAGTATGCATATGTATGTTTGTATGAGTGTATGTCTGAGGGCGTTATTTTTCATATAAATCTCAAAATCGTTTCGAAAATGATTTCATGATTTTGAGTTATTTAATCACACTCTTCCTTCATTTTCTACAAAAAAAAAATATCTGCAACTAAAAAACAAAACAAAAAAATTTCCATAAAAATGTATGAAAAAACCAACAACAATAATAATAAAAATCAGAAAGTCAGATAAATAACAATTTGAATTTTTCAAATATTGACAAATCTACTAAAGATATATCAATTTGATATTATTCATAATTTTTCCCTTTTTTTGTTTAAATTGGACAAAATTTTTGAAATTACTTTTTAAAATCACAATTTGTTATTGTTATGGGTCAAATCCATCACTCCTTAAAAATATTATACCTAAATTATGATCATAAAAGTTTTCATTCAAGCTACTTTATTACGTTCGCTCTTCTCTCCAGTAATATGAGTTTTTTTTACGCCTAAGACAATTGTTTATGTAACGATTTAAATAAGAAGCCTAAAGGTAGCTTATATTTATTTCAATTAAATGTAATTATCAGAAATATTACTTGAGTATATAAAAGATTGATTGCTAAAACAGTGTGGAATATTAAAATTGGCACTATTCGCGTATGCAAAAGAATTGCATAATAAAAAAAAAAAATTGGTAAGAAATTTATTAATATTTTTGAAATGCAAAGTTGCCAGATTTACATTAACTTATTTAATAAATGTAAATACACTTACCATGTTAAATCCCTGATGGAATCTTTAATATTCAAAAAGATCAATCCAAAAACTCTAACTACTAGATTTTCATGGGAAATTAAAGATGTTACTGGCAGTAAAAAATTTCAAAAATTTTGGTAATCGCTAAACCAGAAAATGATTTATATCCAAATATGCATAAATTTCATTCTTACTAAGCACAAACTAAAAATATATAATTCATATAATTTAAGAAAAAGAAAAACTTTTGAAAAGCATATAAAATGATTGTTATGGCATTAAATTTAAATTGCTTTTATCTGCTGCATTAACCAACTAAAATTCAACTCAATTCAACTCAACTCAACTCAACTTAACTCATGTGTCTTTATTAGACTTTTAAACTAATTATTCTAACGTATGCCATTTTCTTTTCTTTTTGGCTTTTACTTTTTTTTTTTTTTATTTTATTTTATATTTGTCTTGTTTTGGTTTGGTTTGGTCTTTTATTTTTGTTACAGCAAATGTTTGACTGATTTTGCCTTTGTTGTATTTTGTCAATTTCAAAGTACTTAAGAGTCTTATGCGTAACGTTTAAGTTAAGCTCTCTTTATCTGCTACTTTATATTCTTTGGATAATCATTGATATTATAATTTTTATTTGACACATGTCTATAAAAGACAATGTGACAGTAACAATAGCAGTTACAGTAACAGTAATAGTAACAACAAGAGTAAGAAAAACGACAACAATTATTGTAACAAGTAGTGGGGCGTTTGCTGCTTCTGTGGTCTGTTATCTTCTTCTCATTCTGTTATTTTCTAGCTAGCACTGTCATTCTCTGGCATAATCATAAAACGTGTTAATCTTAGAGAGCCGCGAGCAGTTTTTAACGCCATTCAAATTATGAAGAGTACATTTTATTATTATTGTTATTAAATAAGAAAAACTTTTTCTTAACAAGGCATCACAAAGTATCGCAAAGCATCGAAACGTATTGGTTCGCATTGGTTCATATCGCCAAACAATGCATTGCATTTTGATATTATACTTATAATATTGAATTATGCCAGGCAGTCGTTTGAAAAGCAATTTATAAAAGATTGAAAGATTGAACGTGTGCTTAACAGGACACGTGACTGATTTTACTCTTCAATACAAAAATGTATATTATAACAATGGAATATGGCAAATGGCAAAATAGCAAAATAGCAAAATAGCAAAATAGCAAATAAGAATATAAAAATTACATGTTATCACAATTTGTGCGCCTGGTTGCGTTTCATTGTTGCGTAATTGTCAATTTGATTATACAATGCCAAAAACCATATTTACGTACATATAAAGAAACTTAAAACTACATTATAATCCAATAAATGAAACAGCTAAGAAAACAATGAACAACAACAAAAAAAAAATGATAAAAAGAAACCAAAACAATGAAAAAAACAAGCGGCAACATTATTTAAACGTTATTAAATGGAGAGAATGAAAGAGATTAATTTATGACAGTTTCAAGTCTGTTATACAAATTTCCCTTAAATCAGTATGTCAAATTATCATTGAAAAAAGTTTCGTTAAATTTTCAGTTGAATCAAATTAAACAAATTACTTTATTTTTTAAAAGAATTTGAAAGAATTTGAAGGCAAATGTTTCAAACAATTAAGGCAAAAATACTGCGATAGATCTCGATTTGTATGAAAAGTTTAAATGAATTAAAGTTAAGCTTTACAAGGATTTGATTCTATTGCAGTACTTATTTCAATTATTTTTAAATTTCCTTGAATTTGACTGAATTTATTAAGCTTGTCCAAAGTTGTCAACATATTTTTTAAATTTGTTTGAAGATTGTAGAAATTTTCATTAATATAAATTAAGGAGATAAAAATGTCTTGAAAAATTTTATGATAATTGTAATTGGTACTTGTATAAAGGAATTATATTAGTTCTTTTGCATGTAGTCTAATAACTTTCTAGATTTTCGATACTTTTCATAAGTTTTGAAGAAAAGTTTATTTATTGGAAAATTTATATGAAAATATATAAATATTAGAATACTCTTTTAAATACTTAACGAAGTAATTGACATATTGTAATGGGTAATTTGTTATTTAAATATAAACGAAACTACTTTTAAGTAACTTACAAAATGTGATAACGAAACCAAAACTTTAAATTTCTTCTAATGTATCTGAAAATATTTAAAAGTTTCTCTTAATTTTAATAATTATATTTAAAGTACTGGACAGTACTTAAGAGTATTTAAAAGTGCTATTTAAAATGTTATAACAATTTTCCAGGTGAAATATAAATTAATGATGAAATGTTGTTTAAAAAAATTACAACCAAGAAATCTACCGCTCGATTCTTGCTACAACTTACTACTATTGACTTTTTAGAATGATCTTTCGATAAAATGATCTTTCTGTAAATTTATGAAGCCTTTTTAAAGTGATATTATTACAAATTATTAAATATTTCCGTGGGGAATTTAAATTAGAAGTTACCATAATATTTTTTCAAATTGAATTAAGATTTCGATTATAACGAACAGTAAACAATTTTCATAATTGATGATTTAATGAAATAATTTATTTTATATTCACTTCTTTTCTTTTTCCTTTCTTTTTTTTTCTTTTTGGGTTTTGGATTCTAAATAATTAAAATGGGTTATAAAGTGAAAGAAAGGAAACAAAAAAGCGAGCTGCATCTCTTAATCAATTAAATATAAATCAAGAAAGACTTAATTGAGGATTCATTCAAAAAAAAAAAAAAAAAATTAGTAAAAAGTAGCAAAAAGGAAGAAAAAAGTAGAAAACAGAGGAATAAAATATTTTATATTCTATTATGTGTTATAATGCTGGCTTTGTTACATTATAAAATGTAACAAGTACACAAAGGTACTACTTAGTCTCGTAGTGCTCCCCTGCCATAAAATTTCTATTACTCCTATTTATATATTGATGCTGATGCTGATGCTGATGTGATGATTAATGACGATGACGATGACGATGACGATGTAGAGAATGATGTAGAGGATGATGGAGTATTAAGTAAACAAAATTTAATTAAAACTCTACAGCAACGATACCTTAATATGATAAATTGATTAAAAGAGAAAACAGAATGTAAATGGAAAAAAAAGGAATATTAATAAAGAAAGAATGAAAGAGAAAGGAAGAGTTACACATATACAAAAGATAAAGGCATAATGAAGGAGAAGTAGATCTCAAAAAGGAGTAGCAGAATTAAAACCAGAACCAGAATAAGAACGAGAACCCGAAACGAGTGAATGTAAATGGGGAAATAAAGAAATATTTTAGAATATAAATAACGTGCATGCGTTATATGTAAAGTACAGTAAATTATAAAGTTTATATATATGTCCTCCTAGATACATATTTTATATGGAGCCTTTTAATAATAAGAATAATAATAACAAGAATAGCAAGAGCAACATTGCTGAAGATGGTAAAAACGATCGAAACAACTATAACGAAAAATTGCATATTAAGTAACTTGAAATCGTCATTTGTATTGTGTGTTGTTGTATATGTTAAAAGTTCAAGTACGAGTACAGTAAGAGTATAAATGTATATGTGTGCATGTGTGTTTTTGGCCATGGCAAGTGAAGTTGTACGATGGTAAAGTAATGTTTTATGTTTTTGAATGATTTAAGCGTAAAATGCATTAAAAATTCATTAAAAGATGTTTTACATGATAATGATGTTATATATGATAATAATAATAATGATATTATTAATGATCATTATAATGATAAACGTAATGGTAATGGCATATACCAAAAACAAAAAAAAAAAAACAAAAATACACAAAAAACAAAAAAAAAGGAATTAAGTTAAAATATGCTAAAGAGAACATTTTTCTTCTTCTTCTTCTCCTTCTCTTTATAGTTCGTTGTCTTTATGTTTATGCAAAAAAAAAAAGAAAATAGATAGATTTTTCTCTAGTTTTTATGTATATTTTTCAATCTGCAACTGATAAGCAAGTAGAATAAGTCGAATAAGAACAAGCATTATAAATAACAAAGTCTTGACTTGAACGTTTAATTAAAATCTAGACAAAACATGTGTGAAAAGAATGAAAGTAAGAAAGAAAAGAAAGAAAGAGAGATTTGTTAGAAGAGAGAAGAAACAACACTAATAAAAAAATCTACAGAAAATTCTTGTGGAAAAAAAGTTTAAAAGTCAATCTGGCCTGGCCAAATTTTAATTTGTTTTCTTTTTTTTCTTTTTTTCTTAAACAAAATTGATGCGTAAGCAAAATTATTATTATTATTATTTGCTGCCTAAAAGTTGATTACTATTCAATAAGCAATTACAAAATATTTTCTTTATTTTCTGTTAGAAAATATGTTTTTGAACGTGTTGAAATTTTTACAATAAAATTGAAAGGAAAATAAAAGAAAAGCAAAAAAAAAATGTAAAACAAACAAGCAATTTCTTGTTATATTTCTTGTTATTGTTTGAAATAGCCAGAAGGGTTTTTTTTCTTTCCTTATAAATTTCTATCATTTGCTACATCAATCAATTCAGAATAATTTTAGGTAGCGATTTACAGCTTTCATCATTTTTTCCATCCATCTGTACATCCATTTATTCATCCATCTGACTATATGTCTGTCTATCTGTCTATCTGTTAGTCTTTCTTTTCTTTAAGTTTGGATTACAGATTAGAATTTTGAAGATATTTCCATAAAGTTGTTACAAGTAGATAAGTTCAAGGATTTACGTCCCATAAAGAGCTACACTTTGAAAGAAATTCATTTGAAATATATTTACAATTTTAAATATTTTTGAATCAAATTATGCTATTTTATCGATCGATTTGATTGATCCATTTATCTTTTGGATTTTCAAATACTCCTAAATTTTTGAAGAACTTTCTTAATTTTCCATTCAATAATTTAACTTTCGTACAACTTTCATAATTCTGTTCGTTTCTGGGCCACAACACTTTCATGAACTAAATTTCCTTAAGCTAGCCGTAAAAAAATAATTTCGACTGTAAAATATTGAATCTATAGAAAGACGTGCTTCTCTAAAAAAAAAAAGATTAAATTAGGTAAAACCCACCAAGCTTAAATCAAAACCTTTTGATGGGATTGTCAAAATTGTGCGATCCTTATTTCGTTTTGCATAACAATTTTATTTAAATTAAATTGAAAAATTAAAACGATGCATAAAAGAATAAGTAAGAATTTTATAGTCCATTAGAGCTTACTTTTGAGTACCCTCCAACATTTGTTTGTTTAAGGTGACTAAATTTGAATAAAAGAATTTAATAATAAATTTCAAATAATTAAAATTTTTTAAATTATTTAAAAAGTTCATTACATGAGGGAGGTTTC
The DNA here is from genome assembly GCA_023089585.1 of Melophagus ovinus. Lineage (NCBI taxonomy): Eukaryota > Metazoa > Arthropoda > Insecta > Diptera > Hippoboscidae > Melophagus > Melophagus ovinus. Next base: position 5,920,226 of record JAKKIB010000175.1, read on the forward strand.
AAAAAATGGACGCATCCTGGCAAAATTTGACACACACATTTTTCATGTTAAAATACAAGACGTTGTCAATTTTCGCCAATATATATTCAAAATTGAAGTTTTTTTCCACACAATCATTTTTCCTCCCAAAAAACAGTTATATGGGAAGTTTTTGTAAAAATGGATCGATCTGATCCAAATTTCATATTTATATTTTTTTTTGTTAAAACACAATTAAGAGGCACTTTTCTTCGAAGTATATTAAAAATTGCAATTTTTTTTCCATATAATGACTTTTTTAAGAGAAGTGTTTTATGGGGCCTGTTTGTTAAAATGGTCCCATTTTGATCACTTTCAGTAGGGTTCGTTTCTGGGCCATAACACCTTCATGAACTAAATTTCCTTAAGCTAGCCGTAAACTAACGACATGGATCCTACATAGACATGGAGGAAGGTCTAACGAAACCAAGAGTCATATAAAACATATAAAAAACCAGAGGTCTATGAATTCAAAATTTTTACTAGGAAAATCGAACTATTTTTCAAAAACTTTTATTGCTCAATTCAACCCGTCTTATATTTTCACTTTAATTTAAAGAAATTAAATAAAATTTCAGAGGATTTTTTCCTGCCTCTTTTTTATTTTGTCTTTAGATTTATTTTTATATTTAAATGAAATTTATGATATTGTAGAAAAAAATCAAGGGAATGATTCGTTGAATTTTTGTTTTACCTTGTTTTGTTTTCTTCTTTTTTTTAAAGTTGAAAGAAAGAAAAAATTTCAATTCTAATTCTTTTTTGATATTTGTGATATAATTGATTTTAAACATGCACAAATATGGAAATCAGAAAAAAAATTTTTGTAAAGAAAATCGAAAACATGAAACAATAACTATTTGATTTGATTTGTTTGGTTTTTTTGTTCTTGTTGTTTTCTTTTATAATCTTTTTTCTTTGGTCTCTCTTTTGTCTATAAAACATTTATTGAAAATCTATTAAATTATTATCGGCATGCAATGGCAAAAAAGAATCAACCAAAATAAAAGAAACGGAAAAGGCTAAATATTGGTTTTATAAGGAAACATATAAAATAATTAAAAATAAGAATAAGGGGCAAGAAAGGACAAGAAAGGACAACGAGCATTTATTAAAAATTATATTTTAAAGAAATTGAACTAACAACATGAACAAAAATGTAAAAACCAGCATAATAAATAAAGAAACTTTTCCCACTCTTGGAAATAAGTAAACTACAAACGTAACAACAACAACAACAACAACAACAACATAATAATAATAATAATAATAATAATAATAATAATAATAACAAAACTAATAATTACACAGAGAATTCGATGATGGTTGAAATTCATCAACATAAACCCCTGAAAAGCGCACAAAATAGAGAGGAAACTAAAGCAGCAATTTCACACACGCAGTGCTTATAAAAAAGGAACCCTTACCTTTATGCACACGCACACACACACACACACACATGCACAAACATATGAAATAATATGAATTTCAATAGAGGAAATTGTTAGTTGTTAGTTTTCAGGTAAACTATTCAAAAAATTATAGTTCGCTTCTTCATTTTTTTTTGCTCTTCATTTTCAATTCATATTCATTTCAGTGTTATTTGTTAATGTATGGTATCAAGTTTCCCGTACTTTTTTTTTATATCTTTTTTATTTTTCTTTGTCTATAAACATTATGAAATCTATTAATTATTATATCAATAAAAAAGAAAAAATGAAAAAAAAGAAATGTAATATTGTTTTATAAGGAAACATATAAGATAAAAAAAAAGATAGCGGATAATAAACAAGATAGGACTAGAAGATTTTTATAAATTATATTTTAAAGAATTGTACTGTGGTGTGAATGATGCTAAATACCAGTGAATATAATAAGAAATTTTAAAATAAGAAACTACAACAACAAAACAACAACAACAAAACAAAAATAATAATAATAATAATATAAAAATAATATAATATTATAATAATACAAAACTATTTAATTACATGCAATTCGATGATGTTGAAATCATCATACTGAAAGCGACATAATAGTAGGAAACTAAAGCACAATCACACACCGCAGCTTATAAAAAAGGAACCTTACCTATGCACACAACACACACACACACATGCATCAATATGAATTAATTGATATTTCTAGAGAAATTGCTTGTTGTAGTTTTCAGGTAACTATCAAAAATTTAGTTGTTCTCATTTTTTTTTGCTCTAAATTTTCAAATCATATCATCAAGTGTTTAATGTATAAGTATCAAAAAGTCCGACTTTTATTATTATAACATATTATTATTATTGCTCTAAAAAAAGAATTTCATATTTTATAAAAAAAAAAAAATGAAACAAAAGAATTGTAATATTTGATGAAAGTTGAAGATGTAAGATAAAAAAAAGTCCCGGTACTTAATATTACAAAAGATATTTTTTTGGATTAGAAGATTTTTTATACATGTATATGTATGTATGTGTACGTGTGTGTGTGTGTGTGTGTGTGCTTAATATACGTGTGTATATTAGAGGAAAATGTTTAAAATAAGAACAACAACAACAACAACAACAACAACAAATAATAATAATAATAATAATAATAATAATAATTATAATAATAATTTTGATAATATTGATAATACTACATAAAATCATTCATATCTTTGTCCATTCTATTGAACTGTTGGAAAAAGTATCGTGTCTAATACAACATGATACTTTTCAGCCTAACAACACACACACACCCACACCCACACACACACACCCACACACATACACACACACATTGTATTTATATTTTTGGTTTTATTTTGTAACTGGCCTTGTGGTCTCGTTCAAATTGTCATTGATTGTCATGATTATGATGGTGATTAAAAATGTGCCACCAAAAAAAGAAGAAAACAACACAACTGAAAAAAAAATGAAAAACCCATAAAGGAAAAAGAAAAATAGCTGAAAATGAAAGAAGAATGAAAAGAATTTATGAAATATAATCTTGAGCACACGTTTTATAAACTGGCCCAGTTTACTTTTAATAATAAACGTTTACATTTTTTTCATGCCAAGCAATAACAACCCAACCAATATCAAACCAATAAGCAGCGCACGGCGATCTTCTTTCTTTAGGGAAGATTAAAAACCAAAAAAAAAAAAAGGAAAACAAAAATAAAGAAAAACGCAAAACCAAAAAAAAAAAAACAAAGAAACACTCAAAACAATCAACGGAAAAAATTGAAACAAAACGGTACAGATTTTCTTTTATGTACCTCTGCGTCTTCTTCTTCTTGTTATTTTACCACCTTTCCTTATCTTGTTGTTATTTTTATTGTTATTGTTGCTACGATTATTACTCAAACTGCCTTCGAAACTAATTTACTGGATTCTGATACAAATATATATCTATGTATGCGCGCTTGTATGTATGTATATGTATATGTATATGTATATGTGTGCGTGTGCACGAATGTGACACGATAATAAATAGTATGTTCAAACATGTCATTTATGTTTTTATTAATAATCGTTATAATTAGAGCAATTTAATCACACACAAAAATACACACGGACGCGTGCAATGACGTTAAAAAGAAGAAGAAGACAAAATGTTCAAAGATTCCTTGTTTTCGTTTTATATCCTTTTTGTTCTCTATTCGCTGTTTTTGTTGTTTGCCTTCCTTCCAAATTTCAAAATGAAACAATATAATTCATGTCGTATCATCGTTGTCGTTGTCATCGTAGTGGTAGTTGTTGTTCTTGTTATTGTTGTGTGATATATGAAGACTTATACTTAACATGCTCTATTATTATCCTCTTTTAATATCTATCCCTCTCTCGCTTTCACTTTCACTATTAATCATTTTTTTGCACCCTATAAACTATATGTCTGTCTGTCTCATTGTCCGAAAATTTATTGAGCAAAGTTGTTTTACCCACAGAAATTAGCATCAAAACTTCAGATTAAGATTTCCCAAAGATCCCATAATTTTTCTTAATCTCATTTCATCTCATCACATCTTAGAAATTTATAGAATTAGATTGAAGTACGAAACGAAATATGACTCCATCATCTATTAATGAACTTTCATTATATTTAGTAATTATTGGCTTTGTTATCATAATTCTCTGGCCCAAGGGTCATGCCCTTCTAAATTCCAGGAAAATGTATTTTTTTTTACATTACGATTTCAATTTTACATTCATTTTAATTTTCATTTCAATATTCTATTGGCCATTAACTTTAGCTTGAATGGAATCACTTTTCCAAGGGCCATTTTTGATATTCCGAATACTTGCATGGAATCTTGCCTGGAAAAAAGTATATAAAGTAAAATATTTTGTTTAGTTCTCCTTGGAATTCTATTATAATTCAAAATTTCTTAGTTTACGATTGTGTATGATGCTTTAAGGATCGATTTTGACAAATTTCCTTCAAACAATTTTCATTGTACTTCTTTTACTTTTTCCTTACTCTTCTCTCTATAATTATGAAAGTTCTAATTGTGATTAGAGTTATAAGATGATGATGTGATTGTGGCTTCACATGTGTCAATCATTTTATTATTGGACGTAAAACAAAAAATGAGCATTTTGTGTGTGAATGATTTTTTCTTGTTTTCTTTTTGATTCCTTTACGTAGGATTATGCAGATTTCATTTCAAGCACGTTTAACCATATTAAACGATATTTTCCTTTTAATTTGACATTTGAAGCGTGGCAATTATTATGACACAGTAATACATTCAAACATATTAATATCTAGTTTCATTATCAAAAGAATAAAGCAAGGAAAGGATATATGATGAAAACAAAAAAAAAAAAAAAAAAAAAAAAAAGAACATGGTTGATTTACAGCAGGACATCTCAATAAGATACAAAATAACAGCGTAAGGCTTTTTGCTTTTGTAGAAACATTTAATCCGTGATTTACATGAAAATTATTTTGTAACTAAAATCTAGAAAAAGGAATTTTTCCTTAAATATTCTAAAAAAAATTTAAAGTATTAAGCTACTTAACTAAATAGTTTCCTTTTGATATAAAAACTAAAAATCTCATTAAATTGGTCTCATATTTAAAAAACGCGCCAAAAGTGTTTCATGCAACGTCTTAGATTTTAAAAAATTTTAAAATGCTTTTTTTAAATGCTTCTAATTCAATTATGAATTAAAGGAATTACAGCCAAAATCAAATTTCTAGTTATTAACTTGAGAAGATTTGTTCAAATGTGTGCAAAGATTTCAAATTGTTTTAGTTTAGGTGATTCGTCCATAACTCAAGAAGTCTAGCAAAGTTGCATTATTATATTTTTTAAATAACATTAATATTAAGCCACACCCACTTTACAATAAAGAAGCTAAATATAATTTAGGAAATTTTTTAGAAACTTTTTAAAACAGATTTCATCTCAACTTTCAACGCCCATTTTGTGAGCATTCCTTTTTGAAAGTCTAAAAATTTTCCATTAAAAATCTATTTCAGTTTTTTTGATTTTTTCATATAAAATTAAACTTTAGGAGGTATATTTATCCAACAAGAATTGATTGATGATGATTATGGTTAAATATCCTTTTTCTATCCGAAATTTAATTCTCAAGACTAATTAAAAATTATACATAAAAATGTGTGTAATTGGCCACTCATTTATTTTGCCGAAACAGAGCACAAAAAAAATAAAATAAAAGTAAAACGAAACGAAATTAGTAGTCGTAGTTGTCTCAATAAATGTAAGAAAAGCATCGTATCAAAAATAATTTCATATAATAAAAACTGTTCAGCTTTTGTGTTAAATATATAAAATGAAACAAAGCAAAGCAAAAAAAAAAAAAAACAAAAGAAAAAAAAAAAAGAAAACATAGAAAAGAAAAATGGACCTTAATAAGTACAACAATCAATTTTACATTGTCCAGGACATTCATATAAAGATATGATTATCTGTGTTTGCCTTTGCCTTTGCCTTTGTGTATGTGCAATTACAAAGGGTCTATTAAAAATTCCATGTAAAAGTAAACGAGTAGAAATCATCATCATCATTTGGGTTTGTCATTTTGGAATACAATATTGAAATGAAGTAGAGCACAAGGAAAGCAGAGTAGAATGAATGAAGGCATATTCATATATAAAAATGTGTATGTAAACAATTGAGTATGTTATCCTGTCAATTTTTATGTGTCCTAGAGCAGTATTTGGTGAATATATGCTTGAACAAAACGACAAATTTATTACGACCAAACTAATACTTAATACATGGACTGAATGTCTAAATGATATAAAATGATATAAAATGATATAAAATGGAATGAAACGAAACGAAGAAGAGCAATTGAATAGAAGTGAAGTTGGAGTTAGAGTTAAAGTTAAAGTTGATGCTGGTGTTGGCATTAGCTTTAGAGATGAATTTGATAACATAAACTAACTCTCGAAACGGAAAAACTAGATTTCTTGTATGCTCTTCATATTTTTCGTTATATTTTTTACTTTTTCTTTTACTTTTTCTTTTTGCTTTTCATTCTTTGTTGTTTTTTTTTCTTTTTTTTAGCAACTTAAAAACTTGTTTTTTTTTTTTTATCATATTTCTATTCTATTCTGTTTATCTGACAATGATATGAATAATTTGTTCTCAAGCTTATGAATAGTTTTTATTTACTTATGATCTCTCTACCATAAGTAAGGTTTACTTTTTATTTACTTTTATTTTTATTTTTTTATTTTTTTTTTGGTTAGTTGGTATCCTAACATGCATCTAACAATTCCGGCGACAATGAGCTGCTTTTTATATATAAATATATGAATGTCAATGTCAATGTCAATGTCAATGTCAATGTGAATATAAATATGAATATGAAAATGATTGTGTTTGTTATAATAAACCATAAATAATTCTATGTGTTATGCTCTCAAAGTGAAAGGGAAAGTGGTGATGACCATTATATCTATGAGATATTTTTCGAAGGTTGGAATGCCAGGAAGACAAAGTATATATATCGCAATAAAACAAGTTATTATAGATTTATATATCTATAAAGAATTTATTATAAAAAATGAAGACAAGAGTTAACAAAAATTTAATTTTTAATTTTATACTAAATAGATCATTAAATGAATCAAATAAATTAGGCATATATTTTAATGTACATCTGTACTTTAAAAATGGATTCATAACAATACTTCCCTTCGATTCATTAAGATTTATCAAATATTTTACATATCTAAAGTTTTTATGATGCCATGTATTTTTTCTATATTAAATGTTTAGAAATGTCTTGCAATGGACTTAATGGACTTTAAAAGCGTGATGTTAACATTACGAGGTTTATAGTTAAAAAGTCTGATCAAGAGTACCATGAACTGAACAATAGTGGTTGGTTTTTTTGAAAGAACTTCTTTAGTAGTGTATTCTGAATTATAAGAAAATATTCTGGTCCATAGAAAAAGAAACCAATAAATATTTAGATAGGTTTCGCGTTATTGATGTTTAACTTCTTAGAAACTTTTAAGGTTTATAATTCAACATTTTATTCAGAGATACTTGAACGGCCCGTATTTGTTTAGAGTTTCACTTATACTAAGATTTAGGTATAATTTTAGAATATATATTAAGCAGTGATTTGTCAGGCCTTAAACTGTTTTCGAAATGATCTAGTTCAACTATTTGTATATAAATGCCTTATCCAGATATTTCAAAATGAATTTTTCTCTAATCCTTTTGATTATCGAAGATTTGGTCACTTCTATAAAGTTCCCATATCATTTGATTTTAACGAGATGCTTATAAATTGTTATCTACATACATTAACTTTTCATTTCCCCTGTTTTTGTGATATTCATTCAAAAGATTTTAATACAATAAATTCTATTATAATAAAACAACTCTTATTTGTTTGCTCTTTAAATCATAAGTGCAAAAGGTGAGGCAGAAAGGTCAGCTGCACGGAAAACTTTTATGTTTACATAAATCTATCTACTCAAAATATATATCATTTTACTTTATTATAATTATTATAAGCATCCAAAAAGTAATATAAAATAAAAATAAAGAGATCATGGTCCAATAATTGAAAAAAAAAAATCTGTTGACCAAAATTAAACAGAAGCGAAATGAAATTATTATACTTTGCTTGGGTTCAACATACGTGAAAATGTATATAAATTTGTACATGCATAACCTGAGTAACCAACCACGCAGAATAATTTGTTAGAAGTTTCAGTAACTATGGTCATTCTGGTCATCAACGCTCACCACACCCATTCACTTTTTCCAATTATTTATATTTCTATTATTTCTATTATTATTACATTTTATTTTAGTTTCATATTCTATTTCTAATCATTTGTAGGGATATGTAAGAAATGTAGATGTTTCATGTAGATGTGTGTATAAAAGAGGAATTTTAATAATCATTTTTAATATCACGTACCTAGAAATTTACACATAAAACAAACTATTTGTAGTTTGTACTTGTTTTAGTGGTTTCCGTTTAATATAAAACAAGTAAGAATTTTCCGAACGGTCGGGGCTGACTCTTAAACAGCTTACATCACTTTGTTTAATATGATCAAAGCCAACTATGAGAATTACATCTCAATCAATATGAAAAAATCGTAATTTTTTTAAGTATTTTTAAAGTTTTTTATATGAGAGAAGGTTCAAAAAATAGACCTATCTGGATCAAATTTGGTGAACATACTTTTTGTGTATGTACTTGTGTTAAAACACAAGTCAGTGCCTATTTTTGCTAAGCACTATAAGCATTACGTAGAAAGTGTTCGTAAAAATAGGCCAACCTGGACCGAATACACGAACAATTTACATTAAACTACAATTCAATAATAATTTTTATTAAAATGTATTAAAACTTTTAATTTTTTTTCATTTAACGTCTTTTTTTAAAGACAGATGCTACTATAGGACATGGTCCAAAAAAAGTTAGCCAATTTGAACCATTTTTAAAAAGAGTCGTCTTGAGTCTTATGTAAAAAAATTTTATTAAAATAAATCAAAAATTGCGATTTATAATGTAATAACAAACTTGGATACACATGGACGGACAGATAAATTTTAATCGAATCAGAAAGTGTTTCTGAGTTGATCAGTATAATAAACGGCAGATCTATTTCAACTCCTTTTGAGTGTTACAAGAGTCTGCACAAATTTTTAATGCCATAGAAGTGGTATAAGGTATAAAAAAAATTGAATTGTAAGGTCCTTCATTCAAGAAAATAAGGAGTCGAGTTGTGATTACCTTATCTGCGCAACATGAATATTACCTAAAGCAATATGTGAAAAGTTCTATTAGCATCAAATAAGTAGAAGTCTAGACGGCCGAATCGACTTTGAGATCAATGCCGCTGGGTCAAGAGTCCAGCAAATTTTCCTCAAAGTGACTTCCTTTAAGGTTTAGAATTCTCTTAGTTGAATTTACTAAGGCTTTAAGTAAAGATTAACTTAATGACGTGAAATGAATGGATTTTGAAAATTAAGGTGAAGTTTTCTTAAAAATAATTTCGCTCTCTCAAAAACTCCTTGCAGATAGTTCCGGAACTAATTCTTTCATTAAATGCCATATAAATTTTTATACTTAAACTATCTTTAACACTACAATTTAAGCTTGAAATTAAATGGGGGAAAAAAACAATAACAACAACATGAACAACAACACCAACGAACCTTTCTATGGAGCCTGAATTTAAATGAATTTGAGAGTCGATTAAGTTAAAAAACTTGTTTGGAAACAAGTGATAAGTTAACAAGAGATTTTCATATTATTTTAAAATTAAAAACAAATATAGCCAAGAGTCAAATAAAAAAAAACATAACAATGAAGAGACAGCAGAAATCTGAAGAGAGCAAGAAAAAAATTTTAAAGCCAACATTAAATCAAAACAAACAACAAAAAAGCTGAAAATGTTTTTACGCAATCGAAAGAGATTACAGCAATGAATGCACATAATAGCAACAGCAATAACAATATCAACAACAATAATAAAAACAGTAACATTAACAGTAACAGTAACATCATCAATTTGAAACGTAAACGTAAACGTAAACGTAAACGTAAACGTAAACTTTCTCTTTGTTGTTAATTCGTATTTAATTGTGTTTCATTGTTATTATTGTTGTTATTTTAATATTTCACCGTTTATACCCTACATCATTTGTGGTAGACGGCATTATTATACCCTACACCACCTTAAGGTAAAAAGGATGTTAAAAGGGCTTGAGATGGAGGTATTTTTTTTTTAAACATGGACACAAAATTACTTTTTGAACTGATTTAAATCTATTTATCCGTCCAATTGGCTGTTCATGCATGTATGTTATGAAGCTGCTGGTTGAAATTTTTAAGACAGTTTTTATGAACTTTTATACATAACCCTGCTGATAGTGCACATTTGTAGCATCACCCGCCTTAAAATCCCTGATTCTAAAAAAAATTTTAAATGTGAAAAATTTTCAACGATTTTCTAATGAAAATCTACTTTTTCTACTTTTAATGAGAAGTTTCTTGTCATTTTTAATTCATATAGCAAATTTGGTTCAAACGGTTCATTATTTTGTACCCCAAACTTATTAAAACACTTGGAAATTACAGCATTTTTATTGATTTAGCCTAAAAATCATTTTTTGTGGAAATTTCGTTTAAGTGATGTAGAGTATTCAAAAGTCGACACTTGGGCAATTATAAATTTTCCACTTATTCCATTATAAATAATTATGGCCAGAAAAACCAAAACAATACAAAAATCCCGAAGAAAAAAATTCCTCTCAAAAGTCATTGAGTTTTGTGAAGAAATCGCAAAACCAAAAAAAGAAGACAATAAAAATAAAAATGAAAATTACACCATGAAATAAATTGAATGAATTGAATGACTGAATGAAAGAGTTAACTGTAGATGGCACAAAAATTGTTATTTAATAAAATGTTTTCCAGCAATTTAAAGCAAATCATAACAAATTAAAACATGGCCTCAAACAAGCGCATTAAAATCATTGAAAAATTATGTTCATAATTTTTGTGCACTGTAAAAAGATTTTAGTGTGTAATTTAGAATAAAGTTAACAGAAAATTTAACATACTCGGGCTTTATATAAAATGCTTAATTAAATTATATAAATTTTAAAAAGTAAGTGCATAAAAATTAAAATTGGAAAAAATCAGTGAAAATCTTTCACAATTAATTTAGAAAAATTTGAAAGAAATTAAATAATTAGTCAAAAAATTACGAAATTTATATATATAGTTTATTATTAATGTAATAGAAAGCAGCAGAGAAAACGATAAACAGAAAAAAAAATATGTTCCGGAAGTTATTTGTTTAAACCTTATTTTCAATTTCGTTTTTTTCGTTTACAAAGAAAAAAAACCAAAAAAAAAACAATCATTAGCAAAAACTCTGCTCGTTAAAGAGAAAAAACTGTTTTAAAAGTAGAAATGAAAAAGAAAACCAACCAAATAAGTTAAAAGTAGTGGTTTGGGGCCGCCTATTGAAGGCACTATCCTACAAAGCCTGAGATGATTGAAAAAATCCCAGAAATGAACTAAAACTCAAGAAGTTCAAAAAGAACAATTTTCCAGCAAAATTGAAAGCTACGTTACGTAGAAAAAGATGTAGAAAATAAAATATTCTGGTCCATATTTTGCGTATTCAATATTAAAGTACTATTTTCTGGTGGTTTAGATCCAAATTAGGCGTTTTATAGCGGGGCATCTTAAAATTAATTCAATTTCATTTATTTTCCATTCTCTTGGTCTTGTAGGCAAAATCTGTTCAAAATTTTTTTAACAAATTTTATTAAAATATATAAAAAACTGAGACGTATCCTTTGAAGAAATACCAGACCTAAGAAAATTTTCAAACGGGCACGTTTTAGAAATTAAAGTTACAAGGATCTTAAAAAACTTAATATACTTTATATGACAAGTAGAGTGCTTAGTTGAAAATTTTCATAGAATATAACAACAATAAGAATTTGAATAATTGAAGTCGCTAGACCTTCTTTTTCCAATCTGAAATGCAAAAAAAGGGGTAAGTGAAATTTAATTACCGATATATTTTATTCAAAAAATTCATTTCATTCAACCAAATTATTGGCTTACAAACATATATAACAAATAACAAACACTTAGTATGTTTGTGTGATATGTACGTGTATGAGTATGTGTGTAAAAAGTGCACCAAAAAAAACCAATTTGGAAAAGCAGTAGAATATTGAAGGATGTTGAACACGTTTAACAGGAAACATTACTTAAATTTTTTTCTTAACAACAACAACAAATAAGAGCAAAAGCAACAATAAGATTGATAGGAGCAACATGATGTAAAACAATAAAACAACAAATTTTAGAATATAGATATTTATGTATATGCGTAGCGCATCTTCCAACCAACACCAACCAACACCAACCAAACACCAACCAACACCAAGCAACATTCAACACGTCATAAGTGCAAAAAATGTTTTATTTATTTATTTCGTATGTCAATCTTTTTTACCTTGTACCAGCATGAACAATAAGAACGAAATTTTCTACTTAACATTTTCTTTTTCTTCCTCATTTGTTTTATTTTTTGTTTCTCTTTTCCATTTTTCCAAACACTTTTGTACAATTACATGTGTGTGTGTGTGTGAAAGTGTGCGCCTATGCGAATGGTTTTTCATACTTGGTTTTTCCATTTGATAAACTCCAACTTAAACACTCCAAAATTCTGCAACTTCAATATCAACTCTCAACTCTTTACACGTCCACACGTCCCTACGCCCAAAACGCCCAAAACGCCCAAAACGCCCAAAACTCATAAAAGTCCTTACGCCCATGTAGTTGGAATAATAACAAATATAATAATAATAAATATGATATAAAGCAGCAGCAACAACAACAACAATGTAATAGTGGTAGAATAATACCAATAAATGTGCTTGGTGCACTGAGCTCTGAGCTCTCAGCTCTCAGCTCTCAGCTGTGTTGTGTGTTCTGTGTTCTGTTCTCTGTTCAGTGCTTGGTGCAGCCAAAATACTTGTTATGACATATTCTATGACATTTCCGTTTCCTATTCATCTCTACGTGTTCTGTTGTTTCATCTATTTACACTTATCATATAGCACAATGCGCTAACAACAATAACAACAACAACAACAGCAAACAGCAACATTTAACAACAACAATTGTTACCACTACAACTCTACCACAACTTACATTAAATAACAAGCAATGAATGTGATATATACCACTTAAAATAACAAGAAGAAGAAGAAATAAAGAAGAAGATAAACATAAGCAACAGCAACAACAACAACAATAAATAAATAAATAAATAAGTAAATAGATACTGGAAATGAAACTTTACTATAAGACAAAGAACATTTTAATTTTTTTTATATTTGTAACATCTGTCCAAAAAATGGCATAGTAAGTTGAATCAAAAACTTGACAATTTTGATAAATTGAAAGTCTTCCTTAAATCACCATAAAAACGGTAATTGAAACTAGTTCTAAAGGACATTTATCGCCAGCGATTTAGAATCAAAATGAAATCTTTCAAAATATTTGTCATCTCCGATTTTTATGAAGAGGTTTAGCTTAGAATGAATTCGTATTAAAGAGTCTTAATTTTAGGCAAATGAAAGACTCTGATTACAATTTTACAATTTTTCAATTTATATTTTGAAATTGTTTGAAATTTCCTTTTCATGTAAGATTTCAGATCAGACTTCAGATCAAAGTTTTAGGTTTTGAGAGCCTATATTTTTAAATTGCATTAACTAAAAAGGTCTCTATTGTGGACCTTTATAAAATTTAATGGAAACATAAAATGAGTTTAACCGTGCAGTTCTAGAACATTCCACAAGTAAATATCAAATATAGATAATTATTAAATAATAATAAATTTAAGATAAACTCAATTGAAATTACGTTAAATTTTGAAAGTTCTGATAGTTCAAGAAAATACGAAATTCCATGAATTCAGCCTAAAACTTCTTTACACAAAAAGTTTAGACTGAACTGAATTCAAAAATGTGGGGAAGCAAGAAAATTGTGGGAAAATCTTGAAGAAACCTTTTTTCATTTCTCAAACAGCTTTAAGATTTTTTGCATCGCTAAGAAAATGACAAGTTTTAGATAACAAGATCTCAAAACTTCACTTCTTTAAACTGTAGAAAGATAAAAGAATATTCTGAAATAGATTTAGAAACACATATGAAATCAAATAAGTATGCCCTTTTTAAGTAGAATCCGAAGAGAAAGCAGATGGCAAAATTGAAATGATGATGAAAGCGTTAAAGGGAGAAATGTTTTCATGAAATGAAAACCATAAAGGTAATTGAGATAGTAAGGTATTGTTGTTATTGTTGTTATTGTTGTTATTGTTGTTTTATTATTATTGTTGTTTAAAAATAAAAATTTATATCCAATTAATAGAACGCTGTATTCAATTGTCCTTACATGTTAAATTTTAAAATTGCAAAATACCTGCCATTTGCTCAATACAAAGTTCTTGGTTTCCAAGTAATTTGGCTGCTGTTTTGTTTTGTTTTGTTTTGTTTTTTTGTTGCTAACAGAATAAGATATTATATAAAAATTTTCTAAATCATTTTTCTTCTGATATTTTTCTCTTTCTTCTTCTTCCTTTTCTTTTTTCTCCTTTCTTTATACTCATTACCAATTTTATTTAAATTGTACTAGAAATGTTTCTTTCAAAGAAATAAAAGAAAAAACTGAATAAAATGCATTTAAGTTTGTAAATTTCTGAGCAATTCCGAACAATTCAACCAAAAAATTACCTGTCCTCGTACACAAAATAAAATAAATGATGATAATATGTATGCTAGACTTATCGTAATTTTAAGTAAAGTAATTTCGTGCTACAATGGAAAGAAATAATCAAATAAACTTGAAACGAAATGAATGAATAAATGACGAAATAAATGAGAGACTGAGCAACTCAATGAATGAGAACGTGTTCATTTTAATTAACGCTTTTTGTTATGCAATCTTTTTTTTCATTTCTTTTTTTTTTTTTTTTTTTTTTTGGTTTCTTGTTTGCTTAAAATCTTCTCTATAAATAAATAATGATACAAAAAACCAACAACAAAGGTATGATTTAAAAAAATGAAAATATGTTGGAAAATATTGGTGCAAAATGTTGCCATTAAAAAAAAAGTTTCATTTCATTTTAAATTTCATTTAATTTTGAAGAGAATGACTGACGATGTATAATCATTTATAAAATTTCAATGCATATAATAACAACAGCAATCACAACAACAATAAGTAGCAGCATCATCATCAACTAAAACTCAATTTAATTCTTATGCCAAAAAATTATTATGTGCATTTGTATGCGTTAGTTCTCATATGATGCTTATTCATACAAAAAGGAAGACTTATAACAAAAAGCAAAAAAAAAAAAAAAAGGAGAAATGGAAGAAAGTAACAAAAGTAAAATGAAAGCAAAAAGAAAAGAAAAAGAAAAACCAAAAAACAAATTTCTTATTTATTTGCAAATTATTAGATTTTTATATATTCTGAATTTGAGCAAGAAAAAGTCATTGCCGCCAGCTTAGTACAACGCAACGCAACACAACACAACACACCAGAAATTATAAATTTTCCCTTCATTTGGGCCACAAACTCATTTTAGGGGTATGAGTTGATACGATTCTAACAAACAAAAAGATTCTCGCTCGCTATGTCACATTTTTAACTAAATCTTTTGTCTTTTGTCTTTCTTCCGTTGTCTCTTCCTTACTTTCACTTCCACTCATGCTCCAGCTTCAGTTCTTTTCACGCTTCTTCTTATTTGTCAAATGATTCCTTTTAGATTTTGTTAAACTTTGTGAAAATTCTATGCTACAGGAGTAACTTACTTGTTCATCTCATTTATGAATTGTTATGCTGACGCGTCAAAATAGCACCAAGTGCAAAACACTAAAACGAAATTCTATAATATATAATATAACAGAAAATGGGGAAAACGTATTGAATATGTACATGAAAGAAAAATATGAAAGCAAGAAATAAAAAATGAGAAAAAGAAGTACAAAAGAAAAATATAGTTTAAATGGTTATTTGAACACTGTCTCTGATTTAGGTTAAACGCTTAAACCAAATGTCTCTGGTATTTACTTATAAATTATGAAATCTAGTGATTCAATTTTGTTAATGACAAAATGCTAATAAATCTTGTACTTTTAATTTTCCAATTTACTATAAATATAGGCTTTATCGCTAAAGCGATAAGAATCAATTGCCTTCAAAAACGAACAAATCTCTATCTAATTTCACTTTTCAAATTAATTTTCAATTTTCTTAATTATGAGCATTATTAATGAAAGATATAAATATCAATTGTGAAATTTTTATATCAAAATATCAATTGCGAAATTTTCAAATTTCTTGTTTTATCGTTGAAACGTTAATGATCTAATTAAGGTCGTTACAGTGAATCACTTGTGGATAATATTTTTACAATTCTATAAGGATTTTGTTTGCCCTTATAAATTATAACGAGAAGTTTAAAATTTTACAACTTATCGCTAAAGCGATAAATAGTAAAACTTGAAGTACAACCAGTATATTCATTTCCTTACAATTAATTTCAGTTGCAGCTTCTTAACTATTGCTAAGTTGTACAATTTATTAAAAAAAAATTCCATTTAAAAAGCATACCTTTTAATATTATCATGTTATCGCTAAAGCGATAAAGGTAAACGGTTATAGTTAAAGGTCAAATATCGCTTAAGGTTATGCTTATTTTGATTGCATCATAAAATTTCATTTAAAATATCTTAATTATAATAACATTAAGCACTAATTTTAAGGGCGATTTAATAAGTTTTTAGATCTAATCACTAAAGCGATATGTTTCAAAAACATAAAGCATAAAGGAAATGCATTTCGTCCAAGAAAGTTTTAACTCTACCACCAAGTTTGTTCCATTTAATTAAGAGAGTACCATGAGCAGAAAAATGATGTGAAATAAAATGAATGAATCTTTTATAGCAAAATCGCATTAAGAATTTAAAATTTGCTCAAATATTATAAACAACACATTATGCCATCCTGATTAATTTGAACTTGATATATAATAAATAGACTGTTAGAAAGACAAACGTGCGACATTTGTTGAAATCATATAAACTCATGCTCGTGTCACATTTTTTTAAATGATATACAAATTTTTGTTTAGGTTAAGTGTTGCTTTATATACATAAATAAATATATATATATATATATATATATATATATATCTACATGCAATATGTTATGAATAAGGCATCGTGAAATGAGAATGAACTTGGAGCATTACAATTGAAATGGTAGTGGAATGGCATGAAAATTGGTATGAGCGTAGTAGTAATAATCATTCTGAAAGTTTTAACGTAAATTTTCTTATACGAATTTTGCTTTTAGTCTCGTACTGATTGTCGAAAATTTTTCTCAATCATCAAAGCCGATAACGACACTTCACACCTCAAACACGGAGCACACACACAATTGCCTCATTATTATGTTGATTATAATATTCTTCTTTTTTATTATGTTGCTCTAACAAACAATTCAACAAAACTTTAACAACTTTTGTTTGATTTCATTTCATTTGATTTCATTTATTTTTTCTTTGTCTTCTTATTATTTGGCTTTATTTTTTCAGAATTTTAGCATACACAAAATACAATTGGTTGTCATAACAGCAACAAAAAATGTTGCCAAAGCATCATCAACAACTTAAACAACATCAACAACATCAACAACATCAACAACAACGAAATGCCATTTCTATTGTTGCTATTGCTATTGTATGGGAAAAGTGGCTCATTGCTTTACTAATTATATCGTATTTTTCATACGTGTTCAGCATACAAAATAATGTTGTAGCCAGCAAAAGCTACAATAATAATAACAGCAATAGTAATAATAATAATAACAATAATAATAATAATAATAATAATAATATAAATATGAGTAAAAATGAGAATAATGAAAATAATCATGGTATCAGTGATATTATGATTATTAACAACAGTCGTTATAAAATAATTGACAATATGTTGCAACATATTGTATTGAAACAATATCGTTATAATAACAGGTAAGCAAATCTCTAGCACAGAATTTAAAACGTTAATTTTTTTGTGCTATTAATTTGTTACAGTTGTATTTTCGTTTTTCTTTTTTTTTTTTTTGTTTTTTATTTTTTGCTTGATTTTATTAAATCCATAATTAAGAGGCATTAAAAAGAATGCAACATTTAAATTGAAATATAATACATAACAATACAAAACTGTTAAGGCCTAAAGGCCATGTTTAATAATCAGCTTTAAAGTAAATTATTTATAAATGTTTTTAGCAAATTTTTTGAACAGTTGAAAGCGTTGTTGGAAGTGTATTCTGAAGAGCTTTGATTCATTTGTAATATTTAAACTAGGCGGTGGCGTAAGTTTCCAATTTGCTACAAAATTTATAGTGCGTTCCTTCATAAGAAATCACATTTATCATAAATGAGCAAACAGACAGACAATTATAACTACATTAATGCAGCATGGCAAGTTAATTAAGCAGGGATGTAGAGACTTTCAAATTTTTCTTTATTTTCTTGGACATTGCTAGATAACAGCACTTCTAACTTCTAGATGAACGCCTTAATAATTTATCTAATAAATGTTAAAGGCTGCTTAGGGCATTTATGGTAAAATTCAAATAAAATTTAAGAACGCCGTGAAAGGGTCTAGGGCTTTTGTGAAGTAGAACTTGCTTCAAACAAAAGTTGCGATTCCAAAGCCATTAAAAAGTAAATGTACTTTATACCACAAAAAAAAAAATTGTACTTTTCGTAAAAAGGCCTTATGTAGCTGAAAGTAGTTCAGGCTATGGATTTGTCTGGCATAAGCTTTCTAGCAAAAATTCATCAAACAGAAAAATTATTTTCCATTTTGCATTTATCCAAAAAGTTGTTCACCACAATCGCACTTTCTTGAACCATTTTCTTTCTCGCCTTAAATAAATTTGTAAATTTAAAAATATTACTCCATAAGATCCAATTGAAGCACATTTGGCAACGATATTAATTTGCAACTTTAAAGTGATTTTTAATGTTATAGAAAAATTTATTGTGAAAGAATTTAAAATATTTTATTGTGTTAAAAAAATTCACTTTTATACATTTTCTATTTCTCTTTTTAGTTATGGCAACCCTTCCATAAAAACTAGAGCTGCATCTCAATTAACTAACTTCAAATATAATCCATTGGTCCATCATTACAACAACAAGAGCAGCAAGAGCAGCAACAGCAATAATAATAATGGTTTTCGACCGTCACCATTAATCAATTTTACAATAAATGATATGTTATTAACTCAGCATAATACAATTTATAAACATAATCATTTTATTAATAATAGCAATAGTTATAACAATAATAATAATAATAATAATAATAATAATAATAATAATAAACAACAAAAACAACATAATGAACTTTGTAAGTAAAAAGCAAGAGAACGGGAACATTCATGAAATAATCGCACAAAATATTGACAAAAGTAACAATATGGAAAAAAAATTTATTATATTTCCGTTTAATGAACAAAGTAACAACCACAACAAAAATAATAACAACAATAACAATAATTACGTAAATAATGTAAAATTAGAGGAACAACTAAAGCAAATGCCTTCCAAATACAACTCCTACAATGGTTCATGTCAGATGGAGAATTTTCAACATGAAATTAGCAGAACCAGCAGCAGCAGCAGCAGCAGCAGCAGCAGCAGCAGCAACAACAACTACAATTATAATTGTAATAACGGCAACAACATATATCAACAATCCCCATATCAACAAGAATATTTGGTTCAATCGACTTTGTTAGTGGGACAAAGGGAGCAACAATATCAGCTACAAAAACAGCAACACGATTATAATAAGCTGTTGCCAGCCTATTCTCATTCAACCCAAAGTATTTTGTACGGCAGACCGAAAGGCAATAAAGTAAATAGACCAAAGTATGAGAAATTCTCTAATTCGAACAATGACAACAATAATAAGAACAATAATAACAACAACAATAATAATTATAGTAATGAAAAGGTTGATGGTTTTATTGAACAAACGCAACAAACAAATGCGATATCATATAATTTGCGTCCACAGCGACAACAGCAACAACGGCAACAACAGCAAGAAGCAAAAATTTCATTTAAAACAGAAGAATTTAGGCCCCATTTAATAACATCATTATCATCAACGTCATCATCATCAGCAGCAGCACAGCAGCAGCAGCAGCAGGAATGGCAGCACAAACACCATTAATAACTGCTTTTTCTAATTATGCAAATATCAAATACAACAACAACAACAATAATAATAATAATAATAATAATAATAATAATAATAATAAAATAACAACAACAACAACAACAAACAATGAACGTAATTATTTATTATATGAACAGGAACGTCCATCAACAACAGCAACAATATCAGACAACTATTATAAACAACAACAACAGCAACAGCAACAGCAACAAAATGTGCATCCCACACAAGTTTATAATCAGAATGAGTTAAGGCCGAAGGGGCCATTTACACCAACACTCAACGTTGCCAACGGCATTGTAAGCAACTTGAGACCATCTTATCTTAATTACCATAATTATCAAAATTTAGATGGACCACAACAAATAGCTTTAAATTATCAAAGACAACAACCGCAACAACAACAAATTAAATTGTCTAATACGAAATTTTCAACTCAACAACTGACACAATACGCGCCACAATTTTCTAAATTATTATTAGGCGAATCATCATCATTGAAACCATATCAAATGTTAGCAAAATTCTTAGGAGCCTTCACTAATTCTCAGACTCAAAATTCGATTGACGTAGCGAGTTCCACAAAACCATTGTTACCATCAATCAGTTCAAATCCAATTCCAAAACCACTAAATAATCGTGTCATTAAAGCATTAGAGAATATAGCACGTAATGATGATTTACAATGTGTACCGAAAGTTCTATGTCAAATGGTTGCTAGGCAAACGGAACGTGGACAATTGCCTGATTTTCTTACCTCACCAATCACAACGAGGTATGCAAAAAGAAATATGAAAATATTGTTGTAGCAGTAGAAGCTAAAGGAATTATTATCTGACGTGTATTTTACAAATTTGGCAAGTTTTGCTAGGATAAAAAGGAATTCAGGGTCAAGGAGAGAACTTACATAGAAACACTAGTAAAAGTTATCAAAGAGTTTTTAGAAAGACTGCCCTGCAAGACTTAGACAATTGTTCTAATTTCAAAGTTTTCATAATATACTTTAGGGAGGAAATTTAGGTTAAGTTAGGTTTTCTAAATAAATTCGTATTCTCATTAAATAGATCGATATTCTAAATTTTTAAGAAGCCAAATGCCATCAAATTTATTTATATTTATTTATTATTTATTTATTTTATTTATGCAGATTTTTAAGCGCTTTTCCCATTTCTTCACCAGCCCTTATCTATGGCAGAGCAGTATTATTAGGCGTTAGTGGTGGTGAATTGAGTTGCCAACAATTGTACTCTAAATGTCCCAATAATGATGTAAGTTTTTCTTATTTCTATAATAAATAAAAGTTTTTGAGTGGGTGGGGGAAATAGAGAATGTGTAAACTCATTGTGCCTCCATTTCATGTACACACAGAATGAAATCATTCACTATCTCAATAATTATCGTGGTGGATTTTTTAAATTCTTCAATGAACCAGAAACAAATACAAATACGCATAATCAGCATGAGGATCATTATTATCAGCAGCTACAACAATCGCAGCAGCAACAGCAACAGCAGCAGCAATCGCATCATCATTTATACACAGGAAATACAAGCAACATTCACCAAATGAATGGTGGTACAAATACTTGGCTAAATATATTGACGGCATTGACTGGCACTCAAACACAAACTCATGCCACACATTACGATATAATTAATGGAATTGGAAATATGTTCATTCAAATGTTATCTAGATAATAGTGTACAGAACAATAAAATGTAAGAGCTCTTTACACAAACAATATTGACCCCTTTCCCATCACAATCATTGTCTATAAAAGTGTACAATTACCATGGAAACTTTATTAATATTTAATTAAAATTAAAGTTAAAATTTAAAATTAAAATACTCATTAAATTATTCCACTCGAAAACAAGAAAAGTCATTGAAAAAGTGAAAAATAATTTTCAAATAATAATAAGCAATTAAAGGAAATTCCCATCTAAGTTTCTTATTATAATTCAAAGTGCTATTGAACTAAAAAATTAAATTTTGAGTTTGGAGATGAGGGTAACTCGAAAATTTGATACTTGAATGATTTCGCTTGAATGCTAAATTAGACAAAATTTAATGAAGTGGCAATTTCCACTTCATTCATGCCATATAGAGGTATTTGGCTGGACCTAATTCGAGTTCAGAACTACCTTAAAAAGGATTTAAAGAATAGTGAGAATCAGCAGAAAAAGTCCCTGGAGAAAACTCTTCAGATGGCCGATTTTGCAAATCTAAATATTTGAGGTAAAAATTTTTAATACAAGGAGCCTCCTTAAAATCTTAAGATCCTGCAGTATACCACAATCATTACCCATACCATTTTGCTTAGTATTGGGCATAACTAACATCTCAAGCAATAACTTCCGAGTACTTTCTCTTATAGAATTATTTAAATTCAATATTGAAGAAATTCTTTGAAAGTCAAAGATCTACTTAAAACTAAACCACTATAAAAATTGAATAAATCTCTGAAATTATCGTTTATTTTAACATCTTTTTCATAATTGCGTGACTTTGCAAACGACATTAAGTTGGCTAAAGCAAACTTATGAATAAGAAACTCCATAAAAAGTCAAAAAAACTTTCATTACATCAAAATATAAATTAACTCTTTTTATATGAAAATATACTTAATTTTTAATATATTTTTATATTCT
Source organism: Melophagus ovinus (assembly GCA_023089585.1). Classification (NCBI taxonomy): domain Eukaryota; kingdom Metazoa; phylum Arthropoda; class Insecta; order Diptera; family Hippoboscidae; genus Melophagus; species Melophagus ovinus. The sequence continues at coordinate 5,943,198 of JAKKIB010000175.1, forward strand.
CTTGTTCTTCTTCTTCTTCTTCTTCTTCTTTATCATCACAAGCACATATATATTCACCAAATCCTAATTACTTACTAATTGTAGAAGGACTACAGAAAAAAAAAATATTAATATATGAAGATTTTCTTTTTTAGAATGCGCAAAAAAAATATTGAAGAAAAAAATTAAAGCAAAAAGTGTATTCATTTAATATTTTTCTATAATTCCGTACAAAATATTATGTTACAAATGGATGTGTGTGCTTATGTGTGTTTATGTATGTGTATGTATTTTTGTGTTCTTGTATTTTGTGGATTTTTTTAATGAATCCCGTAAATTTTCCCCATTTCATTTATTAACAAAGACACACATACACACACATATATAAGCAATAGATAAAAGTACAGCAGCCAAAAAAGAAAGAAAGATAACAAACAGTAAAGACAGAAACCATTTAGAGTGAAAATCAACAAGTTAAGCTACGGATAAATGAACGAATAGATGATGGACCAAAAGACGGATAGATGGACGATATGGACGGATGGACGGTTGGACGGTTGGACGGTTGGACGGTCTGGATGAATGTACGAATATTATTATTAAAAAAAATACAAAATACAATCACAACTGTATGTACGAAATGGGATGTATAAAATGTTACACTAACAAAGCAAAATAAAAAAATAAAAATTGTAATAATACACACACACGCACACACACAAGCATACTCGGATCAGCAAAAAACCCAAAAAAAAAAAGAAAGAAAAACGAAAAAAAATATAAACTTTAAGCAAGAGAACTAAATAAAATCAAATCAAATGAAAATAGAATCCAGCGATACCAACAGAAACGAAATTAAAATTGTATTTGTTGCAACTGATGAAAAACATGTCGCCCATAAATGATCGCCAAGGGTACAAAAATATATTTATATAAGTAACTATTTATAGTATATTGCAGTTTAATTTATTCCGGGACTTATTTATTTTTTTTAAAGTTTTTAAGTTCTTTGCATTCACTTGTACTCACTTTCATTTATTCTTCAAATATTCTTGAACTTATTGTTTCTTGCATTCTTGAATTACTTTCAGTATTTTAAGTACCGTTCGTTAGCAGTTTTTTTTTTCAGTTTTAATATTTAATTACGATTTATTCATTTGTATTATTTTGATTTTTCTTCTTTTAAATCCTTTTTGGTTCGGTTTTTGTAATTTTGAGTCCTTTTGAATCATTTCAGTTTTTTATTTTTTCATTATTTAAAAATTGCTTTAGCTCGCGCCTAATTCCTCTAATAATTTGTCGATCCTATTTATAGCGTTTATTGTTAATTGTACATTTGAGATATTTCCCTTGTGCATGTCCTTTTAGGACAAATTTATTCTTTCTTAGTCCTTTTTAAGCCACTGCAATTTCATCGGACGTTTCTAAAGACAATTTGGGTAATTCTTCGTTTTTTATTTTAAGGCATAGATCTTAATCCTTTTGAAATCCTTTTGAATCATGCTCAAGACTTTTCTATTTCGTGCAGACTATTTTAAAATTTTACATGATCCTTATTAACGTCAATTTCCTAACACGAAACATTTTCCTATTGCTATGATTAGATCCTATTTCTGGTTTAGCCTCCTTTACTCCTTATTGATCCTTTTATATTGTTCAGTGATCTTCCTTTTTAAGCAATTTCTGTCATATCAAGCTCCTTATTTAAATTTCTTCTTCAAAAAAAAAGTCCTGCAACTTATTAATCGATATACGATATACATACACATTTATTTTTTAAACTTTTTTTGTTTAACGTAACACAACAATTTCCCCAAATAAACCAATAAAAAAAAAACAAAAAACAAAAAACAAAAAAGAAAAAAGAAAAAAGGAAAAATACACTAATAATGAAACTACAATAAATGACATAGAGCGAGTTATGTAAAAGAGTAGGAAAAGTAGGGAGTGTGAGAAAAAATAGGGAATCAAAAGACCTGACTATAATTTTAGAGTATATTGGAGCGTAATGCTTACAACTAAAATAAACATTTTACTTTTTACAGGTTAATACGCCCTCTCTTTTGACTTACTCCCTATCACTACCACTCACTCTATTCTACTCATTAATAATGGCAACAAAGGAAATAATAAAGTAAGAGCAAAAATGTAGTAAAGGACAATAACAGCAACAACAAGAAGTATCATAACAAAGAGTGTGCTTTTTTTCTTATTTTTTTGTTGAATAGATTTAATCCAGATATTAGATACCCTTCGTCTATTAATGCACGGACATTGAAATATAGAATAATAGTTAACAATAAAAATAGCAACAACAAAAGGAGTAAACCTAACAAATTGTAGGCGATTATTAATTTTTGCATGCAATTTATTGAATCTGATTCCGAACCGTATTAAGTATTTTTACATTCCAATAACAATGGGAAAAGCTTTTCTATTTTGGTTTTTGGGTTTTTTTTTTGTTTTTGCTTAATAAAATTCCATGAACAGGTACCGAAAGCTTTTCTTCTGCTTATTCCTCTTAGCTGAAATTTTTTGTTTGCGCACTCAGAGTTTGGAGATAAACTCATTTTGTCATAATGCTTGTAACTTGTAAAAAGCAACGTTGAGGACTTTACAGTCTTGATTAGCATCAAAATTTTCAATCGATTTAAAATTATGCGTCCATCTGCCAATCTTTTCTTTCTCTCTGTTCTTATAAAATACTCTATTTTTACACAAATGAAAACCTATTGACTTAAAATTCAGCAAAAACATTGTAATTTCATGTATGTTGGCTGGCATTAAAAATGAGCCAAATCGATCTCAGGGTACGCCCATAAAGTCATGCAACATAAAGTCTAGAGTTTGTTGCTCATAATTTGAAAATTGAAGCAGATAGAATGTAGAAATACTTGAAAGAATATTGAGGGTTTTATGTTTATATAAAAGTCAGGCAAATCAGCAAGGCCTATTCCAAACTATACAACTACAAATTATCTGTCTGTATCAAAATATAGCAAATAGTTTATTTGTGTGATGGATTTTCAAGATGTGGCCCCAGCTAAATTTAAATTTCTTACTTGTTTTAGCTTAAATTCTATTTTATCGTATAATCAAAGAATAAAAGTGATAACTGAAACATGCAAAAGGGAAATGGAGAGTAAGTATATTGAGAAAAAAAAGTCCAATTTGATATGTTGCTTCAGTTTATACTATTAACGCATGCATGCATTTAATACATATTGTCAACAAAATGAAAAATAAAAGCCAAAAAAAAAAAAGGAATCCATGAAAAAAAAGTCAATACAACTAAAAAAAGCGAAAAAAAATCGGTGTAGAATGTTCCTTTCCCTGAAACCATTTATCAACTGTTATCTTAAATTTGTATCATGCATCACTTGCCATTCAAAATATAATTGCATTATCCGAAAATATTTATAGCACCCAGAGGAAACTTGGATTATACCCAACACAAATTTTCAAAAGTTTTCTAATAGATTTGGACTTTTAAATCCTTTCGATTAAGATTTACTTCGAGATGACATTTTCTTTTCTCTTTTGTAATACTTGAAATGACATTTTACTGTTAAATTCATTAATTCAGATTATTTTTAGAATACACAAAAGTTTGAAGTTTTCTAGTTGCTGGCATAAAAAAGCTAAGCAAAAAATTTCAATCCATTTAATTTCACGATTTTAACCAATAAATTGTTTCAGAAAATAATGAAGTCCTTGATCTTTTGTTTTGATATTTAAAAATGTAAAATAATTCACAAAATTCTAGTGATACCCAAAATTTATTGAAGAAAATTCGGGCCATGATTTACAACAGAATCTCGCTATAAAAAACTTATTGAATTTGTAATAAATTTCAAAAATTCTTGCTTTCATATTAAGAGACTTGATATAGGGTATTTAGTAGTCAATATCAATTTAATGTAAATGTTTTTTTCTATTGTTTGGTCCTTTTAGTTTTTGGTTTTTTCCATTTCACAAGAAATTATATGAAAACCCACATGTGCTTTACTACGAAAACAATGATGATGATGATGATGATGATGTTAATGAAAATTCAGAAGAAGAGGAAGAAAAGAAGAGTAAAAAAATTACATACATATATATTGCATAATGACTCTACCACAATGCTAGCGGCCGTGACTTTCCTGGTCATTTGCTTTGGTGTTGTAAAATGTTCAAGTATCGCACAGGATTTTAAGCAAAATGAAAGCGAAACAGAAAACTATCACACAAAAAGGGAATTTTAATAAAATGAAATAATATTTATAATTATGGTGTTCATAAAAACGTGCAATGACGACAACTGGCATGCATGCAAATTAAATGGCTGATTGTTAATATGAAAAAAAAATAAAAGTGAAGAAAAAAGGAAGAAAATTCGATAAACGGAAAAACCGTAATGTGAAATCAAATGTGCATAATTTGCCGCTTAAATTAATATAAATTAGTTGACGTAAAAGAAAATTAAACCTAATAAAAAGTGGTTTATTTCAGTTATAGTTTGATCTTGCAAGAACTGATATCGATATTAGAACTATCAGGGTATTCATTAACACTTAATTTAGAAATTTCGACTTTAAAATTTCGATTTTAATTTGGAAATTTATATAATAAAAATTTAATAGCATTTAAGAGATTTGTTCAGTAAAACTTAATTCCACTCAGAGAAAGTCGCAGTCATAATTGTTGCAAGTTTTGATGAATCTCAACATTTTTAATGGCTTTGAAAAGTAAAATTACTTTTGATGTAAGCAGCAGCTTCCTTAAAGCATGAGACAAAATATTTCAGGTAACATTTTATCTAAAGAATTGTTTTAATTAATCTCCATGTCGTTTGACGGACGCGATATAAAAATGTCGCATTTAATATGCAGAAAAATATCAAAAGCAATATTTTTTCTATAATTTTCTGTTTTTTTTTTTTGTTTCCTTTTTTTATAAGATAAACTTATGGCCGCCTGAACGATGAATAATTATAATATTCTGTGGTTTTTTTTATTATTTTCCTTTTTAACAGCCTTATTCATTTGCATTAACAAGCTTTATGATTCTAATTATTATGTATATGAAAATATCGCTTATATGCTAAATGAAAAGCGCTATAAAAATATATAATAAAAATATTTAAATTACAAATAAAATTAAAAATATATTTATAAATTTGTATAAAAGATTATGCCATATGCAATCGCTCTCGCGGTTTTTTCTCTCCCTTTTTTTCCCCATTAAAAAGAAACGAGAGAAAAGTAAAAACCAAAAACTTAAAAAAAAATTGCCTTAGTTTTTTGTTTGTATTACATAACGGAAACCCGTTATAAAAATAACTGTAAAATCATTTTATATTTTTTTCTTTTTTACTTATATATTTTCGTTTCATTACAACCTTCGTATATTTTCTTCTTCTTGTTGTAGAGATTGTTGTCTTTGATATTTCATTTCATGTATTCAGTTTCGCTTGATTCAAATAACAAGAACAAGTAAAATTACATTACAAACATATATCGATATGAACACACACGCAAACACATGCACATACACGCACATGTCAATAATATGTTATTTAATTTACGCAAGAATATTATTTGCATTTAACTTTAAAATATATGGCCAATACATTTTTAGCAAACAGCAACGGCTGATCATAAAGGCTTGTTGCTTGCTTGCTTATTTAACTGCCTCACCACAATATGGTTTTAAAGTCATATATAGAAGAGAAGAAGAAGAAGAAGAATCAGACCAACAATAATAATAAATAACAGGAGCAATTACAGTACAGAATTTAACGTTGGACCATCACAACACACTTGTGCCTCCGTTGATAATTTCAGTTTTATATCAAACAAGAAGAACAAGAAGAACAAGTTAAAGCAAAATAAATAAGCAAATAAATGTGGGGAAAAAGTGTCCTCTTGAACAGCCTCCAATCTCTATATTTTTATGTTTTGTATAAAGCAATATTCATATTTTCGTTTGAATTATGCTTCATGAACTCATTTCAGCTGGTTTCAGCATCATTTTGAACTGTTTACATCAACTTATAACAGAACTTACCAAATGGCAATTGGATTGGTCTTCATTAAGTTAAATTTATAATAACGATGGCCCTTAAAAAGATTTCCATCTGTCATATATAGCTCAATATTTATTATTTCTTTTGAGGCCCTACGAATTTGAAAATATAATTTTTCATTCTCAACTGGGCGTGAAACTTGACCCAAGTGAAATTGTAGGATAATTTCACTTTATTGAATTTTCTTAAGTAATTATAAGGCCTTTCAAGATATCCATAGCCAATTTTAACTAATTGAAAAGCCTAGAAAATTATACGAAAAGGTATTTTAGAAAAAAATCTAAAAGGACCACGAAATTCAACAAAGAATTTAGTTGATAAGGCAAAGATATCGTAAAACTATTTTGCGATCGCATATTTTTACCATGAGGAAAGATTATCTAATGTACCAACTACGAGTGTGAATAAATCGAACCATTTTGGAATATTTCTAATAGAAAAATATTAATGAAAATGTTGCCTTCCTTTAAGTTCATTTCTTAAAGAGCTTACCCCGTTTTCTTTAATGCAATTAAATAGTCGTGAATGAAGTGAACAATTTGTAGTAATCGAAAGTTTTGGAAAGAGTTTTCTGCGAGGAAATCAATCTGAACTTAAATTATCACAGCGCATTAATTTTTGGTTGATAAACATCCTAAATTGTAAATTCTATTCAAATATTACTCTTTAACTCTTTCTAAATTAAGATGCTCCTAAAAATTACACCTTCAATTTATTGGAAAAATTTCATGAAAATAATTGTAAAATTGTATTTTTCTAACACGCTTAGATTAATGTTCACATTTACCAACAGCTATGAATTCTCGAACTCCTAAAAAGGGAGACAAGGTGACAAGTTTGGCCAACCCTGCCATCATTTATATACAGAACTTTATTGTCAGTTTATTCAGATACTCGATTAATAAATATAAAAGACATTCTTAATAATTTTCCCAAACTTTGGCTCTGCGCCCATGACTCTATTTCTATCTCTACCTTTGTCTTTGGCTTTGTCTGTCTTGTATAAACATCCATGTATGGCTGCATAAAACGGATATGAAAAATGTAAAAAGATGCCTTAAGTAGAGAAGTTTTAAAGTGCAACTACAAAGGAATCTTGAGGTACATACTCAAATCAACCCATAAAAAAATCAAAACTTCAAGAATGCTGCTTCATTTAGCAGTTTTTTTTTTGCTTTCCTTTTTATTTCATATATTTACGTTTAGTTTCATTTTTTTTTTTCTTATAATTTATTTTGCATGAATATTTTATGAATGAAATTTTTTATTGAAATATTCTTGATTATACATTGAAAATGTTAGCGTGGCTTTGCTGGCGGTAATGGATCACCAATTTTTGGACATGGCATACGTTTCGCTAATAAACGACACAGCGGTACATCCCGTGTAGCATCACCAATGAATACAGATAATAAATACCATTGTTTTGTGCCAGTCGATTGTATTTTGTAATCTCTATAAGAATATAAAAAAAAACAAGATAAAAATAAAAAGAAAATATATTAAATAGAACTGCAATAAGATGAAGGTAAGTGAAAATAAAAGCAGATATATTTTCCTGAATTTAAAGACTTTTACAATTTTTATTCAAGTCTTTATTTCTCTTGCTGTACATTTCTATAATTTATGTATGTGTGTGTTGTAATAATAACGAGAGAATACAATAATAAAGTAACATAAGAGAGGATTTAAAATAATAATAACTTATAAGTAATTGAAGAATTATAGAGCGAATATAAAATTTTTCATCATTATTATTATTTTAGCATCTTAAACGTCATTATTATATTATTTTATATTTTATATTTTTGATAGAATTTTACTTTGTGCTATTGTATGTAACATGGAGAAAGATTTGTGACTACTTTTTAATAAAGTCTTTTTTTCTAAATCAATTTAAATATATCTATTTGTCTTTCCATACGTCCTTATGCCTATAAATATGTTATTAAAATATACAAAGTGAAAATTTGATATATTTGATAATATTTGTTAGATGGAGAAGTTTCGAATTCAGAATGGAGAGTCTTTGTGATTCAGAACAATTTTGACAACTGTAAAAAATTGTTATGTCATAACAATTAACAACAACAAATTTCGGAAATATATTGCTATAAAATTTGATGCTCGGCCTTCTTATAACCTACAAAAAAAAAAAAAAGTGGAAAATGCCTCTATAAGAAACTTTTCAAAACATTCAGAAATTTAACTCTTTTTACTCTTTTTGATTTGTTAGTCATTCTCTGAATCTTCTTAAATCCTAATTAGCAAAGCCTTGCAGAGCATTCAGGAGATGGTTGTTATTAATTTGAATGTTGCCACTTGTTATTAATGTAAAACTTCTTAATATTATTATTAACCCCCGAAAGTTTCTATTAACATATTTTACAACATCATACATTTATAAAGTAAAGTATGCAACATGAAGTGCACTTGAATACAAAAGTAAAGATACAACTAAAATCGTTGTTGAACATTGAAAGGTTGAATGAATGATTAAATGAATGAATGATTTTAAGAAACATAATGTGAAACATAATGTTATACGCTTCACTAATAATTATGCACTAGAATAAAATCTATGCGTGCCTTAAAAAGTGAAATAATATTAGTCGTAGTGAATCATTTCTCATTTTCAATATGAGTAACAATTTTAATGATGAATCCGCATCCAAAAAGCTTGAAAAAATTGCCTTCAACTTGATCTGATATAACTTGAATTCTATAATCGACAATTATTTCACGTAAATTTTATAAAGAGCGATCTGTTCTTAGATGGAAGTAATAAAATGTGAACTTTTCAACTTTAAAGATTTGGAAAAACTTGCCAGGCATAAGCAATAAAATTTTATTTGAAACTTTTATGCAAATTTCTTAAAAGTAATTTTGGAGTTTGAAAACTACTAAATATATTTAAAACTCTACTGGAAAATAAACTAAAGAAAAATCTTGTCTCATCTAAACTAAATTAACTCACAAATTTTCATAGGACTCTTTTTTACCTTTCAAATATCTGCATTTGACAATTTGTAAACTTTTTTTGCTTCAATTCAAATTCTAATTCAAATTCAAATTCTAATACTGAAATTCTTGTAAAGTTTATATAAACAGAATGACCGCAGGGATTCTAGATGGAATGTCAATCTCTATATTTCATTATTCACTATTCGAAACTACAAGATAAAAAAATCATGATGGAAACATGGAACAATAATAAAAAAACAATAGAAAATCAAAACAATTGTTAGTTAAGTTGTTAGTTAAAAAGGAGTTTTAAGTGTTTTGTAGAATTATACAAAAAAATTTCTTCCTTTAAGACATTACCCAACCAAATAGTTAAGTTAATTCTATATAAATTCTAGGAAAATTGAGCGACTTAAGAAAATTTAGCGCTGTAATAATTTTCATGTAAAATACTCAAAAATCGCAAAAAAGCGATTTTCAAGAAAATATCAAAAAAAAGTAGACGTAAAACTGATACCATTCCTTTCTACTTTCAAAGCCGTTGATGATTGCAAAAGTGTAGAAGACTCCTGCAAATCAATCAATTCTTAAAATGATTGCTTTTAGAAAATTAGAAACCGTTTTCCGGTTTTCAGGAGATTCCACACAAAATTGCCTTTGATTTGATATGGTTTGCTTTATTGTAGGGTGTAAAATTTGTTTTAATGTAGGTGTAAACTATGCCTCGCAATCTTTTCCATATGTCGTTGATTATGATCAAGTTTCCTCAATTCTTTCAAATCTCGTGCTGTTTGGTTTTTTGCAACTTTTCCCATTTTTTTGTTTTTTATTATTTAACTAAAAATTGATGACAAGGTGTGCATTACACTTTATGAATGAAAAACAAAAATTATATTAAAATATTTAGCACATTCATACGCACACACACACACACACACACACCACACACACACACACACAAATTATATAATAACAAAACACAATGTAATGCATTTTGACACTTTTGTAAAATAAGTGGAGATTTCTTTATATTTTGCTTACTTTTTTTTCCTAATAATTTTCTCTTTTCCTTATTTGTTGTTTTTTTTTTTTTGATTTTTTTTTATTTTTTGGGATGTTAAAAACGTATGTGACACATACGTATAAACAGAAGTTTTCAAAAATAATTCATATACAACAATTTTTACGTTACGAATAAAATGGAAAATGATAAAAAAGAAAAGAAAAATACAGCAAAACAAAGCCAAACAAAACGAAGCAAAATAAATCCAATAAAGATTGAGGTAGTGAGATGAATGAATATAAAACAACAACAAATTATTACGTCAACACCAACAGCACTATTAACATTAACTTCAATGAAAACAACAAAACTATTGTTAAAATTGTAAACTTTTTAGAACACAAATGGAAATTGGCATCTCGGAAAGAAGGTATGAAAAAAAAAAGAAGGAAAACGTAAACCAAAATAAGAGAAAATATGAGAAAAGTGGAAGAAGTTAGCAATGAGAGGAGAAAACATATAACTGTTTGGCAAATAAGAATATTATTTAGATGTATAAGGCTAATGACAAGTGACAAATACCCTTCACTTGAATAAAAACATGTCCATACATATCTACAAATTAAGAAGTCAATCTTGAAAAATGTGCATTTGCATCTTTAAAAAAATTTCACGCAATGAGCATTTAACTAAATAGGTGGAAAAATATTTTAATATAAATAAGTAGGCGTGGCATATAACATCATAGCATTAAATTCACATTTATTTTTGATTTAGAATTCCCTAAAAATAATTTTTACGAATTATTACGTTGAAATTACATTTTCTTCTTGTTTGGTTTTTCAAAAAGTGGGCGTAACGGTGAATTAATTTTATAAAATTTCAATAGAAACTGCCACAATTGTAGTATTCTGAAAAATTCTAAAAAATTTTGAAAATAAATTTGAACTTGAATCAGTAATCTTATATCAATAGTAAAAATCTTTCAAAATTCTATATCAAAACATTTAAAAGATTCATATAAAGAAACTGAAAGATCATTATTTGTAAAAATTTTAGTGAAGCAAATATATTTTCTTATAGAGGTTGTTAGATATTTTTTGGAATCGAAATATGGATATAATAAAACGCAAATTATTAAGGAAAGCATCCAAAAAATATTGCAATTAATTTATGATTTATAATACTAAAAATTCTACATCATATTTCCAATCTTTTAGAAGGTTGGAAGGTGCAAAGTATTCATCAAAGTGTAAGTTTATCTATAAAATTTTGTAAAATACATCAGTAACTTTGCAATCTAAATCTACATTAAACATTATACATTGAAATTATTTTATTTATGAAAAATATCCAGGATATGAAAATATATGTTTACAAAAATGTCTCCCACCGTCCTTACCCCAGTTTTTTGCAACAATTTTCTTTTATTAGTTTAGTTTAATAATTACAAAATATTTGTTAGTTTATATGAAAACAGGAAAGGTTTTTCATTTAGTAATATAATAAATAATAATAATAATAATAATAATAATAATAACAACAACAACAACAATTATAGTAGGAGCAATATAACAAAAAATATAATAATAATGATTTAGAGTTAAAGTTTTATGTAAAACTTTACTAAAAAATTGTTCATTGGCATAAATATTTGAAGTAAATGTCTACAATTCTAAGTGAAGCAAATTTTTTGTGTTAAGTTCTAAGCATAAATTTTTGTTTTCATTTTTAATATTTTAAAGTTATATCAAACTAAATATATGATGAAAATCTATCGAAGAGACTTTTACTTCACATTAAGATGAATTATATTAAATATTCCAATAAACGATCGCATCAAAAGTGCTAAACGATTTTCTACAAGCATTAAGTTGTGAGATTTAAGAAGAAGTTTTCAGACTTCATTTAAATAAAAAGTAAATCGATTCTTCAGGAAAAGTTTAATATAATTTTTTACAAGGAAGTAGCAGCACTAATTTGATATATCAAATATTTCCTGTCTATTTTTGAAAAAATGTAAAGCATTTTATGGAAAAATTATTGTTACTTTTTAAATTCTAAATTTGAAGTTTTTTAAACTGGCCTCTGAACTTTGATCTTTGAATTCTTAAATCTTTTATTCTAGATCACTTTGGCAAACTCTATTTGGATTTCGAAAGCATACAAAATTAGTTTTGTATCCTTCTCACAACAAATAATTGATAGACTTTAAAAAACAAATGTTACCTAAGAGTAAACTTTAAAACTATATACTCTATTATTCTATTATCCTGTTATCCTATATATACACAAAATAAAATAAAATAGAACCAAACAGAAAAAAAGTTTTATTCTGTTTTTCTTCTTCTCTTTTATTTGGATCTGCTGCAACGTTGAATAAAAGTATGATTCATTTATTACATATATATTGTTAGTTTATATGGTAACCTATAACCCATGCCGTTGGCATGCCTGTGTCATGTCATTCAATATTCTACTACCAAAAAAATATACATTAAATTTTTATTAAATTTCTTATCCTAACAGTATACTATAATTTTATTTCTATTTATATAACAGATATGCATTGTACTCTCTTTTCCAGGTCTCTCTCACACTTTTACTTAATTTTTGTACTTCTTTTCTCTCTCTCTCTCTGTGTGTAAACAGAGAAGTAAATCATTTTAAATGGAATCATCATGTTTTCTTAGTTTTCCACAATTTTTTTCTCTGTGTATTTTTTGTATTTCATTTTGTATTATATTACTTGTTTGTAGTTTTTTTGCTTTTTATTTCTCAAATGTTCTCTTCTCTTAATGAATGTATTAACAATTTTACAGTTATCTAAGGTCAGCAACACTGCCTCAAACTTAATGCAATGCGTTCGCTCATACGCAATTGTACGATAAAATAAAAATGAAACAACAATAACAACAAGAATAATAACAAATAAGAGAAACCCGAATTCTATTGATTTTTATTATATTTCATGTTATGACTGTTAGCAATTTTAGTGTTATCATTATTATTACTATTACTATTACTCTTATTCTTATTATTTTTATTATTATTATTAATAGTAATTATTATTATTATTATTATTTATTATTATTATTATTATTGTTGTTGTTGTTGTTGTAGTTTATTTAATTTATGTAAATTGTCAAAGTCATAAAATTATGAAAATTTCTGCATTTGAACTGTACAAACAATTCAAAAGCGAGAAACGATAACAACAATGAAAATAATGCAATTCTTACGTAAAGTCATAAAACCAGAGAAAATGGCAAAAAAAAAAAAACACTTGCAGATTCAATTCGTTCGATTAAATTAAATATATTAGATGTTTGTAAATTCACATAAAAGCAAAACAACTAGAGAAAAGAGAGAGAGAGAAGCAGAGCCAGAGAAATTGGAAATGAATTTGAATGTATAAATAACTTCAGATAAATATCGAAAGAACATTTCAGAAACTTTTCCTGTAAATGTTTAAAACATGAAAAAGTTTATTCAATACATTCAATACGTAACATTCGTTCATTCGTTCATTCATTCATTCATTCAATACATTCACAGAAATATCTTTATTAACCAAGAACGAAAGAAACAAGAGCAGCAACAACAATAATCATAATCAAAGTTTTTACAAAGACATGTCATTACGAAAAGTTTTCAACTTTTAAGTTGTTATTTTTATTTTTGATTTCACTCGATTCTTTTGTTATTTTCTTTCACTTTCCTTCCAATACATTTAACAAACAAGGAGTGCAGCATAAACGAATAAATGGATGGCTGAACGGATGGATGATGATGAGAAATAAAAAGTAAGATTCGTGTAAGCACACTCATCAAAAATATTCATAAGAACACTAAAAAAAAAAGTATTGAAAAAATTACAAGAAGTTGTAATGAAATGAATTGAAAAAGAAGAAATGAAGATGAAAAGCGAAAACATTAAATTATACACAAATGAGCTGGCATTTTTCACATAAAAATTGATTGAGAAATATTTTTCATTTAAAATGGTAACACCAACAATAATAACAATAATAACAAATATTCTATGTGCCATAACCAGACGACGAAAATTAGAAGAATTCATAAAATTGAACATTAGAGAAAATATAAAAGGACTTCCTTCAGGTTGTACAAAGTGAAAAACGTATCCTAAAAAATAAGTTACATAAAAATCGATAGCTCAACAAAGTTACGATACTTCTTGCCTTAATCTTAACATTTTTAAACTATTTAACATTAATATTATTATTATTATTAGTGTTATTATTATTATTATTATTGTTATTGTTATTGTTCATTATAATTAATATTGTTGTAATTATTGTTATTGTTGTTGCTACTATTATAACGTTATACAACAAAATCAATACAATCATAATTAAAATGAGAAAGATGAAAATTTTTTTTCTTTATTATCAATTGTTGTATTTACCTAAAAACTTGCGGCCAATTAGATTGATAATTTCTGTTGTTGTAATTGTTATAATTATGATATGTTAATCCACGAGAGGCGTGTACCCGGCATGGCTCCTCCAAAACGCAAGCATTCAAACCGAATTCCCTTAGAATCTCCTTTTGTGCGATATCAGCATCCTGCATTAGTAAACCATTGTCACGTTTACTGCGTGATTGATAAGTGCCTGCAAAGATTGAATCTTTTCATTAAATAATATAAATCTCTAATAATAAAATAATTAAAGAATGCAATAAATAAAATGTTTATACGGCTCGTGCGTTTATCTAAAAAAGTATAAGGAAAAATTTTCAAAATCCTTTTAATTAAATAAAAGTGAAAAGTGGCAACAATGCTTAGTTTTTTTTTTTTAATAGAACTAAAATGAAAACTTAAATAACTCTGTACTCTTGTTTTATTGTTATTGTTGAAATAAATAAATAAAACTAAATGAAAAGAGGCCAAAAAACTAGAAAATTTGTTGACCTAAAAAAAACAAAAAAAAAAAAAACTTTATTAGCATAACAGAAACTCTTGACATGTAAATGCAAGGTTACATCATTTTTTCTCAAAACAATTGTTTTCATAACAAGTTATATCCCATAACTTACTTACATATATATTTGTATGTATATAAATAACCTTGATGCCATTTGTATTTTACCCAAAGCACAATAAAAAAAAAAAAAAACAAGTGGCCATAATTCATATTGTTTGTACATGTTTAAGTGTTTGTTTGTTTGAAAGTCTAACAGCATTCAACGACTATTAGAAGATTTCTAATAAGTCACAAGACCTTGGGACTTTTAATGACAAATACTTTTCAAACATACATTTTTCTTTATATATTTATTTTTTTTTATATTCAATTTTGTATAGAAAAAAAAAACCATTTTAAATTTAAAAATTTCTGTATGAATTAATTATGTACAAATTTATGTTGAATGTAACAACATCAAACAAGCAATCATTTCATTCAGATTTTCTCATAATTCTCTTATAATTGTTATGTACATCTTATATTGAGAAATCTGTATGCGAATGATGAAGAATGAATAAAATAGAGAATGTAAAATTAAATTATATTTATTGAAGAAATTTTGCAATATCTAATCAACTAAAATATTCATGACCTACAAAATACAATCAGCTAAATTGCTAAGTTGCTTAACTCGCCAATGAACATAAATGTATAAAAACAAAATGAACCGTTATACGGATCAAATAAATGCACAAATTGAAAAAGCTTAAAATGATTGAGGAAGTTTAAGAAGATTCACTTTTTGTCATACTTTTATTTCTATAAGCATCGTATTCCAAATCAATTGAAAGTCTGTTTAATTGTCTGATAACTGGCCAGTTCTAATAACTAACTTTCTTGAAAGTGGCAAGTTTAATATTTTTGGATGATATTTGCTGCATGGAAGAAGAGTACTTTCTTGAGAACTTGAATAAAAAAGTCATTACAAATTTCTTCTTTTTTGATCTACAAAACAATTTAAAAATTTGTATAAACCATTTTGAAAATTTGTATTTTACACTTTGATGACTGACTTTCTAAATCTGAAAGTTTTTTTTGCAAAATATTTAAAAATTAGCCTCGTTTGGTTGTTTGTTTTTCTCAATTTATTTTTCAATTAACTGTTATGAAATATATTTTTCCTTATGTTGTGTGACATAAGAAAAAAATTATACTTATAAGAATGTCTAAAGTTCCTTAGAGAAATTCAATTAATATCGCTTAAACTTATTAAGAGTTCTATGCAATTCAATTTAATCTATGCTGCTTTTCCACCAAAAGAATTAATTGAAATTTTTTTTTTTTTTTTTTTTTTTATGAGAATATTGATAAATTTCCTCCAACACTCTTTGGTGCTATTTTTCCAAGATTGATTTTTAAAACAAAACATTTTCGTTTTATTGCAATTTTTTTTGTGATTTACTTAGTTGTTGTCATTTCACATTTATTTTCACATAACACATTACATAATAATCCTGTAGTTTTATGTAAAATTTTAAGTACAATGAAAATATACTCACTGGGTTTTAATGAATATGCTAATTTTTTGGCAAATTGTGATAAACGCACTGATAGAATTATTACTGGAAAACCGATTAATTGTACGGGCAATTCAAATAATGGATCAGGATTTTGTGTTTGAGCCGGTTTTGGTAGAAAATCCATTAGCAACATAAATAATAAACATAATGTTGGTAATTGCGCTAAGGATGATGACGCAATGCCATTCAAATTCATGTTTTAGTTTTTTATTTATTTATTTATTTATTTTTTTTTTTTTTGGTCGTTTTGCTTTCTCTTGATTTTGTTGATTTTTTGTTTTTTGTTTATTTTTTTTTCAAAGTCCGCTTTCCTGTTTATTATAATGCCCAATATGTTTTTTTTTTTTTTTTTTTTTTGTATTATTCAACTGACTGATTACACTGATTCTACTGTTGTTGGTTCAAGTGCGCGTTATGTTACTGATTGAAATGCTTAAACCGAAAAACAAACTTGGCCTAAAACTAAACTAACTCAAACTTAGCATAACATAGTGAAATAGAGAGAGAGAGTGAAAGAGAGAGAGAGAGAGAGTGAAAGAGAGATAGGGAATGAAAGAGAGAGAAAGTGTTAGACGTAGAAAGTGAGAAAATTGTTTGTATTGTATGAAAAAGGAAAGAGGTACGAGGAAAAAGAGAGAAAAACAACAAAATATGGTAAAACAAGTATTATGTAAAAGTGTGTTGTTACAACAAATAAAGAAACAATAATATTGTTGTAGCAGGTGTAAACGATTCCGCTACACTGATCAAAGGTTTATAATTTATTATATGATCTCTTGGAAAACAATTACCTTAAAGAGAGACTGAAAATTTTTTTCTTCTGATATTATGAAATTTATGCAAAATGTTAAGTGTAAATTTTTAGCTTCATTCTGATTTATATAAATTTTATTAAATAAATGTCAAGTCAAGTAAAATATGGACTTTGTTAATCATTCGTAACTCACTCGTTAGGACTTCTAAAAAATGTAGAGCTATCAAATGGATTTTTGTGCTCAGATATACTGAAAATTCATCATAATGCAATCAAAACCAATTAAGCATAAACTGAATTGAAAAGTTTTAAACTTTTTGATACTACGACTTCATATTTCCAAACTTAATCAAAACAAGTAATCGAAAAAAGTTAATAAGAAATGTCAAAAACAAAGTCCGATATAAAAGTTGCAGTTTTTCTCTTCATATTTTATTGTAAGCAATAAACTAAAGACGCTCCTTGAAAATGGTACATGCTTAATTCTTCTAAAAACTTCGTATCGAACTTTAGATAAAAAGTATTAGATTAGATTAGGATTAGGATAGATTAGATTCATATTTTCAGCCTAAAATTTAATGAGATTTTATGAATTTTTAAAGATCTATAAAATATTGCGATTAAACATATCACCACCTATCGATGGATATCTAAAATATTTACTCGACTTTTTCAAAAGAAACTTTGTAACCAAAGCAGTTATTAAAGTGCTTAAAAGCATATGACGGAATAAAAAATTCCAGGCACTTACTAGCAAATACACTGATTAGAGTCTTTAGTGGAAACAACACTAACAACAACAATTTCTATATAAATAATTTTCGTTTTTTTTTTTTCTTTTTGGTTTTTACGTGTCTTAGATTTGAAGGTAAACGCCAAATATTGACAGCAGCAATAGCAACAACACCAACAATATCAGCGCAATGAAATTTCGATTGCATAAAAAGTCTTCATAACATTTTACACGGTTATAAATAGCAACAATTTTTATACGTTAATTTTATAAGCAAAACATAAAAAGCAACAAGCCAAAGCCAAAATGAAAACCAAACAAACATATAAAAATAGCTTAAGGCTAAAAGAAGAAAAAAGAAATAAGTTACGCAAATATTTATGTCACTTAAAGTGTGCGCTTTTTTTCTCTATTAATTTTTTTTCAATTTTTGCATTTTTTTCATTTTTTTTTTTTTTTGTTTTATATATAACTTAAAAATAAACGCTTGCACGCACTTGCACTCTCTGTTTTTCTTCTTTTTTTTAGCTTATGACCACAAATAATCAATGACCATTGATCGCCAATTTAAATCATGTAAAATTAGTTAAAATGAGAAAGTCAAATTGGGAAAACCCAAAAATAAAATCAAAATTAATCAAAAAAGTGAAAGCCGTTTTACATCACCGTAACACTGTGTGTGTGTGTGTGTGTGTGTGTGTGTGTGTGTGTGTGTGCGAGCGCATACAACTTTTAACTACATTTAGTCGTATATTTAATCGAAAAAGAAAACATAATTGAAATTCATGATCATATTTTTATTTATTTGGTTAGGATACGACTTCAACAATCGTTTAAATTGTACACATGTCACATTTGTACACACACACACACACACATACAAAATACCTTATAGATTGTAATTGCAAAACTGCGTGTAATCATTTAAAAAATTCATTCGTATAATTAATTAATAATAAAATCTACATTTTCTTAATGAATCTCGATCATTGTAAAATCATCGTAAAAATTTTGTTTCTTTAATAAAACGACACAACACCTTTTAATTGATCGATAACATCAGCCAAAATGTCCAATTGGATCTTTACGCTTTGTCATACTCTGCATCACTTGCAGTGCGGTCTGTGAACAGCATGCAGAAGGAGTTAAGATAGACTTACCTTTTGTCATACCGAACAACTTCGAATCACTGTCTGAATCAATATAAGCATGTCTGTCCGTCCATCTATTAACTGCCCATGCATATTTGGAAACGCAGTTCGAGGCGCAATTTTGGAAATTTGTTATGTAATTGTGTCTAGTTCAAAAGATGCCCGAAAAAATTATGGGTAACGTCAGACTCTTATTACGACCCCGCTCTTTATTATGATTTATGTAGAAAAATTTATAATTTCGGATATTCCTTCATAAAAATATGATATAGGATATTCAAAAGCCAGTTCCGACCAATAACCCACAAGTTAAAGGTTGGGGGTATGCTAATATAGTCATCATGTTTGTAACGCCTAGAAAGCATTTATATTCTTCATCAGCATCAAATTCTGAATTGATTTAGCCATTTCTATAGGCCTATCTATCTGCGTGGCTGCTGTATACATCCTCCTGTCCTCCTGGGCTCAAGTTTGGCAGAAACAGAGAACATGATTTATGATTTATAATTAATATCAAATTCTGCATCCACCTGGGCCATATAAATTAAATTCAATCGCAATTTGATCTCTACTAAGAGCATCACTGATAAAAATTTATGGTTTCTTTTTACGAGGAGTACAATTTTCCTACACCTACTTTAAAATATGAAAAAAAATGGATCACACCTATTGAAAATTGTACAACTAAATTTGTAATAATTTCAAACACAATGAATATCTCTGCAAAAGTTGTACAATATACAATGAAAATGGCACTCTATAAAGGACCCTTATAAATCCTTCTACAGGATATTTCTCTAATTTAGACTAAAATAATTAAAATGATGAATTTATAAGAATGTTCTTCTAATTTAGCATAAACTACATAAAACATATGAATAATTAAATAAATCGGCCTACCAATCAAAAAATATGGGCAAATATTAGGCCTTGAGGTCTTTCGATTTGCTGAACGTTTCATTCGGACTTAAACAATAAAATATAAAATAGTTAGAGACTATTAAAAAGGAAATAATATATAATGTTGGAAATAATGAAATGGGCGTGGCTGATTGTAGTAATCAATGCTTAATTATCGAATGAATAAATTTTATTGCTTAATTTCCAATTTACATCAGATGACTATAAAATTTACTATGAGCATGTTTTATTTTAAATATATTAAATAGTATAAACAAAATTTATCTAAATGAAATGAGTTGCCGTCTATTTCTATTTATATATAGTATAATATTTTATCACATTTATATTCCACATTCTTCTACTTCTTCTTGTTCATACTTGTTTTTCTTTTTTGTTTTTTTTTTTTTTTTTTTTTTGGAGGAGTCATTACAGTTTAATCTTGTAAGATAATTTTAACAATGTTTTAGAACTAATAGGACAATTTGGCCACAGATTTGCACAGCCTATCGGTCCAGTTAATTCATCGCCAGTATAACGAAATAATTCACCCATATGTGATGCAAAATGCCATTTACTTGGTGAGCCATTATATGTTAATGATAATGAAGATGATCTGAAAAGAATGAAAATAAAATATCGAAATATTAAATTGAGTTGAAAAGATTTTCATAATCATGCTATAAAATAACTCCATTAAAAATCAGACAATTGATCAGGAATTTGTTATTTATATTTATTACTTAAATAGTTTTGTAAGATTTAACTTGATATCGTTCACAATTCAAAGGCGTTTTAATAAATAATTTGATAGCCATTTGATAAACGGATATATAATACTGATTATACTGGAGTATGTACGTATTTAAGTACAAGCTTTTGTAATTGTTTACTTACCTTACTAAATACAATAAATCTTTTTCTTTTTCTGTTAATAAATAATCAGGTTTAGCTGCTATTTCGCATAACATTTTTGGTAAGCAAGAATCTTTCATGGCATTTGTAATACGCAATTTTAAAGAATCACGTTTCTCTTGATGGCCACTTGTATCTGGCGATAATTCTGTTAGATCAGTATCTGCAACAATAACACGAAAAATCAAGATGAGTATGAAAATGAGATAATATTCTTGAAACAATTAATTGTTCTGCATCTAAAGTAATAATTGTACTAATTCAAGCAATTGAATTTTTTTTTATACAATGATTATGTTAAATGAGAGAATTCAAGTTAATGAAGGTTTACTTACTGCCATAAATCAACTTAATGTATCATTAAGACAAATGTGAAATAGTGAAATGAGCAACCAGAAGAGGCTGAAAGACGGACAGACGTATAGACATAGCTATATCGATTTAGAATTTGATGCGGATTGTATTTTCGAGATTTAGTTGCAGGTGTTATAAACTTAATGAAAGATGATTAAAGAACCCTTGAGATAGTTATGGGTAAAATAATGCCCTTCAATTAAAATTTATACCAAATCTTGGAATAAATAAAGATATAAACTAAACGCGATTTTATTTTTTTCTTTTTTTTGTTTATTACATTTAATTGTTTTCCGATGTCTAGCACTCACTTTAATTACATTTTTCATGCAATTACATATGCGGAAGATACTTTCATCATATATTTTCAGCAAACAAAGATTTGGCCATTAAAATATAAAAAAAAATAACAGATTTTACTTGCAGTCTGTCTGTCTTGAAATCGCTCGAAAAAAAAGATGAAACGAAACGAACAAATACAATTCTTTGTTATTATAAAGTCAACGTTCTTCATTTTTAGCTCTTATAAAAACAAGAACATTCACTTTTCAAGGTGACACAAAAATCAAAACTAAATCACATTTTAAATTGCACATTACATTTAAAGACACACATTTGCCCTGTCTGGCATGTACAATTTTTGATAGATTCGCGCAATTTATACGATTTATGTTACTTTATGTTATTTTGTGTTGAATTTCCCGTTTTTTTTTTAGGTATTTATAGATAAAAATTTACCTACATAATAATAGAGAAATTTTGTATAATTATCTGTGCTAAAAAAGATGCAGAAGACGTTAAATGTTTATGTATTTTTATTGACCACCATTTAAATTGCTTTGAAATCCCAGCAACTCTGCCGGGGGTTTTAAAATAACATGCATAAATTTTTTTCAGTATAATTCATACAAAATGCGGAAACAACGTAAAAAACAAGTATGAAACTTTATAGTCGATAATGGTCGTACCTTAAATACCGTTTGTTAAATTCAACTCAACGAAGTAAAAAATTGTTTAGTTTTAAATATTATTTAAGAGGTTCTTAATGGGGGAGGGGATTCAAAATATGGACCAGATTTGGCACGCATATTTTTTAAGCTAAATAGCTAAAGACGAAATCAATTTTTATTAAAATATATTCAAAATTGTTATTTTTATTCAGATAATGACTTTTTTTTGAAAAGGGCTTCGAAGAAATGGAAAAATCCAAACCAAATTTGGTACTCCTGCTTGTTATGCTAAAACTCAATAAAACGCAAATTTGGTTATTTCAACTTGTAATTTTTTTTTACATAACTTTTTTTAGGAAATGACGTTATATGGGGCGCGATCGTAAGATTGATCAAATTTTTACCATTTTCAATGGGGTTTGTCTATAGGCCAAAAACGCAATTCATTAAAGTACAAAGAAACTTACATAGATAGATATCAGATGGATGGACAGACAGACTTAAATCATATCAGGAAGTGATTTTAAGTCTATCGTTATAATAATAAGATGAGTTGAGTTAGACAATTCCTACTTAGTATTACAAACCTTTGAATAAATCTAGAATATCCTGGATCACAAAAGGTGTCACGTATAAAAATCTAATTACTTGTACTTTAACATGAATAATGACCCAGACAGATTTTATATAAAATTGTTTTGACTTTTACGATACTTCCAAGATCATTATTTGAACTGAAAACAGTCTGACCTTTTGCTTTTCTAATTGATATTATTGAACATCTTTTTATATTAATATCATTTTATTATAATTTATTATATTTTTAACAACAATTTTATAGCGCATAAATTGGCTAAAATTTTTAACATCTCTTTGTAAGCAAAGATTCAATTTTCTTCCAAATAAATTCTTTTAAAAATCTTATGTGGAAAAACTCTAACAAATTAAAACAATTGTTTGATTATAAATCCACTAAGAGTTATAAACTTAAAATAATTAAGATCATTCATTGAATCCTCTCAAAAATCTCCTTGTAGAGGATATTTATATGAAAATTTATTACACAACTTTCTTTTACCACATTTAATTCAAAGTATTTTTTATAGTTTAAAAAATCTCTATCAAAATAATGATATTTTTTAAAAGTTTTTTTTATTTCTCCCTTTAAAGTTATTAAATTATTAAAAGTGATTGGAAATAGGAAGCATATAAACGCTATGTCAAATCAAAATTTTAAAAATTTATTCATTTCACTTTCCATTATGAATGCGTTTGCTCAAGTTTTAACGACATATTTTTTTAATTATAACGCTCACAATTAATTCAATAATAATGAAATCACAAATAAATAAATTTCAAATGGCAAGAAAGTTTTGAAATATTCACCATAAAAAAAAGAAAAAAAAAACGCAAAAGCCAATGAAAAACTTTTAAAAATATTTTTCATTTGTCCAGCGCTTAAGTTCATAAAAGATTGACAAATTGATAGAATGATTTTTTTTTAAGTTAACTCCACTTAAAAAGCTATTTCTCATGCTCTAATTAATGCAATAAACTTAAACCTTTATCCATAAAAGTTTCATCAAAAAAAGGAAAAAACAAAAAGCAAAAAGAGCGTAAAATTTCTATAAAACTGGTTTACTTTTATTTTTCTGTCTGAAAACAAAAAAAAAAAAAACATATGCAAAAGTAAAAATAGCAATAATTTTATAAAAATCGCTTGCATTGAATTTTATATATAAATCGAAATATTTATACGTGATTTTTATTCACTTTCAATTTATTACGTTCATTTTTTGTTTGTTCAAATTTTTTTATTTAATTTTTTTTTTGGTTTAATATTTTGTGTTTAATTTTTTTATTTGTATTTTATTTTTTTATTTTTATTTATTTATTTTTTTTTTGTTTTTTTATTTGTTTGTTTGTCCAGAGTAATTTATTGTTCTTATACGTTCACTTTTGGCCCAATGATTTTTTAATTATATTCCAAAAAAAATTTTATTATTATTTTTTTTTCTTTTTGGAATAAATCTAAAGTTGGGCAAGAATCCAGATTCTTGTAAAATTGTATCAAAATTTTTACCAATTTGTTTTGTCTATTTATTTCTTTTTGTCTATTTATTTTATTCGAACGTATATGGACGTATGAACGTAATGAAACTGAAAAGTTATTTTGAATTGCAATCTACACTCCCGATATCAAGAAATACGTAAAGCCTCTCTTTATAAAAAACAATTAACTGAAAATGTTAGCAATTCATCTAACTATAATAAAATTTATAAACAATTTCATAAAATTCGATATATTTTTTAAGCGCTGAGACTTGGAATACGTATCGTAAATTTATACTATAAATTTCGCGCAAATTTAAGATCAGATGAAAAAGGAATTTTTTTGTAAGAAATATAATGCAATTAGACCAAATGTCTCAGATTGTAACCTGCTTTTTTTTTTTGGCAATTTCTTAAAGAATTAATTTAATGGCTTGTAAATTCTGACACAAATATATTTTTCAGATTATTGATTCCTCAGTTCTCCTGACATAATACGTGACGGTAGTTTAAAAGAAGAGCGCCGTCAAAAGTTGGTGGTGCTTTTAGTGGGTGAGGACCCCACACTGACTTAGGCTTTTAACGCTTCCCCCCCATTAAAAAAAAAGAACATTATTGTTTGATTTGACTGAGTCTTTTATCAAATTCGAGCCATATGCGTAACAAATGTTTCTCATGACCCTGAAACGGCTTTCAAAGTTCGTTGTGTATCCAAACCCCAATTATAAAATTATAAAATGTTTATTTGTTATATTTTTTGTTATGTGGCTTTGAACAGAAAATTTCTTTATTGTATATTTCTTGTTTTTTTTTTTGTTTTCCTTCATTTTGCTTTGTTTTGGTTTTTGGAATTTCTCTACAAGTCAATGAAAGCAAAAGTGTACAACAAATGGAACAACAATGAGAAAGCAGTTAACGTTAATGAAAAGAAAGTGTGTAATAGCTTTATACTTATGAATCAAAAATTAGATTGATTGTAGTTCAAAAGAAGTTGAGTGAAAACAAAAATATATTTTTTTAATAAGTCTCGATGTTTTTCGCTTTTTCAATTCACTGTTCAGAGCTACATTTCAGAGCTACGCAGAAACTTTCTTATGATTATTCAGTTCCCGGTCATTGAACTAACTAATTAAGAAGAAAAAGGAAAATTCACGAAATGCCTTCCAAAATAGCCACTAGCGGCCTTAAAAATGTTTCAAAACTTGGCGGTTTACATTCTTATACGTTCTATTAAAACAACGCGGCCGCATTTATAGACATTCCCACCAACAAAAGGCGGCTAGATATTAGATAAAGGCAGACGAACATACAGAGTAATTATAATTATCTCAAGACCCTATCACTGTTAGATAAATCCCCGCAGCCTTATTTCTTTTATCATGGAAAGGTGTATGGCCATAACGCTCAACAATTGAATAATGAACAATTGGCTCAATAGAATTACTCATAAATATGAAGGTAAAAAGTTTTGTGACATTTCTGGCCCTCAACTTCTAACAATTGGATTAATACAGTTCAAAATAGTTCATTTTTATTTAGCGTCCTTACCTTCAATAATATCAATCGTTTGAGAATTTTTATCCTGTTGAAATTTATTTGATTGTTTTGCTGTTGTACCCTCATTTGGATTAGTTGTTTGAACGCCAATAACATTATTGCCAAAGCGAATTATATCGTTGAAAAGTATTGAGAACAAGGTTAATAATATTAAAATGCGGCAACGCCAAATCAATTCCATATTTGTTGGATGAGGAAGTGTAGTTGGAACAAATACTCGTAATATTTCTAACAATTCTATGATTTTAACAGACACATACACATACACACACATAAAACACATTCATGCACAGAAGTCATTTATTACATTGGTATTTTTTTTTTGTCCTTTTTTTGTTTTTTTTCCTTTTTGCTTCTTTCTTTTGTTTTTTGTTGTTGTTGTAGTAATTTTCTGCACGTTCTATGAGAAGTCGTTTGAATTATATAAATATCAAGTCCAAAAATATTGAATCATTTTTCAATAATTTTGTTTAAGGAATTAGGTTTTTTTTTACCCTGTAGAAAAAAAAAAATCTCAATTTTTCGACCGCTTAACAAATAAACGCACAATAAATGAATGTGTACTGAAACTTGTGTTCTGACAATTTTCTCCATGATAACTGAAATCGAAGCAATAAATTGAAGTTTTGTTTTTTTTTTTTTTTTTTTTTTCAAAAAAAAGCTGCAAACATCTCTGAAATTGCTAACAAATTACTCACAGTTAAAAAGCCAGTTTTAACGCAAATGTTTTCTTGCTTCTTTTCTTTTTTGCCTTATCTTTTTCTTTTGCTTTTGTTTTTGCGGATTGTTTTTTACTTAATTATAAAAACAAACAACAATAAACAGACCAATAACTTTTATTGTTGTTAACTAACTAAATAATTATGGCCAAGAAAGAGCGGTATTATGAGAAAAAAAATGAGTTAAACTCAGAAATTTGTCCAGCGTTTTCGAGAGAACTCTCATATGAGAGAGAAACTGATCCAGAGAGAAAAACTGATCGCAATCAAAGAGAGAGCTACCAAAGGGAGATTGTTTTGAACATGTGCATTTTATGTAAAAGTACCGTAATTAAGGATTAAAACTAGTTTTGAAAATTTACGATCGCATGCTGAATTGATTGATCAAAAATTTCATTACAATCAAATAATTAATAACGATGTCATTTTGTTTAGTTCACAATGAATGGCAAACTCACTCCATCAACAGCAATCAATAGCAATCAACAGCAATCAACAGCAAAATATGTTTCAATTCATCAGTTTTTAAATAAAATATTGAGTAATCGGTATCTCATAATAAATAAGTTAGGATGAAGGATTGCAAATTTTTCCGTTAACGGGAAAATTTCTAATCATTTTTAAATTATTATGACTCCTTTTAAAAAAGATTTTGTTTAATATAACTCAAAATTTTGTTTAAAGCATTTAGTCTTATTTTGCCGATTTAAAACCTCTTTCTTACCGATTATTATTTTCATTTGGATTTTACATCTCATTTTGCAGACTGTTAAGAATTATCAAAAGAAACTTTTAATTCCATAGCTCCGCGCTTGCGGCTTAATCGGCAAAATTTTAATACCACTTTGAAGGTTTCAAATGAATTTTGAAAGGAAAGGTATAACTTCCATCCATCCAGCCATTTCGACTAAAATTTTTGTTTAGATTTTTACGCTAAATTATAAGACCCGATAGGATATTTGAGTAATTTCTATCACTTGAAGACTTGAAGACTTTTTCTACATATTCACAAATTATTGAAATATTTTCAACTTTATCGAATCGGTCATTTACGTTTTAGCTCATAAAAAATTAATTGAAATATTTATGCTACACGCGCAAAATTTATAATAGAAACAAATCAATTATTCATTTAACCTTGAATTTGAATTTTTTTTGAACTTGGTGAAAACTGAACAATTTGATTTAATGTATTTTTATTAATTTTTATAAAAATTCATTCACATTTAAAATATGTAAACTTATTCGTTTGCGTTTCTTTTTTTTTTTTTTTTGTAATCACCAGTTACGCTACCAAGATTTCAAAGTATGTTCATATAATAAAAACTTTTGTAACAAACAAATAAGAAAATTTTAATCTAATAATCTAAAAAATAATATCAATTGTTAAATCCAAATTGAACTGTTTGATCTCAACATTTACACGATAGTAGAAATTCAAAAAATAAGTTTAAACTCACATTGAGAAAATTTATTAAATTGCTTGAACACAAAACCATATAAATTTCAGTGAAGATTGGAAACTTTTTAAAACTCTTAGGCCCAATTTTTAGCACCATTCATTTACTAAGGGTGTAGAAATTTCCGGCTAAACGATTATTAAATTGAGCATTAATTGAGCAAAGCATCGACTACGTAGCCATCAATAATAGCAAAAGGCTAATTGATTAAAGATAGCATGGAATCAAACTAAACATTTCATAAAGGAATTGCCACAGATCCTACAAAGCATCATATCCTCCATTAGCTTCAAATTGTGAATCTATTTAGACATGTCTCTCTGTCTGTCCGTGTGTTGTTAATATTCTCCTAATTACAAATAAAGAGACAACAATCCAAAATTTGGCAAAATCTTCGGAAGTTTTTGTGGGCAAGTTGTTATTGAAAATGAGCAAAATTGATGCAGAAACAACGTAAATTGAGGCCATTTCAGTTTTTTAAGCAAAAAATGTTGATTTTTTGTTTATTTTCGGAAAACTGAGAGAAAAATCTAGCGTTCTATACAAGAAGGAAGCTGACCGAATAGTCGCCTTCTTAAATAAGCAAATCTCGGAATTATACAATATCAAGTTTTCATACTTCTATGTTTAAATTTTCCGTCTGCTGCTGAAAAACTGAAAGAGAGTTTTGAATCGTAATATCACGAGTGGTGGGTATTCAAAATTTGGTTTCAGCCAAATATAATCCTTTTACCATTTTTTTTTTTTTATTATTTTCTTTGGTATATCTTGTTTACGAAATTATCAAGTTCACTTAAAAGACTTTAAAAGTCTTGACATTATTTCATTAAAAGTTATAGAAATAAATGACTGCAAGTTCAAATCATCAGTCGAGATGAGTTACCAACATTAATATAAAGTAGCAGTCAATAACAATTAAATGGCAACGTGTGGTTTATAATTTTTAGATTCAAAAAGTACAGATAACTCTTTCAGACCATGTTAGATGAAAATTATATGAGAACTTACTTCTCATTAGTTTTTTTTGCGAAACTTTTTTTTGGATTTATACTCATTATCCTTTTTCAATTAATTTTTATTATTCTTGCATTATCTTATTTGGTAATGATTTGCTACAAATTGATCTAATTCTCAAATTACAACAAAAAATTTTCTATAAAATTTAATTAAAGCCAATTTTTTGACATAAATTATCATAAATTTCCTTTCAAAAATATAAATAGAAATTTTTAATGGAATAAAATGAAATAAAATGGAATGAAATGAAATAATTGTAAATTATCTTCTTGAATAATGTAACAAATTATATGAAATTATTATTATTATTATTTATTATTGTTATTGTTATTGTTATTGTTATTATTGTTGCAGTTACAGTTGCAATTGCAGTTGAAGTTGAAATTGAAGTTAAAATAAATCTTAAGATAACCTTAAGATTTTGTGTAATCCAATGAAAATATTTTATGATATTCCTTTTTTCATAAAAAAAAAATTTTTTTATGACATAGAGCAAGAAAATCTATTTGTATTGTTGTTAGATATGTGAATATCATACAATTTAATTGTATTTTATGTCAGTCACTTTATTTACACAAATATATTAAATTTACTTCATGTGGCTTAAGTGTAAAATTGTTAATTGTCACCATCAACCAAAATATATAACAATTTATTTATATGACTATTTGGACTAGTAGATTTTTCAAATGTTTATATATATAAATATATATAAATGTATACAAATGTGTGTGTGTGTGTGTGTGTGTGTGTGTGTGTGTGTGTGTGTGTCAGTGTGACTTCATTTGATATGTCCATCATTTTGTTCAACAAAAGTTATGCACTTTTGGCCATATAACTTTTAACTTAATCACATTTTAGATCTCTTTCATCTACTGCCTTTACAAATTTTCTAATGTTTTCCAATTTTGTATTTATACAAATAAATGAAAATTAAATGGATAGGAAATTAAATATCTCCATACACATATATACATTTGTATGAAAGATAAGAAGATAAAAAGACGAGAAAGATAACATTGCTTTTGTAAGATTTTGTTGTATGAAGTGCATTGAAATAGCAAACAACTAAACTTTAAACATTTCACATATGATTATGATGTTTAATGAAAAAAAATTTTCAATATTATCATTATTATTATTAACATTATCATTATCATTATCATTATCATTATCATTCATTATCATGATAATGGTAATTATAGATGATAACTATTAGCCATGTCAACAATAAAAACAAAGAATGTTATAAACAAACGAAGTAAACAAAGTGTCACCAATAAGACATCGCAATCAAGCGTTAATTACAATTCCTTGTAGATGCAATTTGTATTATTATTATTATATTTCATTCCATTTAATATAGCACTAATGATTTTTTGAATGTAATGTAAAAGGATGAGAGGACATTCAATATAAGCCATCTTTATGGTTACGGTTACGCTTATGGTTATGGTATAAAAGCTAATAGATTGCAATCACAGTGAATGCAATTCATTTCAAATTTTCAATACACAAGAGACAAACAATCATGTTTCCCTTTCCAATTGTCCGATTTTTATACTTTCCTTATACAATAAGTTTCTATGAATGCATAAAGCACTTTGATGATCGTCTTTGTGATTTGTCTTAAATGAAGTTAAAACATTTTTAAGAGTTTTGCTAGAAAATTCAAGGTAAATCGAAAAGTCATTTGCTAAAAAAAAATCGATGGAAATCAAATGTCGTCTAAAGCCTTTTTCCTGCAGGGAAATATGTTGCAATTTGAAATTAATGAAACGAATTCTTTGAACCATTTTCAAATTCTAAATTTCTTCTTGAAGTATTTGAAAATCGTTTGCAATCGTTACAAACATTTCCATTTACTTTTTTTTCTTTTACTTTCCTGGCCCATAAATCGACAGAAATTTATCTGTCTTTTCTTTCTTCGTTCTTCTCTTCATTACTTTTCTTTTTTTTATTATCATCTTGTTCTTGTTCTTATTTGTCTGCTTGATTACTTTAACGCCCTAATGAAGTTTTATTGAATGAATGAATGCTTTTTGAATTTTTACAAAAAAAGAAAAAAAAGCAAAAGAATAAAATTGCAATATACGTTAAATATTTAATTGACAGAAACATGTTTGTATGCGTAATTACATAATTTTCATTTATATTGTAACGATGCAACATTTTGATTGATACTATTGAATGCTTTTTATGTCTCTTCGCCTTTTTTTTCATATCACTTTTTCTCTTCCTCACTTTAGCTCTTTCTCTTGTTTTACCATTAATTGTTGCCTCAAAGTAATTTACTTTATTTGTTGCGTTAAAGTAGGAAGAAGAAAGAAAATTAATTGTAAATATGGAAGATTTTTAGTTAATGAATGAATGAATAACGATGATGAATATATCACATGAATAATTGTTTTAAAGAAACTCCATAAAAATGGAATTGAGAAAGTGATAGAGATAAAGATGAGTAAAATAAGAAGTCTTTGAAAAGTGCGCCAATTTAATCCTTTTAATGAAGGATTGATTTGTTAATGTAAAATGAAAAGGTTTAAAGCCGATTCAATAATTCTTTTAGATTAACGAGAATCGTTTCCACTCATCAACCGCAAATGAGTCTGAGAATGTAGTTTCTTAAGGTATTAAATATTAAACTTGACATAATAATTCCGAGAAGTTCCTAGAAACACAAAACAACAATTTCAGATCAAACCAAATCTTTTTAGATAAACGAAAAATTCTCTCAATTCGAATTGTCCTCATTCTTCCTACAGAAATGAATTCAAACTCTATTTGAGTAAAAATTTTGCATTTAACCAATAAAACTTCATGCAATACAGAAAAGTTTATGTAGAACTAATCACTAAAAATTTGTTTAAACTTTTGTATCGATTATTTTACATTTTAAGATGGAAAATGTCTCCATGCTTTTAAATATATTTATTGTAGAGCGTTTTAGTGTAGAGAGTTTTAGTTTAAAGCGATTTAGTCTAGAGCGTTAATTGCAAAGTGTTAATTATATTAATTTCATATTCAAATATCAATAAATTTTTAATTCTCAATTATGTACAATTTATTAATGTGTTTTAGGTGAAAGAGAAGAGAAAAAATGAAGCAACAACAAATGGAATTGTACCATTTAAATATTTAAGAAATTTTAATGAATAGATTTTATTCATGCTGCATTATTATGCTGCATTTACATTTTCTTACATTTAAAATTACACTCATCCCTTCGTTGGGTGTAGGCCATTTCGGGCTACACACAAGTGTTGAAAGTTAAAGCGAATTGAAAAATCAATTCATCAAATGAAAATACGTTTCATTGACTTTAATTTAATATATCTCTTATATTTCTTTGCGACAAAATTTTCAGCCCCCCAAATCCATTTTCTACCATCGCAATAAAATTCAAATATGAAACAAAAGAAGAATTGTGAGGGCTGCTTTGCAAGCGAATAAGCGAATTAGCGAATAGCGAATAAGCGAATTAGCGATAAAGTAAATAAATGCCGCCAACAAAATTTCATATGGGTTGAATTTACACCTCATGGGACTTATTATATATGGACACACAGATGCACAACTATGGACTCTATTTATATATGAATGTTTGTATGTGTAATGATTGCAGAGAATATTTATCATATTACTAAAAGATTCCATGCATTTATTACAGGCAACAGCAAAATGCTTGCCGGTATATTAAGTGTTTTAAGAGGTTTGGCATAATCAAATTAAAGAAAATTTCGGAGAGGGCTACAAAAGTACTGGCATATTTCTTTTATGCATGAAATTCTGAATCAATTTAAATTTTTAATTTGCATTTGTGATACGTATTTCCTTAAACGTCAATTTTGAAAATATTATAAGTAAAATTTCTTTCCACTTTCGCCACGCAACTTCATCCAAAACTTTTCAAGCTTTCCCCTCGAAATTTTTTTCCTAATATGCCAAGCTGAGCATTTTCACGATTTCTAATTTTTATTCTCTTTCACACATCGTTTCTGGTAAAAGAAATTTTCAATTGCATGCTTTGAAATAGTTGATTAGATCCAAAATTGAATAGATCCATTCATAGATGATCCTTTGGATAAATCGAAAATGATCTGCTTTCAGTATAAGTCTGCATTAAAGTAGGATTTTGAAAATTTACCATTAATCGAATACCACTTTCTTATAAAATGTATAAATATGTAAGTATGAGAACATCTTACACAAGCACATATATACACACACACCCACACAACCACACACATACCCACACACACAATCACATGCTAATAATTGTCCATCACATTTAATTTAAACTAGCAACACTCATGCGCTGCAATAAGAGCAACAAAAATTGCCGTGAGATATATGAAACAATTGTTGTATGAGAGGCAATAATTACAAAAATATCTGAAGGATAAGAGAATTCGGGAAGAAAAGAAATCAAAGGAGTATGAACATAAATGATAATTTACGTTTTTCGTAAATATTTTCTAAAGAAAGTTATTATTATCATTGATAATGAATGATGCGTAACAGTACACAAAAAAAAAAAAGGAAAAAAACTCTTAGAATAAAACGAATAAATTGTCGCATTAGATTATTTTTGCTATTTTTGTAGCATGTCATTTACATTCAGGCCAATTGTCAATTGCCAATTGTCAATTGTCAATTGCTATCATTGACATAAACACAACGAGACAATATTTTATAAATATAATTTTATTATTTGCTAAATAGGTTCAATTGACAACATATGGGAATTGGACCCATTGGCCACTCTGGCCAAACTACCATTAACTAACTGGTCAACCATAGAAAAATCTAATCTATTTTATTTTTATTTTTTCTCATCTTTAACTTTATCTTTACCCAGCACCTAAAGGTTGGGAATATATTCACTTTGTCATTATGTTTGTAACGTCTTGAAGGAAGCATCGGAGACCCTATAAAATATGTATAAGCTTAATCAGCATCAAATTCTGAAATGACTAAGACATGTCTGCCCGTGTGCCCGTCTGCCCGTCTGCCCGTCTGTCAGTCTGTCCGCCTGTGTGTCTGTCGGTTACAAGAGACAGGCACACAGGCGGACAGAAAGGCAGAGTCATTGGAAGTTCTTGCACATAGGTTGAGATTAAAAATGGGCAAAATCAGCTGAAAGACACGCCCACAGTACAACATAAACTGAGACCACCCCATTTTTTTTAAAGCGAAATTTTCTAATTTTTTGCTCACTATGCGCAAATTGCAAAAAATAGAAAACTAAAATTTTATGCATGTAGGAAAGCTATTTGCCTACAATGTCTGTCCAAAAGTAATGCAATTAGGATACGCTTATGTGAAGTTAAGCAATACCAAACTTCCATTTTTTTATGTTTATGTTTTCAATTTGCTCTTAAAAAACTGAATCAAGTTCTGAATCATAATATCAAGGTTTTTGGTTGGTGGTTATACAAGATTTGATTCCAGTTAAATATAATTTTCTTACTTGTTTTTTTTTTTTGTTGTTGTTATAAGAACATTTCAAAAGTCATTTAATGAAAGTGTCAATTATATCAAGTTTGGAAAAATGTTTTTTGCTCTTTTGTTCTGTTGCTGTTCTTAGCTAAACTAAAACTAAACTCAATTTCATTTATCCCAAAAGATATGTTTCTTATTATTTTATTACAGTTATTTTAATCCTTTTTACTCTAATATCTAATGTTTTAGAATATCTCATCTGTTACCTCTGGCTTTTACTCGTATCAACTGAAATGTCTTCGAAATGTTTTCTCCATTCATTTCAGTTTATTTTATTTCATTTCTTCCACAATGTGCCAATATCTAAGGATAAGATTAAGATAATATTGCAGTTATATAATTATATATATATATATATATATATATATATATATATATATATATATATATATATATGTGTGTGTGTGTGTGTGTGTGTATATGAGTTCTAGATAATAATGCGTATACAATAAATTCATTTGGGGCGATATTTTTTGTTTGAATAAATTTTCATTATCGGCCAACCTGTTGTTTGTTACTTACTTATTGTTATATACATTTATTTAAATGTATATGTTTTAAGGCATTTACATGTGTATGTATATATGTATGTAAGTCTGTATAATTATAGGCATATCTCATTACATGTTGATTACATTGTTTTAAGCCCTAACATTTCAAATCAATGAAAATTGCTTTTTAAGAACTTTGAGTTTCAAATTGTATTACTCATATAGTGGCACTTTTAATATCTCTTACAATTATCTACATATTATTCGTTAAAGAATAACAATCAATATTTACAATTTTGAATAACTTGAAGGATTCTAACTTCTATAGAAAGCGATATTGCCATTTTAAAGATAATTTAAATATTTTTATTGACATTTAATTTTAGTCTCCTCTTTTTATTTTTTTGTATAGATCGGAGAGATTTATCGGCTTAACTAGCAAATGGACATTTGTATTCTAAAATATTAAGTTCAATAAATGAAATTGATTTCTTGAAATACAATTTTAAATAAAACTTTCGACAAACACTTTTTTGAAATTGATATTTAAAAAAAAAAGCAAAAGTCTTAAAAAGCCTAAATATAAAGCGGCTTAAGGAACAAGAAATCAATTAAGTTCGTAGTTTCTTAAAAATTTCTATCAACTAAATCTTAAAGCATAAGCAGGCTTATTGCCTGCCGATTTTTTTAGATATTTCACCCAAATATATAAGAAAAAGGTACCAATATTTGCTGCCATCAAACTTCACTTTTTCCTCGAGATTCTGATATAAAAAGAAATATCCAGATTTAATGTAGAAACTGAAAACAACGGAAAAAACTATCGAAATTTTTTGAGAATTTATTTGAAGTGAAGTGAGAGACCTTAAGTAGAATCCATATTTTAAGTAAAAATGATTGTTCCATGCATGTCCATCCTTTCAAGGTTTTTATCAATTGAGAGTAACAAATTTAAATAAATTTAAATGGAACCTATAGAAATTTTTATATGCAACGAGGCATAAAAACGATAAACTTCTTAAAATAAATTCAAGTGCTTTTTTTTGTATGGCATTAAATTTTATAGTTGACTTTTTTTAAAGATATTTTAAAATCCATTTCTAATAAACATATTTTTCCATGACTTAATTCCATTCTTCTTGTTTTTCCTCTCTTTGTAATCTTCCTTTTTAAAGGAAATAAAAAAGGAAAAGAAAAGGAGGATAGTGGAAAAAAATTCGGTTTTCCAATAAAACAATAAGAGGAAATTTATTTTTATATAGATAAAAAAAAAACACGAAAAAAGAACTCGAATAACAAAAAAAAGAAAAACTTGTCAACTCAACTGAACTCAACTCAACTCACGTAGAGACTATAAAAAATTCTTTGGTATCATAAAATAAACTAGAAAGAAAAAATAGCTAAAAAAAGGCAAGTTAACCCTTTTGGCGTTACAAGCAAAAACTAAACACATAAACACACACCAACAACTTAAAGGATGAAATGAAAACGTTTTACGCAAACCAAAAAAAAAAAAAAAAAATTCATAAAAAACAAAAAGCAAAAGAAAGAAAAAAAGCAAGAAAGATGAAATTCTTCTTCTAATACATTTATTATTTTGGAATGGCATTTTAGGCTATAAAAAGGCATCAATGCTATCAATTCAAATGGCTAATAATGTCAAATGTTCTTCTACTTATTGGAATTTAGTGTAGTGTTTTGAGGTATTGAATACTAAATAAGTTGAATGGAATTACATTTTACTTCCTTTTTCTCATTTCCCTTTATTTTTTGTAAAGGATATTTTTTTTATTCCACCATCTCAAAATTTATCTTAAAATCAATTGTAATTTATGTAAATATTAAAAGGACAACAAAAGTATAACAAAGTAAAAGCATAATAAAATCTTTTCTATAACTATCTGTCTATCTATTTATCTATCTGTCTGTCTATTTAACATTTTTATTTTAGGCAAATATTAAAATTCTTAGAGAGAGTTAAACATTTACAGGCATTTTCTTATGGCACCAAAAAATCATCTAAACTATAAAAGAAAAATATTCAATTGTATGAATCTTTTTATTGATATGAAATTTGATGTGTGAATCTTCATAATAATAAGCTCTAAATTAGCCATTTACATTCAAAAAAGAAAAAAGAGGCAGAATACAAAAGTATCTTTTCATTATTCTAGAGAATAAAATGACAGAATTGATTAAATGTAAGTACGAAAGGAAACTTTAGTTAAATGAAACTGTGATTGACTTTGAGTAAAATGTTTTCATATGAATACAAATCATCGTTGGACCCACAATAACTTCTCATTAAGACTTTTTTAGATTATCCTACGAAAAGTATTTTATTTAGTAAGTAAATTTGCTTTCCGCATTTAACAAAAATCGATAGTTTATGCTTGATCCATGATTGAAATATTTTATTAGAAGCGTTACATCTAAAAAGATGTATTGGGCCAACTATCCGTCCATTAAAAGAAAAGAAATTTCATGGACACATAGAAGGAATAAAGAAACTATGGAACAAAGAAGTCTTCAGTTACCCACACAGGCCACTAACTGAAACCAAGCGTTAATATTAAGGGCACTAAAGCATGGTAATCTCGATAATACGGAATGAAATCTTTGGACAATAAACATATCTGTCTTACCGACACTTAACTTATGAATCTATTTCTAATTAATCATAAGTTTCTTGTTACTGTTTGTCCTCAATAACTAAAGACAACCGTTTTTGTAAAGGTCAAAAGTTGTGGTGAAGAAGAAAATGGTATTTTTTATATACCTTACATCACTTATTTATGGGGTATTATAAATTTATGCAGATTTTTGTAACACTTAGGAAAAGTTTAGTAAGACTCCTCATTCTCTTACAACGATCAACTTAGAATCATTGCCTGATTCGATTTGAGCCTGTTTGTCCATGTAACTTTGTTATCAAGCCTCTGGTCGAAATTTTTGAGATATTTTAGTAAAATTTTTTACATGGGTGTACATTGGCTCAAAGGTAAACCTCATTGATAATTGTTAAAATTAGAATATTTTTATAACCATGCCCCATATAATGACTTTCTTAAAAAAAGTTATATGGAAAAAAATGCAATTTATAATATTTTTTAATCTAAATTGGTTCTGAATTGTATTTTAATGTAAAAAGTTTGTGTATCAAATTAAGTCCAGATCTGATCATTTTTGCAACCCCTTCCCATGTAGCGTTTTTTTTTTTGACAAAAGATCAAAAGCTGCAATTTTCAATATATTTTAGTGAAAATTGGCACTACTTTGAATTTGGACATAAAAAGTAAGGTTACCAAAATCGATCCAGATAGATCCATTTATTAAACTTCCTATAAAATAATGAACTTTCCAAATAAATGAAAAATTATACTTTTTTCCAATAAGATTGACTTGCAATTCTCTTGCATGATTTTAATCACATTAAAGAAAGGGGTGTAGGGTATTAAAGAATCGGCTTCGACCAAGTATAAAGTACTTACTTATTTTTAATTAATAAGTCTTTTATGAGTCAACACTTATTGGCCCATTAAAGCAAATGGCATTTGAAATGTGAAATTTTACTTGTATTTACATTCGACCATTTAAAATTCAATTAAAACAAATAACTTTACATTTCATTTAAAACATTCAACAATATAAAGCATCATCAAAACATTGACAATCAATACAAAGTTAAAAAGTGTTTTTTTTTTTTTTTGGAAAAATATCTCTACATTTTTGTTGCGTATGAATCCTTTTTATTTTTTAAAACGATTACAATAAACAAATATCGGAAATAAAAGAAAATAAATAAATTTTATATATGTCTTTTTTTGCGCCTTCGAATTCTCTTATATTAAAAGTGTTATTTAGGGTAACATAAAAAGCTAAAGTCTTAAAGCGCTGTATTAAAATTAATTGAATTTCAAATAAACAAAAAAGAAATTAATAATATAAAGTACATTGGAATCCCTTAACATGTGTAATGCTCTGGTAACGGACTCCAAATATAATAAATTCCATTTTACGTAACAACAATAGTAGTAACAGTAACAGTAACAACAACAACAACAACAACAACAACAACAACAATACCAGCAACAAAAATCCACTAAAGAAAAAAATTGGTGAATTGTAATGCATTAACACTGCTTGACTTTATAAGGATGGAGATATATGTATATGTGTGCGTATGTGTGTGTATGTGTGTGTATGTGTGTGTGTGTGTGTATGTGTGTGTGTATTATGCCACATCAGTAAAAGACATTTAACAAATGTCAGTGAGCAGAAAATCCCAAAATAAGAAATACAACAAACGTAATCAACAGAAAAAAGAGAAAAAACTAAACAATACTCAAAAGAAAACACTGAAAAAAACAACGAAACGAAAACAGAAAAAGAAAGAGAAACAGAAATACAAATAGCTATAAATCCTTTCTTGCGCCAAACATGCGATAAAGAAGCAACAATAACAACAATAGCAGCAGAATATGGAATCATGGAAGAAGTAAAACAAGTGTAACAAATGAAACAAGTGAAACATGACAAAGTTAAAATTTTAACGCATACAAAGACATTGATTATATATTTACAATTTCTTTGTATCATGCAACCAAAATAATCAACCAAAACGCAATCATTTACATCGATCTAGAACGTTTCTCAAATATCCTAAATCGCTTCATTAAAAATTTCAATGAAATGAATTGAAAGACAAGGCCAAAGGGAAATGTTAGGAATTTGAACAGAAAGAGATTTCAAAAAAATATATCGATCTGGTTAAAATTCACTAAAGAGATTTAATATAATAAAACAATAAAAATAAAATAATAATAAAAATAAAAAATAAAAATAATAAAATAAAAAAATTTCTGTTTAAGAAAAAAATACAATTTTTTCTTATTTCTTTCATTAAAAGAATTTTTTTCGAGAAGATAAAGTTGAAATGAAGCGTTTCAAAAATTTGAAAAGTTCATTCTATGTGAAAATTCCAAAAACTAAATTGATCTACTTAAACTTTAGTATTTACATTAAAAGTGAGAAATTATTGCTCTCTTTGCATTGACTTTTTTTAATATTTTTTTTATCGAGGAATTTTTTGCAAAAAATTTTTGTTAAAGTGCTTCGGCCTGACCTGTTTTCTCTTCTATTAATTGTTAAGTCAAAAATGAGTTTCTACATTAAATTTTTTCGACTTATCTCTAAAATTAAGAGCTGTAATTTAAATATGGAAAAGCGACCAAAGTGATAGACTTAAATCGCTTTAAAGAAAGAATCGTTTAATGAAGGCAAAAGGAAATTTCCTTCAAACATTTTTTAAACTTAACATATGTACCCGTAAACTTGTTATAGTCTCTTCTAGAAGAGGTATAGGGTACAAAAGAATGAGTTAATGGTCGCAAATCAAATTGTGACTAAGACTCTCTCAAAGGAGACGCAAAATGAAATACACTAAATGAAATAGATAACCAAAAATAAAGCGGTATAAAACAGACAGAGATAGAATGAGAGAGAGATAGAGAGAG
Source organism: Melophagus ovinus (assembly GCA_023089585.1). NCBI lineage: Eukaryota > Metazoa > Arthropoda > Insecta > Diptera > Hippoboscidae > Melophagus > Melophagus ovinus. The sequence continues at coordinate 5,983,802 of JAKKIB010000175.1, forward strand.
AGAGAGGAAAAGCGAAAGAGTTGTATAAATGAAAAAAAGGCCATAGCGATATTGGTAAACATTTATATGGCAATGTATTGTAGCGACATAGTCCTTGACATTATGAAACATGTCCTTTCCTTTTATTCTCCCTGCTTTTCCCATTTTTTTCGTTTTTTCCTTTATTTTTCATACTTTACTTACACATGCATATGTATATGTATTGTATAAAAAAGAAGAAGGAAAAGAAAATGAAAATAAGAAGAAGAAGAATTGAAATTGAGATATTTATCTATTGCAAATGGTTTAAGCTTTTGGGAGATTAACGGAAGCAATTTCTTTAAAAATTTATTATAACAATAAATAAACGAGTAAGCAATAAAATGATAAAGTTTTAGTTTTAGTTTTACATTACTTTCAATCTAAACATTTTTACGACCATGCACTATCATCATCATCATCATCATCATCATCATCATCATTACATTATCTATCTCTTTTTATTTTTATACATTTCTTTTAGATCTTTTATTCTTCTTAGTTTAGTTAAGTATAAATGATTTGAAAGCAGAAATTTGTGACCAGAGTAACAAGAGATGCTAAACATGATGCTCAAAACATATTGTAATAAATTATTATTATTTTTGTCTTCTTCTTCTTCTTTCCTTTATCTTCATCTTTTCATATCGTTTTGTTGGTAATTTTCGTTGTCTTCTTGTAAGCCAAACAAAATAATTGTTATGCATTTTGATTCTATCAAAAAACAAGCAAAAGAAGAAGTAAGGAATCTATAAAACTCAATATTATTTGGTGGCATTTTGACCAATGAAAACATTCATCTTGCTTTTTCATTTTCGAATGAAACAAATTAAACAAATTTTCAAAATGTAGCAACGTTTTGAAAAGTGTAATCTAACCACGCCCATTTTCATCCATATTTAAGCCGTTGATATTCTTAAAAGCAATGGATAATCTGGCAAAAGTCGACCTTATGGACGTATCAAAAATTTGAGATGTGGTTAATAAGCCAAAGCAAGTAGAGGCCCTTTTTCTATGCTATTCCTTTATTATATCAAAAATTTTTAGTTTCATATTAAACTAAAAAAACATAATGAGCTCTATTTCTATGGCCTTTTAAGTGTTTATTTGAAATGATTAAACTGCTTTCAATATTTTAAAAAAGTTAAAAAATCTATCAAATTACGAGCTTACTTCAAGTGTGACGGGCAAAAGGTCTCCTCTGAAAAATACCAGAAAATACCAGAAATCCAATCGAACTAAATGATTTAGATAACTAAAACAAAGCAAGTTGCATTCAACTCTCGTGCAGATATGAAACATTGCAAGTTAGTGTTTCTTCACTTAAGAACAACGAATTTATTTGAACCAAACTTCATGAAATTTCTAATTTTTACGAAGAAATGTAAAATAGCGCCCGAAAAATTGTTCATGTAGTTTTGTTTTTTTTTTTTTGTTTGGAGTGTAATTACGGGAGAACGAGGTAAACTTTATGGCATATTGATTTTTTTTTACAACCTTCATCCTTCTTTTTTTTTAATCATTTCTTTACAAATTTTTCGATTTATTATAATAAAATTATAATAATAAAAATATAATAAAAAGCGATATTGAATTATCGATGTGAATAAAAGAGAAAAAAAAAAAGAAATAATTGTATTTGTATTGAGAAAAATTATGCAAAGTTTTTTTTTTGTTTGTGCACTTTTTCTCTGTATTTTTCTATTATTGAATCCAATCAACTGTTAATTAAATCTGTAATTATTGTAATTAAGCGATAAAATCAGTATGTCCTGGAAATCCTTTGATATGCAAAATAATTACTAATTATTTCTATATGAAACAAAATAACAAAACCAAAAACTATTTTACAAAAAAAAAAAGAAGCGATTTTTTATTTTTTACTTCATTTTATTTTACTTTAATTTTCTTTGGTTTTATTGCTTTTTTAACAAATATTTTTAATATGAATTGTACAAAAAATCGTTTTCGTTTTTTTTTTTTCTTGCATTTAATTTTTATCATATACATAATCAAACATACATGCACACACACATAAATACGTATTAATAGGCATTTAAAGAAAAAAAAAAACGAAATTATATAGAAAAAACTTTTAATAAATTTGCGGCCTAAAAGCTGAACAAAAAAATTATATGCACAAAAGAAAAATAAAAAACAAAAAAATAAAAGAAGAAGAATTTTTATATAATTTCCCTCATATATTTTTATTTGTTTCATTGCATTGAATTGCATGGTATTGTATTATGTAAAATAATCATCAACATAATCATCAACAATAGTTGCAGTGATTGCAATATCTGGCATAATTTTCAGTGCAACTTCACGGCCAGATAAACAATTTTATTAAATAATAACTTTTTTATGTTAATAAATGTCAGCTGCAAAAAAAAAAAATTGCTCTTTTTGGTGGCAGAGATACTTTGGTTAAAAAAATTTAACCTCTTTTACAATGCAAGGCAACAACAAAAACGGCAGCAACAAAATCTATTACAGCTCTTACTGAAAACTTTTAAATTACAAAGTTATAACTTTAGATCTGAATCGTTGGACCTAATCGACAATAAATAATTCTTAGCATATTTATCTGATATTTTTTGCCCCATAAGCTTTTGAGTATAAAATGCCTTAAACGTAAAAAGAATTTTTGAGAAAGTTCGATTTCTAACCAAACGGTAAATTGTATAAAAAAAAATGCCTTAGAATTGATCACTGATAAATTAAATGGAGTTTTCTGAATTTTCATTTCTGGCTGAAACTGTACGAAATGTTACTTAAAATTAAGATAGAAAAGTATCTACATCGATTTAAGTTCTTATCAATGAAATGGGAAATATTTGTGTAAAACCTTAGAAATGTAATATGAAAAGAAACTTACTCACTGCTTAAGGACAATGGCCAAAATGTTATACATTACACATTTTAAGAAGCCATCTTGATAAAGGCCTTCTGTTTCATATAACACGTGTTCTCCAATTGGTCTGAAACTCAGACGTTAAAATATGGAATAATTCCTTTATAGAGGCGTCTACCTCTGATACCACAAATCAAAAATTTAACAAAATTTAAAGTTTAGCATTAAGCAGCTTTAGTGTTAAGCAAATTTTGAACTTATCATTAAAAAAAAAAGGTAGCGCTTCTGGAAATCTTTAGTTTAGTTAAAGAGCCACTGATCGTAGCACAAAATGCTGATTTGAAATATTATCATTTTTTTATGCAACTTAATCATAGTGAATTAAATTAAGTACCACATACCAAGCGCCTTCCAAAAGCTGAAGGCCAATGAAACGGAGAAATTAGGAGATAAAAGAAAAACTGCAAAGAATCTTGAGGATAAGTAAATTGTGAAAGATCCATTGAAGGAATTTATCATAAGAGACTAGAACTAATATTAAAGCCAACATTTAAACTATCAACTTAATGATCATTTCATAAATTTTTGAAAAATTTTTTTACAAATAAATTTTCTTATAATTTATCATATAATTTGTCATATTTGTGTTAATTGAACTAAATTTTCACAAAATTTTTTTTTGATCAGTTGTTTTCCTTTATGAGAATTTTTACTTATTCCTTTACTTATTCATACAACTAACTATAGGGCAGATGCCAATTCAGGGTATTACAATGGTCTGCTATGATTGATTGCTATAAAGTGTTTCCTTTTTATATTATAAAAAATGTCACAAAAACAGAATTAAATGCATGTTGATATATCGACATTATCACAATTGAACAGAATAATAATAAATACAACCAACCGCATCATCATCATTATCATCATTAACACTAAAAATATATCATAAAATGATTTTACTAAAAAAGGAAGATCAAATATAAAATAAAAAAAAAAGTGTAATAAAAATATTTTCCTTTCGAGCGAAATTTTTTTTAACGATAAGTTAAAGCAATGTGGCCAATGTTACTGGTCATGGTTACATGGTTATATAGCAGCGCATAACATAGCATAGCATAGCATAGTATTGCCTGATGTAGCAAGGCATGGCAGGGCATGGCTTAGCGTAGCATTTTTTTCCATTTTATTTTTTTTTTTCTTGCATTGTTAAAATTTTTTCATTCGTAATGTGAGAATGAGTCTACCATTTCCTGGCCATCATTTTAACATATGACAATATTTCTCTTCTCTTTTGGCATTTTTTTTTTGTGCCAGCTGGTTTTGTTTTTTAAACACATTGGTTAAATTTTCTCTAATTTTTCTTCTCTTTTTTTTTTGTGGCGCATGGAGCGCTGGGTTTTTATATTTTTGTTCTTGTTAATCAATATGTCAAAATTTCATTATTCTGGAAATTTAATCATTTAGAGCTATTTTTCTTATTCAAAATAGTTGTTCTGTTTTTTTTTTCTTTTGTTGCCGTAATTGATGGTGCAACTAAAAATTGTAACATGTAACAAAATGGCATGAAAAGAATGGAACCAATGAATTTTCAGACAAAACATATGACACCAAACGTGACACCATTATACCAAACTCAAACTTAATTAAATAACTAATAGGAGAATAAACAACATGGAATATGTCATACTTCATACATCAAAATATGGACTTTGACCAAAAAAATTTTAATTAAAATTTAAAAAGAAAATTTCTCCAAAATCCTATTTTAAGTTTAAAAACATTTGCCTTTCTATAAATAATTAAGCCAGGTTTAGTTGAATCACAGAATTTATTGTGTAATAGAAAAGTAAGAAAGGTCTCTTTGATATTAACTGTATATAGAAACTATTTGGTCGAAATATGGACCTTGATATTCAAAGAAACTTCTGAGCAAATTTTTAACATTAAATTCTTTGTATTTACAGAGAAAATTCCGCCTATTAATGTACCATTTAGGTTTATATTTTTCAAGGCGACTTTAAAGAGGTCTATAGGAAGATTTTTTAACATTTTTAACAAAATTAAGAATTAATTAAGGGATGGAAGCATTTTTATATTAATTTGATTCGCTGTTTAAACTCTGATTGTTTTAAAATTTATATAACAAAAACGAGAAATATTTTTTCATGGTTATTTTTGAAATCATCAATAATTTTCAAATTATACAGATTTTCGATGCCTGGTTTTAATTTTTAAAATAGAATTCTTTGCCAGGGGAATAAAGTGCTTTAGTTAAGCTACAAAAAATAATAGAAATAAATAAAAAAGTTATATTTGGCTGTAATCAAATCTTTAACTCACACCATCTAATCTATTTGATAATTTATGATAAAGTCGGATATTTTAAATTCTGGATACGTGCGATCGACTTGCCAGATTTTTATGCAAAATTTATAAAATGAAGGCCTTAATGTTTCTACGAAGTTTCAGCCTTCTATTTTCTTCAATTTTCAAATTATGGGCACAGTCTATAAATATATGCTGAAAGAAATATAGATGTTCTCATTATGGGCGTGCCCTTTAAAGGATTTAGCCTATTTTCAATATGAACCTTCATACAAGAACTTTTAATATTTATAACAAATTTAAGTTGGATATCTCAAATTTTCTAACCAGACGAATGTTTACAAAAGACAAACACACAGATGAATAGATAGACAGACAGATAGACAGGCAAACAAACATATCTATATCGATACCGAATTTGTGGCTAATCCAAAATATTTGTACGTTTCTTTTTTGACGTTACAAATATAATAACAAAATGAATAAACCACCAAAAAGTCTGGATGTTAACACAGAAAAAGTCAATAGCAATAGCAGCAGCTGTAATCATTATGTAAAATCTTAATTATATAAATATCTAATAAATAAATAAAGAAAAAAAAATCGATTAGTAATAAAAATTTGAAATAACATTCGAACAACAAACAAACAAACAAACAAACAACAACAACAACAACAACAACAACAACTTGAAATCAACAACAACAAAGAAAAATGCGAACAAAATTAACAACAACAACAACAACATTAACAATTTGACTAACTAACTAACTGACCGAACGTTCGAACGTTCGAACGACCGACCACTGATTGTCGGGTCATCAATTTATCATCAATATTTTGTCGAAATCCGCAAATGCAAAATTATATAAACATTTTATATTCTGATAAACGGAACAATAAATGAAAATGGCAAAATATTATAAAATTTTAATTAGTTCTGCGCACACATGTACTTGCACACATATGTAATTACATATACATATGGGAAAGATTTTTCTGCTTTTTTTCTTCTTTTCTTTTCTTTTCTTTTTTTTTTTTGTTTTTATAAATTAATATAGAATAATATTTATTGTAAAGCAAAGTATTTTTCATTAACATATAAAATTGTTATAATGTATGTGATAAAACATTATACATACATACACACATACGCACGCACACACACACACACACACACATACATGGAAAGAATGCTTTATGCATATCATTTGCAATGATGCTATTTTGGCGTGAGGTTTTTGCATACACGTTTTAATATTAGGAATGTACGGGTGAGGCATGGATGCGGGTATAAATACGAATATATGAGAATGTGTGTGTATGTGTGTGTGTGTGTGCTGTGAAAATGTGTAATGAACATGTTGTCAGTTTATTAAATAAATAAATTTGCATACTTTTTTGTAATTTGCATAAATTTAAATTAAGTACACTTTACCACCATTTTGTAAGCCACACACATATATACACACACACACACACAAAGCACATGCGAACACATATCCATATACATATATACACACTCGTATAATATAATTACTTAAATAACCCACAAAAAAAAAGGAAAAAAGGAAAAAAGGAAAAAACTCACATACAAATATTTCTATAGTTTTTTCGCATTATACAATGGATCAAAAGTCCTGGAACATATTTTTTAAAATAATTTTTATAGATTTTAATTATTGTTCTTTTTGTATTACTTTTTCAGTACTTTTTCGTTTTATTTGGAATTGTTTTTATATTATTTTTAGCACTTTGAAATTTGTTTTAATTCTTTTTATATTTTTTTTAATATTTTTGTAACTTTTAAGAATTTTTACACTTAAATATTTAATTAATTATTTATTCAATTAATATTTAAATATTTACTTAATTACTACTTAAGTTATTTAAGTACTTTAATGACTCTTTCCAATTACCTTTGAAATTTTTTTTTTTTTTTGTAAATTCTTTTAGTCTTTTTAAATACTTCAGTACTCTTGAATTTTTACATTTTATTCAAAACTAGTTGTACTTTGTTTAGTACTTCCCTTTTTCTTACTTCCCTTTTTTTACTTCTCTTTTTCATTTTTAGACATTCCAAAGTTGAAAACTTTTCTTAAGTCTTTTGCTTTTTTCAACTTTTAATTTTTTTTTCAATTGTTTCCCCTTTTCTTATTTTTTTACGATATTTTCAGATCCTTTCAATTCCTTTTATTTCTTTTAGCTAATCCTTTTTCCTATTCCTTTAGTTTTTGCCTGCCATTTCAAAATATTTTTTTTTAGTTTTTTCCCTAATTTTATTTCCTTTTTTTTTCTTTTTTCTTTCTTATTAACCTTTTTGTGTCCTTGTTATCCTTTTCTATGTAAAATTATTTAATCTTTGTAAACCTTCTTAATCCATTTTGTCACTGTTAAACTTTTCAAAGCTCGCATTAAACGCTTTTAATTTTGTCGTCATTTATAATTATGAATCCTTTTTTTCCTTTATCCTTTCATCTTTATATCCTTTTTAATATGCTATGCTGTTTTCTATCTTTTCCATTTAGTTTATCACTTTCTATGTTCACTTTCGATCTTTGTGCCATTTTTCCAAGATTTTTTTTGTTTTACTATAGAAAATGCCAGGATTCTTCAGCCGATATGTTAGTTGTATGTATAAATTATATATAACTTTACATAAAATATAATTCTTTCTTTCATGCAACATTTGCGTATACCATTTTAATAAGAGACCGAAACGTAAATGCAACAACATTTGCATTTAATGCACTTTTATCCCAAAAATCCCACACAAAAAAATATCATAATTTCTCCCCAACATTTTAATAATGATGACGATGAAAACAAAAGAGAGGAGAAATACGAAAAAAGGGAAGAAGAATTAGATAAAGATGAGAGAAGGGCAACGTAGCATAAGAAAAATCTTGAAATTAAATGCAAAGTATTTGATAGGAAAATTTAAAGTTTTCTCTTGTTAACGTTATCGTTATTATTTCGATTGTTGCTACTGTTGTTATTGCTACAATTTTAATTGTGATTATTGCTGTTGTTAACATTTCAGTTACACTTGCTCGTGTTCTCATTCATATCCTTGTTATGTTTGCCATTTCATATAGAGAGGTTCACATGATCTGTAGATGTGGCCAACAGAAGCATTCGTTTGTTATTTTAAGGCATGGCCTGTTACGCGGTGAGGTAGAAAAATTTCGATTCGAATAGAGAAACCTCAAGTCTTACATAAATTCACATATGTATAAATAAAATAGTTTTGACGGCGCTATTATTGTTGTTCTATATCTCTAAACATAATGTTCAGTTAAAGCAAACTATAAATCCTCAATCCTTAATTTTATTTTCAACATGCTTGAGTGCACATACGTATAACAATTGTCTACATAAATTTAGAAAATCCTCCTGCTATCTCTCTCCGTCTCACTATCTCTCTTTAAATTAAAGTAGCTCTATCTCGTTACTATTTTAAGTTTTGAGTGCAGTCATTATGCTTAACATTACTCTACAATTTCATACATTCACACACACACACACACACACACACACACAACATACATACACACAGACATGCATACTCAAATACATGCATATGGTGGTACATATGTATAAAATTTTATGTTATATTATTCAGTTATATATAATTCTCTTAATGTGTAAAATGCATAGACTACATTTAGGCGTTCTTATTAAAATTTTACACAAAAAGATTAAAATGCATTAGAATTAAAATTGTGCTAAGTTTAAGGGCACAACTTAAAAAGGTAATTATAAAATATGTGTTCAAAAGATGTTAACTCCATTTAAAAGATAAATATCTTTTCCAATTATTCTTCTTATATTATTATACAATATTACAATGATAAGTACATATCATTTCGCGTCCATTTCGTGAATAATGAATAAAAATTTAGTAAAAGGCAGGGATAATATTCTCTAATTAATTGTGACACCAAAAACTTGAGTCCATAAGAGGTTAAGGGCCTTTGTAACTAAAATGGAAAATTCCATAATCAAAGGCTTTATATGGCTTCCATTATCTTATACAATTTTTTGATAATATACCTTGTGAATTTGCGCAATTCTCTAAACATTAATTTTAGCTTTCAAATGCACAAATTAATTATTAAAGATTTTCAAACGCGGGATAAATAAACTGATATGTATAAAGGAATTTTAAGGAAAGTTCCATCTTTACATTTCAAATGTTTTGAATTATTTACTGAAACTTTACCTTATAGAAACAGTCTAGCCATTTTTTCTCAAATTTAATATGATACTTCTCTATGTTGGGTTTCAAGTTTTTCTTAAAACGATTTTGGGCAAAAGTTTAAATCTCTACTTTTACAAATTTCATTTCAATTTTTTTTTTTTTTTTTGCTTTCTTTTGGTTATTGTTGATTGCAATTGCTTTCATACAATAAAATGTATAACCAAACATTCTTATGTGACAACTAACAATTTGAGAGGCTTATCGACCAACAACAATAATAATAATAATAAACAGCATCAATTAGTTCAGTTCATGTAGAAATATAATCAAATCAATACATAAATAACTTAAAATACAACATACATATACATACATACATACATACATATACACATATTTACATAGATACATCTATATAAATAAATACATGCACAAGAATAACAATATTAAGCTAAAATCTATAATTTTATATTACAAAAAGGTATTAAGACAAAAAGTAAGTAAGCAAATGTATACAAGTAAGTAATTACAATTGTCAATGTATATTTATTTGTCTGTTTATTTTATTTACTTTGTTTTGTTTTGTTTATTTTGGTCAAGTTTATTACTACAATTTTGTATAGAGCTCTCAGTAAAATTATTGTAAATTTTATTGTTATTATTATTGCTGCTACACTATGCTATGCTATGCTATGCCATGCTATGTTACAATGCGATGCGTTACATTGAACTTGTATTGGATTTTTGACCAAATACTTAAGGCTATTTTAAGGTTAACCGCTATAAAACATAAACATAAAGCATACACAAACATTCATCTGCAAAAATGTGTTTTCTACCATTTATGTAGAGATAATAAAAAAAAATAATACGAAATGAAATTTTCTCCATACCCATAATTTAATATGGGAAGAAGAAGTAGAATAAGGATGGGCAAAATGTACGCCAGTTTATTTATTGAAAATGAACGGCTTCTGTGGCTTTTTTCATTCAAACCTTAAAAGACTAAGACAAATATATATATATACATAAATATACATATATACATACATATGCATATATATATATATATATATATATATATATAAATATATAATATAATACAATTAGATGTAAAGTAGAAATATTGCGGTTACACTAATGAATCGGCCAAAATTTAATCAGAAATTAAATTTTGCAAAGACCAAGAAATTAATGTCATTCTTGCAATAAACAAATAGAAAAAAGTTAAGAAAAACAATACAACAACTATAAAAAAAAGTCAAATTCATAATGTAAATTCTTATGGTAAGCAAAACGAAAAAGATTTAATTTTACATTTTTTGGCTTCTTTAAATGTTTCACAATTCTTTGCTTTTTGTTTAAAACTCGTAAATTTTATGAATTTTTCAGTTTTCCTTTAACGAAATGAACATTAAAATATAAATGAAATCAAATGGAATAATACAAAAAAAAATGCTTGGCAAAACAAAATATGCAATAAATAAATAATAATTTTACAGCCGAAAAATATGCTTCATTTTTTTAACATATTCTGTTTCTCTTTTTATGTATATTTACTTTTAATGCTCAACAATATGTGCTGCAATTATTTTGAAAGCTTTTACTATTTGTTCAAAGTAAGTACAACAATAATAACAACAACAACAACAAAAAATAAAAAGAAGAAGAAGAAGAAGAAGAAGCATAAAAAACATTTAATCAAGCGATAGCGATATAAAAAACGAAATTGATATAAAAAAAGTGCGACGTGTTTTTAACCAACACAAAATCATCCATACAAAGTGAAATGCTCATTTGGCAATCGAGAGATACTGTGTTTACCCACGCATACACACACACACACACATATATATATATATATATATATATACATAAATGCTTCTTCATACATGATAAATCCATTCATATTAAATATTTTTATAGCCTTTTCGCACATTTTCATTTCATTACATTTTCGGTTTGATTTTCCTTTATTTGAAATGATGTTTATATTTAAAACCGATAGAGTTTGTATAAATCTCAGTTTTGCTCTTCTTCTTCTTATGTTTTTTGAGTATATTATAACGTAACTTAACTCGAAACTCGAAAGTTGAGGGGGCATTAGAGAATGATGAATAATGGGAAAGCAAGCAGACAACTAAAGAGCAGGCAGACGGGCAGAAGGCGTACAGGAAGGCATGCATGCTGGCAGGCAGGCAGGCAGGCAGGCAGGCAATGAATGTGAAAATTATTCTCCTCTCTCTAACTCTCTCAGTTCCAGAATCAGCCATAATGGAGAAAAGGATTACATTCGATTGTTGTTGTTATTATTATATTATTGTTGTTGTTGTTGTTGTTATTTCAATTATTATTGTTGCTATTATTGGTATTTTAATGACTTACAATAGTAAAATTTTATTCAGGAAAACTATAAATCTGTAAAGCTTTATGGCCAAACCAATCGTTTTAATAACAAATTTTATAGCTATAGGATACGCATATATATACGTACACAAACACACATCCATATAAATATAATTTCACTAATATTAGCAGCCGACAGATGGCGGGATATGATTTCATTATATTGTGTACGTGGCAGAGTATTGGACGCCTGAATTTCATTTTTTATGGGCGTAAATATCGTATTACAAAGTTTTTTTTTTCTAGCTCTCTATAAATTTCACTACCTCTCACTTTGTTTGGTTCACTATATGACACCACTATAGAATATATATATAGTAATAGAATTCTCATACTATAAATTATTAAGCCTTAAATATAAATTGCTCTAAGTACGCGATTTAACTGAATTTAATGAGAGCAAGTATTTTTTTATAGCAAAAAATTACGATTTATTTTAATAGAAAATTTATTTCAAAATTATTGTTCCCTTATATTTATAGTATTGTCAATCATGTATTTGCCATCACATATTTCTCCTTGAATGTGATAGACTGTAATCACTAATTGGAAATTTTCTCTTCTCGATTGCAACTAATAAACCAAATAGTTAATTGAATTTTAAAATCTTCTCTAAATATCTAATGGCCCTTCTTATTACATTCATTAATTACATTCTTTTAATTTCTAAGCACTTTAAACTTGCACATCGATCCAATTTCCAATCCAGTAATTAATTATACCATTTTCAAGTATTGGCTTCGTTGGCTTACAAAATTCAAATCTCCCCACAGAAAATTCTACTTTCTAGTAAGTAATTTAAACTATAAATACCAAAGCTGTATAATTTTGAGTAAAGCTTTAAAGAAATGCGGAATGTATATTTTCTTCTAAATACGTTTCTAATTATCATTCTTTATTAATTTTACAAAATGTAAAATTCTACGAGATGATTTTTCTTTTTCAAAATGAGTTCACGAACTCTCTCATCTCAATATTTCAATTATTTCAAAAAATAATCACACTTTTAAACACTTATATTTTAAAAAGTTTCCTCGGTCTTATTTGTACTTGCGATAAGTACTTCAATTCTTCATTCTTCTTTAAGGAAAAATTATACGAAATACGAAATACGAAATAGCAGAAATTGCTTTTAGAACTGTCTGCTTCATTTACATAAAAGAGATCTATGAATTCAATTCTTCCTAAATGTTTTATAGATTTTTATTAATTCTCTTATGTAAGAGAATTCCTTTTTAAAGCATTTTAAAATAACTTTTCAAGAAAAAAAAAGGGTAAAGAGAAAATTTTTTGCATATTTTTGGTGATGTTTGTGATTTCGGTGATTTTCTAATGAATGATTCTATTGTTCACCAAAGTCAGATAAATGAATTTTTATCATAAATTTTTTTTTTTATTAGTCTTACATTCTAAAAAAGCATTAATTATAAAAAAGCATTATAATTTATTTCATACAAATAAGAAAAAAACCTTTTTTCTATCTTTTTTTTCTATCTTTTTTTTTTTTTTTTGAAAGCGTATGTGATATGAACATCATTTTCTAAAGTTATTACACAATTTTGGAATGTATATTGTGTTTGGTGTTTGTTGTATATTGTTTGTTGTATATTGTATGTTGTATGTTGTATGTTGTATGTTGTGTGTTGTGCTTGAGTATGTGTACTCGCCCATGTATCATTTCTATTTTGCTTAATCATCATTTTTAATTTATATTTTATATTATATCATTAATATTACTTAAAATAAAATAGCATTAAACAATACAACACCAAAATGGAAATAACAAAATAAAATTGAATGAAAAGTTGTGAAAAGGAAGAGAAGAGAAGAGACTACAAAATCATGTTTCCTCTACATAACTTGATCCATTAACTATTCCATGATATATCTACCACATTTGCTTCTCTTTTGTTTTTTGTTTTTTTTTTTTTTGGCCAGAATTGTTTTATGTAAATTGAAGTGTTTAGAATGTCCCTTAAAGTGTGCCAGTTAGAGAGAGAGAGAGAGAGAGAGAGAGAGAGAGGAGAGAGAGAGAGAGTGAGAGTGAGTGAGTTTGGGTTAAGTTTTGAGTTTAAGTTTGAGTGATAGTGAGAGTGTGAATAAAAGGAAGAGGAAAAAGTGTTAGAAAAAGTGTAAAATATTTAGCTTTTATATCTATGATGACATGAGTGATAAATTATCATACAATTAAGTATGCTCATACAAGACAAAATAACAAAAACAACAACAAACAAAACGAATTAACAAAATGTGAAAATTTCACAAAATCAGATTTCTATTTGAAAAATTCAAATGACTTTGTAAAGTTGATGATGTTGACACATAAAACCAAAATGTTTAAAAGTATTATAAGAGCAGTTCTCTTCTTATTCTTCTTCTTCTTCATCTTCTTCTTTGGCCTTTTTTTTCTATCTTCTCTTGCTTGTTTTTCTTTTAAGTGTTATCTCTTTCATATGTGCGTCTTGTCATCTTGTTATTGTTCTATGGATTATTTAACACTTTTTATTTATACTCTAAATATAATCACTGTTATCCTTGTAGTTTGTTATATAATAAAAAAAAAATGGAAAAAAAGGGTTGTTGGTCCTTTTGAAATTGAGGAGTTTTCAGAAACAGAAAATGAAATGAAAGCCATCTTTGTAAAAGTCTCCAGTCTAATATGATTATAATATATGCATTCATATATGTATGCGTATCAATGCGTGTGAGTGTGTGTGTGCATATATGTATGAGAAGCTTAACTAATTATATGCTCTTATGGTTTCCAAGCAATAAACTCTTACAAATCATTAATCATGAAGTGATTTAATTTTTCACGTATTTTTTCCATTTTCCTTTGTTTTATTTTCTTTCTCCCTCTCTCTCCTCTTCTCTTTATGCTTTCTTTGCCTATAATTTTTAGTTACATTTTATTTATTTTTTTTTCAAATTTTTTAGAGAAGCAGGCATTTTTAGGGAACGTCGAAAAATTATATCTAATAGAAAATATAATAAATAAAAGTATTAAGCGTTAGTTTGAAACTTTTGCAAAAAAAAGAAGGCGTGAACTATGATGAAGATGATTAGAATTGATATAAAATTAAATACGTAACAAAAATTTTATTTAATTTAGCTAGAGAAAGTTTTTTCAAGGGTAGTAAAATAAGCTCATTCAAAGCGAAGCCTTTCATAGTTTTGTAATCTACAAAAATAAAATTTTTACTTCTGTTTTTTTTATAATTTATATTTACAAATAATTATGATAATTTAAGTTAATTATTATCTTTGAATAAATTAATGATATCTCGCTTCACTTGACCAAATAGGCCAGTTTGTTCTATAGTTTTGATGAAACGTATTATTGGCTTAAGAAATTATGAGCTGAAATATGGGAAAGGCACATCACCATCAACAATTAAGGTTCTCATACAACATACCTACAGCACTAGATTACGTTTCTTCCAGAGCAATTCATCTTATTCAAAATATAACAATCCATTAATTTACGTTGGACGGTTGTAACTGCCTCAAAAATATGCATGTTCTTTAAATTGAAAAAAAACGAAAGTATTCTCTTGGAGTTATTGGTCGTTATACAACTTCTTAGATGTGATGAATGTGTTTAGTTTGTCCTGGGTGTTCAATGGATGATCGCTTACTTATTAACTGCCTTTTTAAAAACTTTTTGTAAAGCATAGAAGTTCCATCATTTACCCGAAAACTCTACATTTCGCCTAAATTGTTTGATATTTTATTTCTGGATATTTCTAAGCAGCTAACTTTCTTAACTTCACTGAACACTTTTCAAATTTAACACTTTAAAAATTAATTTAATGTACTTGCCAAATGCAAGTGTCATTTCACCTAATGCCTGATTCCCTTAAACATTCAAAATCTCTTACTGAATGTTCAATTGATTAAGCGAAAGCAATTTTTATGCTAATTAGGCATAAAAATCTTTAGTCATTAATCAACAAAAAATCAAGTTAAATCTATTATTTAAAAATATCACATAAAATAATTCAAGTAATATAAAAGTTCGAAAAAGAATAAATACCAAGAACATTGAAGAGAAAGCAACTTCCTCAGAATTATCTCATTCATAAATTCATAGATTTAGATTAGTTTTCGTTTTTTTTCTTTTTACTTTCGTCTTTCGTCTCCAGGTTTCCACACTTAAATATATAAATATTACTTTTTGGATTTATAAAATAATATAAAATATAAACATGAGATGAGTACAAAAAATATATTAAAATATGATTAATTAGCCCTTTTATATCAAGCATCAACTATTAATCACTTTGACATGGCAGGCGTATGCTAAATTTAACTGCGTACGCTTTATATCGATTACATAGAATTTTCGAATGGCGTGTAATATTACAAAGTGCTATTTTAATTATAGATGACATGCTTCTTAAGGGTTGACTAGCAATAATTCTCATTTCTTCTTTCTATTTTTTCTTTTTTTTTTTTTTGTTTTATTATGTTTTGTTCTTTTTTGGTTACTGAAAGGATGCTTTTAAGAGTTAGCAATGGAAACGATTAAAATGACAAACGTGAAAGATGAAAATTTGTTATGATGGTCAATAAGCATCTATCAATGTCATTTTTATGGGTAATTGAAACAGCCTTTCCAAGATTATGACAACTTGATAAACTAAAAAACGGTAAATCGATCAGATTGAGTGATGATCGTATTATTCTTAAATATGTTAGATAATCTTTCAAAGAGAATTTGTGCAATTTTACTGGGCAGATTCAAATCATCCTAGAGAAATTCTAATGCTCTTTTAATAAATATTCAATATATCGGAAAAATTCTATTGGATCAACAAGTTTTCCATCTAAACCTTTTTTTCTTGGCACCAAATGATTTTAAGTTAATAAAATTTTAAAATATTCAAAGTATTTGTTTCCCGGTTACATTCATAATTTTAATTATCTTAATTAATCTTTCACTTATCTGATTATTGTAATTAATTATTGTAATTATTGTAATTAATTTTAATTATCTTAAATAATTTTTTAGTTAGCTTAATTATTTTAATTTGCGTTGGCCTTGTAAAGTACATTGCATACGGAAAAGCAATTGTCAATCATTTTTGACATTTTGAATTCAATTTACAGTTTTACAAATGTCAAATGGTCAAATTATTTAATGCGATAACCTGTGCACTCCAAGCCACTTTCGTTTAGAGCAAAATGAAATTCAAGATTTTAAGGTCAAATGAAAATTTCTTCAAAAATTATTTCATTTCACTCAATTGAAAATTTTGAAGTGAATTTTAGGCAGGAAGAAAAGTTTGAAAATTTTGAAAAGTTAGAGAATCCTTAGAAAGGACGTACTTCCCTTAAAAAAAGATATTAGTTAACTGGGGTTTTTAATTAATTGACTTTTTTATAATAACTTGAAAAATCTAAGAGCCTAAAACTAGTTACAAAACTTAAACAGCTTAAATAAACAATGTCCTTCAACTAAATAAACAAAAATAAAAATTCTCTTGTGTAAACAATGTTCCATTAAGAAATGCAGATATTTGTCTATTTAGCCAAAAAGACACTTTTATAATCCATAACGCCTTGGGTGGCAAAAGTAAGTTATCTCTCGAATGATTTGCCGTTTTTTCCTTCTTTTTTTTTTTTTTTGTTTCTTACTGATTTCTTATAGTGAAAGGCAAAAATATAAGAGACTTGTATTTATCTTAGATTAATTAAAAAATTGTCTTGCCTCTTTTGCTTAATCTCACTTTATCAGTTCAATGGTAAAGTGAGATTACCTCATATTGTTCTGCTACTACTTCAATTTATTTTACACAAAGTCATGACATTTCATTATTTTTAATGTGTTTGATTCGATTTTCATGGCCAGACAAACTGTATTCATTTCTTAGAACTTTAGTGCAATTTCCATCATATAAATCGAAGAAAATTTTTATTATTGTTGTTGCTATTTCTTGCTGTATATATTATTTTAAATGATTAAAGGCCATAGCCGTAATATTTGCTGTTTTTAATAATTATTCAGCGTATTTTCCGTTTTTCTTTTTTCACATTTCTTTGTGGTTTGATATTTTAATTTATCTACCGTTAAATGTAAATGTCACATTCTAATGGAACTATTGTCTAGTTGTCGTTTGAATTTAACTTGACAAAATACTAAATACAAAAACGATATAACAAAAATAAACAAAAAGAGCTCTCCAAAAAACAAGAAGCGTTTTGATTTCAATCTTAATCTTAAGCATTGTTAATATATAAACATATAACAACAAATATATATATATATATATATATAGTAATAATCTTAAGTGGATATTTCACCTGAAGGCTTGTCTCTTACCCAAATAATTTCTAATCATTAAGCATGGACTAACAATTGAGCCATTGCCTCTAAAGAATAAGGCAAATAAAATCGTTAAAAAGTTTGTAATGACAGAGTGAGAAAGAGCTGGAAATATGTACACAGTGAGAGAGAGACAGAAACAGAGAAAGCAAAGAGAAATTGAAAGAATTTTTTGTGTACAAATTTGTTAACTTTTCAGTTCTATTTTCAGTTTATCTCAAGATAAAATAAAAGACGAAGCAGAAAAAAAACTTTACGTTCCTGAAATAAAATCTCTTTCTTTATGTTGCTCATTCTCGTTAATAAGAAAGATTCAACTTAACTACTTGTCCGTCCATGTAGACGATATTTTATATGATACTTTTTAGCGAAATGACTAAAAGCTTTGACAGAGCGTAAAGTAAAAGTGCAGAAATTAAAGAATAAACGAACTTCAAGTTTTAATTTTTTGGCATCGTTTTCATTCATGATTCAATTTTAATGGGCTTCCTCTTTTTTATTATTATAATATAATTATGCATCTGTTTCTCATTACCTGGCACTTTTTTTTCATCCTATTTAGAAAGTTTCATTCCTTAAAAAAATTAAGAAAAATATTAAAAAGAAAAAACAAAAAAAAACACAAACCTTGTAAAAACTGTTGAAATTATTATTATTATTATTATATTAATAATTCATTTAGTTAATTAACTTATAATTAATGCTAATGCTGTTAGCTTTCTCTCTCTCTCTCTCTCTCTCTCTCTATCTATCTATCTATCTTTCTCTATATAGTTTTTTCTTTGTCTCTTTCTCCAGAATACTTTCTTAATAAAATTTGTGAAATTCAAAACCTTTTTATTTTTGTGCTGCTTTTTTTTTTTAGGTTTTCTTTCTTCCGCCACAAGCTGCTAATGACTTTGACTATAATTATGAGTAAAGGAAAATGGTAGCCAGAAAAACAACGAATAATCAAGTTAAATTAAATGAGTGTTTTCAAAAAAATGTAAGAGTAGAAACAGAGGAAAATTAATTGTAGCGCATTAAAATATCAATAAAACTTAATTCAATTAAATGAAATAAAAAGTGCTATCAAAAAAAATATTACAGAGAATTTTGTTCAATTATTAAATGCAAATTTCTAGAAAAAAAGAAAAAAAGAAAAAATCGCTGACAAGAGAGACACTTTTAAAAATAAAATAATTTAAGCCACACTTTAGAAAATCAGAAATTTTTAAATTGTGCTTTTGCCAAAACCGTAACTTCCATATGAAGATTTTCTTATCTTCAAAAGAAGTCTGTAAGAGATTTTTGAACAAATTGAACTTACGTTTGATAATTAGTTGTAAAAATTTTCAATTTCTATTTAAGAACTTACAAAATTGTCATATAACTTGACAAAACTACCCTGTTTGTCAAAACTAAGTACTTTATTCAAAGTTACGCATTCTAAGTCATTCTAGAAGCTTTAAATAAAAAATATAAAAATTTTATCGTAAAAATTTGATAATACAATAAACAGATACGTTTGGAGAAAGAGCAAAACTTAACTAATTTGAGTAAATAAATCAAAATTAATGCTTTTTAATGCCTTCAAGTGAAAACTTAAATATTGAAGTAACCATGTTTTTATTTTAAATTAAATATGCGCTAAATTAATCTAAAATTAACTTAATTATATATGGCTTAAGGTTCAAGTACCAGAACAACATCAACCGGCCTTGAACATTTTTCAGAAATTGCCAGAATTTAATTTGATTTTGTTTTTAATTTCCTCTTAAAAAAGTATAACTTTTTCTCTATTTGCGAAATAATACAGTAAGATCTGAGAATAGAATGGAGTAGACCATAAAACCCATAAATAATTGAGACTATATTTCCATGATAAAGTACCAATGAAAAGTCCAAATAATATGAAAATAAAAGAGATTAAATGTTATGAACACTTTCAAACCTAAAGTAAATTGAAATGAAACCTTTATGTAAATATTTTTGATAAAGTCTAAATTCACTTAATTGCCAAACTAATATTTACATATTATTTAAAATTGCCTTCATATAGAAAATTTTTAGTAATTCCATGCCACAAAAATCCATGAGATTCCAACTTATAAATTCCATTTGTAATAAAAGCAAACAAATTATAAATTATATCAATCTATCAATAAATGAAAAATATTTAAAAATTCTTCATGTAAATGGCAAAAAAAACAAAAAAAGAACGAAAAGAAAAGAAAAGGCGAAAGCAGTAAACATTCATTAAGAATATTTCCATTAAATCGAACAGAATAGAAGCAAACCGAATCGAACCGAATTGAATCGAGCAGAGAGCAACTTATGAAATATGAAATAAATTAAAAATCGATTTTATTTTATTATTTTACATCATTCTCATCTTAAATATTCGCTCAATCAAAAACTCAAACCAATCATCAAAATAATAGGGATAATATTCAATAAAACAACAACAACAACAACAACAATAATAATAATAATAATAATAATAATAATAATAATAATAATAATAATAATAATAATAATAATAATAATAACAACAACAACAGCATCAGCAATAATAATAATAGCAACAGTAATAATATATTAATGATTTGATGTGAAGGGGAAAAAAAGTAAAGAATTCCAGAATCTGAGGTTGCTTATTATTTTTTCCTTCTCTTTTTTTTTTCTCTTTTTGGTTCATATTTTGAAACGAACTCAACGAAATTGTATACGTAATTTAATTGAACTTATTATGATGGCGCGCACATACACACCGCAACACACACACACACACACACACATACACACAAATATTTTAAATTCATTTCATCTTTTATCGTTTATTTTCATTCATTTCAATGTTGGAAAAAAAATGAGATTTTTTTATTATTAACAATATTTAAAAAATTTCTGCATATTTTTTTTTATGCTTTTTTGGTTTGAAAAGAATGAATTTGTGATGGAAAGGTTAATAAAATAAAACTTGGCAACGAAATATGCATTGTGTTAAAAAAAAAAAATGGAAAAATGAAATATCTAGACAGAGAGAAAGAGAGAGTGAGACTGAGGCAAAGTGATTTTTTGAGGCGTTGGGGCCGTTTTGAAAGCTAGCGAAAAAGAGATAAAAAGGAAATTGAAGCTAGTTAACGTTTTAAAAATGTATCATATTTTATTTTATGATAAATATTCATTTCCTAAATGGAGTATGCGGCAAAGTGGGCATCATGCAGGCATCATGACGGCATCTCAATATCAGCATCAACCGTCTAAAAAATAAAAAAATAAAATGGAAATCATATAATAATAATAATAACGAATAAACAAAAAATAATGAAATAAGCTTTAAAGCAGCATCAATAAAGAGACAGACAGAGTCAGTCAATCAGCTAGTTAGTCAGTCTATCTGTCCATTTGACTGATTGTTAAACAATCATTTAGTTAGTCATCAAATATAAACCAAATTTAAAGTGTCTAACCGTCCATCCGTCCATCCCACTGTTCATCTATTCGTCTGCCGCTCTATCCTTGCATCCATGCGTCTGTCTGTCTGTCTATATATTTAATTATGAATTATATATTTTTTACAATATATTAGATGTATAAAATCAGCTTTTTAGTTGGAAATTCAATCCATCTACTTATTAAGGCTTTGTATGCGCGAATTTACTTTATGTTCATATGAAAAATTTATTTTTATATCTTTATCTTTTTTATTATTAAATATGAAATTTTTCTATATATAAAATAGACAATTTTGTATAATGGTTGCTTAATTTTTTTTTTTAGAATAACTAATAAACACTTTATAAGGAAAACATTAGGAAATTGCTGAAGCAAGATCAAACAATTAAGTAAGATCAATGAAGTAAAAAGAAGAAGACTTAAACCAGAGTCAAACAATCAAGATATAAAATTTCATTTTTTATAAAGGATTTCTTTCTAAGTTTCTTTGTAGCTGGTTTTTTTTTCCTTGCATCTAATCTTTCTAGATCCGTTTAACTCTTTCTTGTTCCCTTTAAAGTTACAAAAATTGTCCAATTTAAAGTTGGGCATTTTTTTCTTAAAAAATGTATAACAAGTTTACAAGAAGATTGGATTTTTCAATTCGTTGTTGATTCTGTTAAATGTTATTTTAACGTAACACAACAGCAACACGACAATAATATTTAAATATAAATAACACACAACATTATACTCCTTTGAGGTCGACTTTTAAATATCCTACACCCGGCTTAATCCAACTAACAAGTTAATTAAGTAAAATATTACAAGTTTTAAAGGATTTGAAAAATTCTTTATAGGGCAGGAGTTTTAAAAAATGGGCCCATTTGAACTAAATTTGGTAGACGTATTTTGTTCAACAAATAACAACTCTGGGCCGTTTTTAAAAAAAAATATATATATAAAATTGTAGTTTTTTTTAGGTAACAACTTTTTCCAGAATAAAAAGTTTTATAAAGAGTTTTATACCGTTTGCAAAAGGGTACATCATTTAAACCAAATTGGGGACTTAAATCATAATTGGAAATTTATATGGACAGACATGTGACATGCAAACACATAGAAAGACTTGCAGCGATTTAAACAATCAATTTTTAAGCGTTTTGGGGTGATTTGGGGCGATTTACGGAGGATTTACCTTAAGTTCTTCGGGTTCTTTAGTTCTTGGGTTCCATATAAATTTATGTTACGTGTTTACTACCAAAGATGTAGCGTGCAGAAAATAGTAAAAAAACAAATTTGTGCCTGGGCGCTTTAGGTAGAAACCATAATAAGGAAGTTGTAATTTGCAACAGAGATCCTGCTTTTTCCCATTTTTTTTTTTTTTTTTGCAATGAATAGCTTTTAGCGTGTAATATAAATAAGCAGCAGCATTCAACACAATTCAATTCAATACATTACATGACTATTAAATATTTGCGTAACATTTTATGGCGGTAACGCTTAATACGAATTTCCCTTTTTTCGTCTTATCTCGCTGCTGCTCACACACAAATTCTCATGCCACAATAATTCATGGACGCTATGGTATTCCATTCAACTGTCTCAGTTTGCAATTTTATTTTGATTTCTTTTATTATGTTCAAGAATAAGATGTTATTGTTATTGTTATTGTTATTGTTACGGTTACTGCTAGTATGATGTTACGCATGGCAATGCATTGTTAATGTTTATTCACGTTCTATCTATTTGATATATAATTTTTATATGTAAATCTTTTTATTCATCATCATCATTATCATCATCATTATCATCATCATCATTATTATCATCATCATATACAAAAGACGCGTACATATTTATCTGTATTTTTATTTTTATTATTAGAAATTTAATAATGCCTTTTTTTTCAGTTTGTTTGTCTGTTTTGAACGCATGCATATAAAAATCATTTTCCACACGAACGCGTTTTAAGACACTAAATGCACACTACATACAACAATACGAGCAATATGACATTAATAGTAAATCTATGTCTATATATCTACACATTTATTTTAAGCGATTTTACAACATCACTTTATCGTATCGTTCTCTCTCAATTACAGCAAAGCAGACAAGACGGCGACATTTCCATTTTCCATTCAACATTCTTCATTCGCCGTAGTTTTCCGTTACTATTTGTATATCCACCATCCAGAGGTTGCGGATATATTAACTTTGTCATCATGTTTTGTAACGCTTAGAAGGGAGCGTCAGAATCGATTTAGACTTGTCCGTCTATCTGTCTGTATGTATGTCTATTGTAAACATTCTCCTGGTTGTAAAATTTAAGATATCGAGCTTAAACTTGACAAAATCATTGGAAGTTCTTGCACACAGGTTTGTATTGAAAATAATCAAAATAGTTTAAAGGGCACGCCCATCGTGCAAAGTAAACTGAAAACACCTAATTTTCTTTTATCAAAATTTTGATATTTTTTTGCTCATTATCTGGAAACTATAGAAGATTTAAAGCTTAACTTTTGCTCAAATACGAAGAATATTTGTCTATAATGTCTTTCCGAAAATTATACAAATCGGATACGCCTACGCCAAATTATAAAATATAAAACTTCAATTTTTTAATGTTTACGGTTTCATTTTACTTCTAAAATAATGAATCAGGTTGTGAATCGTAATATCATGGTGTTTGGGTGGTGGGTATTCAAAATTTGACTCCAGCTAAATATAATTTTCTCACTTATTTGCTTTTGCTATCAAAAAATTTTCTATTGATATCATTATTGTGTGTTAGACTCTAGTGCCAATTGGACGAAGAAGAAGAATAAGAAAATGAAGATGATGATGATCATGATAATGATGATGATTTTATTGCATTGTATCGTTCTATTGTGTTGTATTAAATATATTTATTAGTTTGCTCATAAAAATTCTGAAAATATGAAAAGTCGTAATTTTTCTTGTTTTCTTTTCTTTCGTTTTTTTTTTTTGTTTTTGGTTTTTTGCTGCCTCCTTTTTTGTTTTCTTTATAATTTTCTTAATATGCACTTAAATAATGCATAAATATGATTGTTTAACAAATAAAATTTGAATGCTATAATTTAAAATTATGATTAAATACCTTAAAAGTTTATGTAGATTTCAGAAAGAAAAAAAAACACAATTTTTAAATTTTCCAATTCCAAATTGGTGAAATTAGCAATTTATGGAGGATTGTTCCTTTGAAATGCATTGGTAAAAATATTCAAGAAAATAATGTTAAGTAAAATTTATAAAAAAAAATAAGTAAAAAGAAAAATATTAATTTGAAGTTTCCAAAAATGTATCCATCTGGTCTAAATTTTTTAGGTGAATACACTACACTTTCTATATAAAAATTGTTTACTGTCTCTAAATGCTTTGCCTTATTTCGCTTAATGCCATCCAACGCCTGGCATTTTGCTTTTCTAGGAACGTTGTGTTCCCGCTTAATCAATTTTTTCAATAATCAAAATACGCCTACAGACTCTAAGTCATGCGATTTCACTTAATGATCAATAATCAATAATAATCAATAATAATCAAAACAAACGAACACCAATATCAAATTTTAAATTACAATGAATTACCTTTTCAAGTTACTAAGTTTATGGAATTTTGGTTCCATTGAAATTTTTTTAGCAGAATATAAGAAAATACAATAGTTATTAAACTATTATTCAAATAATCAAAAGTTCATGACCAAATTTTTTATTATTTTTTATTGTAACAGTAATATTTTATTTAAGACTTTTATAGTTTTAAGTACAAAGCTTGGCGGTTCATTTTAATGAAGAATCCATTTTTTATTACTTTCAAAATGTAACTCTAAAAAATGTTCCTATATAAAGTGACTTTGAAATGATGGAAGTTAGAGCGTACAAGTAAAATTCTACTTCTTATGAGAAGGAAAATTTAGACTAGGTTTTTCTTTAGACCAAAATCAAGAAAAAACTCTTTTTAAAAAAAAATTTTACAAAAAATTAATGGCCCAACGAAATTAACATCTGTGCAAAATGTTCAGACTTTAAGCCTTGAAATTTTGATGATGTAATAGTAAATGAGAGAGTGAGTGAAATAAGGCTTGGACAACTTTCACATTTACTTCCACAACTACTTCCACTTAACTTTAAAGCCAACAAAATCGAGTGAGACGAAATAGTCGTAAATAATGTCTGAAATTAAGTTAAAACAAAAAAAATAAAAATAAAACAAAACTTTTAGTGCTTATTAAAACAATAAAGTATAACATAACTGTATCTTCCTCGAACCTTTCCCAAGCCAGCAATCAATTCACTAAAGTGATGACTAAAATTGACTGACTGATTGAATAAAATTGTGTAATGAGTGAAAACAAAGATGGAGGCAACTAGAAAATGAAATTATTATCAAGTTATAAATAAACATAAACATAAGCATGTAAAATATTTTTAATTAGCGTTAAGCTGACTGTTTATTATTAACCCTTTTGTGTATAACAAATAATAATAATAATAATAATAATAATAATATCAGCAGCAATAGCAACAACAATAACAACATATTCAATATTCAATGTGATTCAATGTAAAACGCGATTGCGATGTGATATATTTTCTTTGGCCTAAGGCGGTTACTTTTAATTACTGAACACAATACACACACAATACACACACAATACACACACAATACATCAAACAATAATCAATTCTGTACTAAACAGAAATTTTTCTATTTTACGTTTTTGTTGCTTTTTTTCTATTTGCTTTTTCTTTTTTACCTTTTTTGAAGTATTAAAATTACAGAAGTGATAGTGAATAAATAACAATAAAAATGTACGCTAACTCTTTCCTTCATATCTCATGGGACAATATAAAAATATAGAGAAAAAAACAAAAAGGCAATGATGGCGTTAAAATAAACCAAAAAAAAAAAAAAAAACCAGGAAAAAACGAAAATACAGCGCGAGAGAAGTAAAAGGACATAAAAAATATGAGAATGAAGCCATAAAAATGTGTATAACAAATGGAATTAAATTTAAACATTTATAGAATGAGATAACAAATATTAAATGAACATGATAGAATGAAAGAGAGAGAGAGAGAGAGATATAGTGGAAAAGAGTTAGCAATAGAAAGAGTTAAATAAAATAGAATTTCAAGTAAATAAAATTTCATTGCTTAATAAACAAAATATTACAATTGTCTCAGTCCAATAAGAAAATTTATACAAATGCCCAATAAGAAATTCAAGTGTTGCTTTCTACTCGAATCTTTATTTACTTATTAATTTTTAAGCGAGATTTATACTTTAAATACAAACATCAAAAGTTTCTTGTAAATAAAAAATAAAATATAAATAAGAAAAAATATTGAAAAATAAAAATCCTTACACGCGTAAAAGAAAAAAAAAAGGTGTTAATTTTAAATTTCATTACTATTCATTGCCATAGAATCGCAAACAGCAGCATAAGCTTCACACTTCATTGCATTGCGGAAAAAGTTTTTTTAAGTTGAATTTGAGAGAGTGTCACATCTTTTCAGTGGCATTAATTCCTCAATTCATCAATTGATTTTAACTGAAGCACTTCAATAAGTGTCTTTGGGCAAGTAATGCCATACTTTACCATGCGATGGCTTGCTATGAGCTATGTTGAGTTGCCTTCAATTGGAAAGTGTCGCATAAGATGTTTGTTGAAAATAATCCGTTTG
The DNA here is from genome assembly GCA_023089585.1 of Melophagus ovinus. NCBI lineage: Eukaryota > Metazoa > Arthropoda > Insecta > Diptera > Hippoboscidae > Melophagus > Melophagus ovinus. The sequence continues at coordinate 6,011,071 of JAKKIB010000175.1, forward strand.
GTAAATTTTCTTGCCCTTCTTTTTGACTAAGTAATCCCTTAAACAAATAAATCAAGTTGATTGAAAATTGAATTTTGTTCTATTAAAAGTAATCGTTAAAAGTGTGTTTGCGGCAACTAGCAAATAAATAATATCTGAATGAAATTTACTTTTACAAATGAATTAATTTTGAATAGATTTATAACAATTTTTTTTCATAAAAGGGATACCAGTCCCAGGAAGATTTGCCCTAACGAAACACGCAAACTACTCAATTGGATCACTTAATTGTATCTTTTAAAAGCTCACTGTTATAACAGCAATATGGACTTGTCAAAAAGTGTGGCTATTATTACTATAAAATAATAAGCGATTTGCAGGAAAATCCCAACTTTAACTCAAACTAAGAGTTTCCGATAAAAATTAATCCTTGAAAGAAACCGTCACCATAATCTAAAAATATGATTAGTGTGCATACGTCTTTCATATTGACTGCACCATCACGCTTAAGCCTTCACAGCAGATCAGTGCGTTAAACATTCCCTGAACTATTTTACTTACAGATATATGAATTCTTTGAAGCTTAAAGCTTGAAGCTTTTAAGTAAACTTTCATCAACTTGTGACTACTTGTCAAACTATTATTGACATAAAAATTACATGTAAAAATTTTATTTATGTGTTGACTTCTTTAAGTAGAAGGATGACTTTTGTAAACGTTCTATCTGAATGGACTTTGTCACCTATGAAAAACAGCCCAATTAAACAAATTCTTAGTTAGCTAGTTTAGTACAATTTAGTACAATTTTGCTCGCGCCATTTGATTTCTAACAATTTTAGTTGGATTTTCAGAAAAGTTGCTATAATAAGTAAAAATTTTATAATTGTTTGGGGCCCACTTCTAAAAAGCTTAAACTACTTTTAATGTGCTAAAAGTCAATTACAAAAAAATTACAAATCAAGAACATTGTAAAACTTCTAATTTTTAAATTATTTAAAAAGTTTGTTATATGAGAGGTTACCGAATTGGACCAAATTTCTACACATGTTTTTGATGTCAAAATATAAGGTAGGGCAAATTTTCTCTAAATGTATATGCAAAATTGCACCTTTTGTCTATGTAATGACTTTTTTTAATGAAAGGCGTTATATGGGAAATGATCGTAAGAATAGGCCGATCGGGACCAAATTTGGTATCGATGTTTTTTATGTCAAAATACAAGACAGTGCCAATTTTCACTAAATATATATTAAAAATTGAACCTTTTGTCCATTTAATAATTTCTTTCAATGAAAGGCGTTATAGGGAAGTGATTTTGAAAATAAGCCGATGTGAATCAACTTTTGGTATACATATTTTTCATGTCGAATTTATTCTAAAATATATTAAAAACTGTAAATTTCTTCCATATAACTACCTTTTGTTAAGAAACGCTTTATATGAAAAGTGATCGAAAAAAATGTCCGATATTAACAATTTTCAATTTCTTAGCCAAAATGTGTGCTTGTACTAAATTTCATTAAAATATCTTATAAAATTTTGACCTATATCTTGCATAGAGGCGGACAGGTAGACAAACAGACTTAAATCGATTCAGAAAATGTTGCTTGGTCGTTTGCTTTAAAAAAAGTTGGGTCTAACTAAACATTGGCACAAACTTGTTAATCTGTGCCACAAATGGTGTAGGGTATGAAAAATTTCAGAATAATTAAAGGTTATTATTGATTGAGATTAGTTTTAAGTGAAAGAAAATTTTTTGTCAATTCATTCAAGGTAGGTGTAGATTTCCTACATCATGAATGTATGAACATTATTAATTTATATTCATTGTAGAAATTTGTGAAAGAAAAAAAAATTGCGTAATATTTTATTTGTTTGTTGTAAGCTCTTTTGTTTCGTACCAATAAAATTCCATTATTCCATCCATACGTCACTCAATTTACTTTTCATAGCAAAAGAAAAAAAAATCATGAGAAATTAAGAAAAAATGGAATAGAAGAAAGAAGAAATTTATACGAAGGAAATGGAAAACAAATCGAAAAGAAAGCAAAATTACATAACAATAGTAAAAATGTAAAGAGTTTTACAGTGCATTTTTTTAACCCTACAACTTGAGCTTTTTCCAAACACTTGACCTAACAATTCAATTTTTTAGGAACTTAAAGGGTTTTACATCATGCAAAATCTTTAAAACTGATGCTAATGGAGATGAAGGAAAAATTAATATCTTTATTCACCTTGCTCTTAAATATCTGGCAAATGCGAAAAAATTTGCTTAGAAAATGTTTTCAAAATCTATTTTCCTTAATCATAATTACATGGAAAGTAAAACGGGCCAAACTGTCTTGGTTTAGATGGCAAAGTTCAATTAGTTGTTAGCAAGTCCCTAAAAATTTACTCAAATCTAAAAATCAAGGAAATAGTGAATCAGTGATTTTTAAAAATACCCATAAATATTAAAAAAATATCAAAAAAAATCCTTTGGGTGGGTGATGGAAGGAGAAAAAATAATTGAACAAAGAGTTAGAGAACCAATAACCAATATTCTTTCTCATTATTCTCAAACACATGCCAACGTATGACACAAAACACAATCGACAAAATATTCATAACAATTTTTTTTAGCAAAACCAGGAAAAAGTAGCAAAAGGACCAAAAAGAAAAAAGAAACTAAAACAAAATTGAAAAGAAATTAAATCAACATTTCTATTTGTAACTGAAAAATAACATTTAAAAAAAAAAGAATACTAAGAAAAAAACAACAAACAACAATATATGAATATTGAAAAATACTTGTTAGTGCAGAGAATAGAGAATAAACAAACACATGGCAACCATGGATAAATCAACAATAAAAAAGACAAAGGGTTTATATAGATAACGGTAAAAAAAAATCAGGAAAGTAACGTTAAAAAAGAGAAATTCAAAAAACAAACAAAAATCTATGAAAAACACTTCTCCATGGGGAATTGAGCAACAGCAACAACAACACAAACAAATGAATAAATGAATTTACATAGATAAATTGTTGTTTGTGCAATTGTTAACAAGCATACAAAATAAAAACAACAAAAATAGTGTTTTATATGGCTTTCCAATAAGAGTTCATCAAACCGCAAAATATGGAAGAGAAAAAACTTAGGTAAATAAAAAAATTTCAAAAAAAAAAATTAAACTAATATATAAAAATATAAAAAGAAATGAAATGAAATGAATGAAAAATTAAAATTCGATTATAGGCAAATATGAGAAAGCTTCTTCACTTTCACAAGCAGTCTCATGCAAAGCATTCCAACAAAATACAATTCCAATCAAAATTGATGCCATGACAGCAGCAGCAACAACAGCATTAGCAGGAGCAATAGCAACAGAAAATGTTCCTAAATTATGATGCCACAATAAATAACAATAACACTAACAATAACAACAACAATAACAATAACAATAAAAAAGAAGTTCATTTGAAAGCTCATTGAAAAGCAACAAGCAACTTAAAAAAAATTTTCTTTATTTAGAATTTACAATTCTCTAATCAAATCAATTGAGATTCTAATTCAACGAAGCGATAAGAAAATTTCATTGCAATCTAAACTCCTTTTTTCAATAATTATTTCAATTTTATGCCATAAAATATGCTTTAAATATTAAATTTTCTAAAATATGCATTTTAAATTTAGATAATTTTTTCAAAATATTACAAAAGTGATTTCTGAGAAGAAAACATTTAAAAAAATCTAATATAATTCAGAGATTTGTATAATACTTTGGAATATCTGAAAAAGTGAACTTCGTTTTTATAGAATTTTTCAAATTTCTTACATATAAAATTTAATAATAAACTTTATTTAAGCATTTAAAAAGTAGGAACTATTCCATCGAGAGTTTTTATGAGAAATAGATCAATTAAAAATTTATAGAAATTTAAAACTTTTCAAAATAGTTAATTTGATGGACAATAATCTAATAATCTTAAAAAAGTTGAAAGTTTAAAAGCTTTCAACTGTTTCAAAATTTGCCAAAGTTATGGAAGCTAATACTAGATCTGGGATTTGCAAAAATTTTATTTAGAATACAAGAAATGTTCATTAATTGCTAAAATAGATCAAAATTGTGCCAGCCATAATAAAAATTTAATATATTTTTTCAATGAGAAGTATTAGCATTTGTTTCATATGGAAATGCCAGGTAGCTTTTGCCAGAAACCAACTATTGATCATAAAAGGAGGCTTAGTAATTAATTATTAATAAAAGCGGTAAGGCAACTTTTTGCATTAAGCAAAACAAAACAAAAAAACTAACTTGCCAAAGAGTTTTCTAAAGCAAATGTAATGAAATGAAATGAAATGAAATGAAAGGAAATGAAAAGAAAAGAAAGCAAATGAAACATAATGAAAAGAAAATTAAATAATAATTAATTGTTGTGATTCGACATAAAGTCTTTTAAAAGAGTTGCAAAAGTAGATTACAACAACAAGATATGTTGGCTAAGAGGGTAAAACAAAAATTTATGAAAAGGAAATGCAACAAATATTTCATATAAAACATTCATTGTGCCTTTGGTTAGTTAAAATCACCGATGATTATAATAAACTAAGTTTATGGACTCATATATTCATCCATACACACACACACATACATACACACACTCACACATTCATTTATAGACATTCATTATTATTCATACACTTTCTCGCTCTTTGCAATTTGTCAGACTAATATGGCGTTAGAGTGTCACATATGCGCGGTTAACCGCAACTGTAACAGTCAACTTTGTAAGTGTATCAAATACATACATTGGTACATATTTATATATTATCCTTTTATATATACATACATACACACACCTTTATATATATGTATACACATATAACAAAAAAAGGCAAAAACCAACATCGCGCCTTCAACATAAATAAAATAGAATTTCTATGACATGCCACGTTATTGTTGTTCTTAAATATTCTTTTTTGCTTTTATCATTGTTGTTGTTGTTGTTGTTATTTATTATATTGTTGTTGTTGTGGTTGGGGTTGTTGTGATTGTTGTTCAAATAATTGTACAGCCAGTTACAAGTTACAAGTTTTTATTTCAAGACCCTACACCATTTATGATTATTATAATTTTCTCACAATGAACTGAGAAATTGTCCATCCGTCTGTCCATGTACTAAATCTTATAAAATAACACGCCACGATTTCTAAGATATTTGAAAGAAAATTTGATAAAAAACGTTTTAGTAAAGATCAATTTATTTCTACAAATACTTCATAAAAATAATTCTGCTTTTAAAAGTGTTAAATCTTGGGAAGGAATCTTACAATTTTAGATATTTTTTAACCGAAATTTTTATACAGCAAAATTTTGATATAATAATTTTGTGGACTATCGTCAAATCAGATATCAGACTTTCACACTTCTATGATTCTCGATTGAATTTTTTAACTTTTTAAACACATTAAGTCAAGCCAAGTCAGGGGCTAGACATTTCGGTCAGTTCCAACTGACAGAAATATTTTTATTTGTTCATTTGAAAGAAAATCTTTATTGTACGCTTCTCAACACATCATAAATACAACAAATGAAATGTTGGAATAATTTTTCATATGATTTGCATTCTACTTTTTCCCATCTTTTGTTTTCTTTTTTTGATTTTTTTGTATCATTTTCTTTGTTGTTGTTATTGTTGCTATTGAAAATTTGCATATGTAGAAATTGGCAATTCATAAATTTAATCGAAAATTTATAGAAAAGTGTGAGTCAACCGAACTGTGAAAGTAGAGAGAGAGAGAGAGAAGAAGAGAGAGAGAGAGAGAAAGAAAGGAAGGGAGAATCAGTCACATATGTTTATGTTTCAATTGTAAATGGCATATGGGAAAGGTTAGTTCAACAAACATTCAACTGCTCTCACCATCAAAAAATGATCTGATTGATTGTTTTTATATGAAATGTTACTTGGATATTTCTACATATATTAAAAAAACACACTCAGGCATAAAGAATACGTTAAAAACATTTTTGTACAAATTTAGTTTTGATTTCATTTCTAAAATTTCTCGATTCCTGCAATTTTTCTCTTCTTTTGTCTTTTACTTAGGTTTGGTCAATTAGTCAAATACATTGAAATTTTGTATACTTTTTCGAAATGATTTACTACTCTACAATCATGTCATATCCTTGTTACAATTTTGTATTTATATGTTGTGACTTACAACCACAAAATGCGGTTTATTTGGACAATCACTTTTATTTGGCTTATTCACCAAATTATTGATGTTACATTCATTTAATTCGTTTTTCCATTTAAATGATAAAAATTTATTTAACTTAAAGCACCAGAGAGAGAAAAAGAAAGATTTAGAAAGAAAAAGAGAGAGAAAGAGAGAGAGATAGATATAGAAAGAAGTAAATAATCTCATATTATAAAGGAGAAAAGTTTGAATTGAATCTTTAATAAAAAAAAAAAAAATATGTCAGTCAGTCTGTCCATTTATTTTCAAAAAAAACTTTTTCATTTGGAAAATTTATAAATTTTATACCAAAATTTAATGTAAATTGAAATAATGGTTTACAATTATTTTTTCTTTAATCTAAATCAGCAAATTTTTAAAAATCGTTTTTTGCAAAACGTGACTGCAGCAATTTAGAAGAATAGATTTAGATTTCTGAAGAGTTTAAAAATTTTACAAAAAACAAGAAAGACAAAAAAAAACCAAAGAATTCTTATTTGATTTATATTGATAGACTTAGGAAAATGATATTTGAATCGATTTATTTATTATACATAAAATTATTATAACAAATATAAAATTCACAACAAAATCGAAATTCATATACAAACAACAAATAACAAAATCACAAAATCACAAATGCATTTGCAATTACAATTTGCAATAAAATGCATTACGAGATATATTTGGCTAATAAAGTAAACTATTTACAAAACCAATATCAACAAGAATAATATGCAATTTATTATAAATAAATGCTTATCTTTTCATATATATATACATATGTGTGTGTTGGGTGTGTGGGTGTGTGGTATGCGTATGTATATAAATAATATAATATATTTACAATATTTCGATTTCAATTTCAATTAAAAACAAATACAAAATTATAAACAATGTGTCACACAATATAACAAATGGCAGCTGTCAAATTGTTTACTAAATTGTATCTATACAACTATACATATGCACATTTATGCACACACATACACGCATACACACACACAATTCATGAATATATATGAATTATATATAAAAATATATTGATCATTCATTCCACTTTTTTTTATACTTGTCCATAAATATTTCAATAAAATGCCGCAAAATCAGTTTGACCAACCGTACGAAAACATATAGAAGAATTTTGAGAAAAAGAGAGTCAATTAGCCGTACTTTCTTAGATACCAAACTATTAAGAATAAAGGTTTTAATTAAATATCCAAACAGCTGGCCATAGCTCTTTCTCATACTTAAAAGGAGTAAGAAAAAGAGAGAACGTCTGTTGCATTAATTTACAGTTATCTGAAGAAATTTCAATTCTCATTTTGAGAACACTTTTCTCTTTTATTACAGTTATATTATGCTCGAAGTAATTGTTCGGAAAAAAGTAAGACCTTTTAACTGCATTTTGCGAGAACGTCTGTTGCATAAATTTACAGTAATCTAAGGTAATCTATTTTTTAATATTGTTACTGTTTAGAAATAAATCTTTTAGAAACAGAATATCAAATCACTATCTCTTGATATAAAAAAAAAAAAAACTTCCTTCAAAATTTCTTCAAAATTTCTTAAAAATTAAGTTCACTTTTTAATGTTAAAGGACAATTTTGAAGTACATTTTATTAAAATAATTCTTTGAGTTATTGAAGCATAAAATTTTTCAAATTTCAAACTGATTTTCTCTACTTTTTGTTTTCTATTTTTCATTCTCTTTCTTTTCTTTGATAATTTCTTTACTCTAGAATTGACTTTAACTGTCGACTTTAACTAAACTAAAGAGATTTTCTTTTTTTATAAAATTTTTCTTAGTCATTTTTAATTGTTTTTGAGAAAATAATATTTATTTTTAAAATCCTATTTATTTTGAAAACTTTTAAGCTCATAAAATAGAAACAGAAATTGATTGTAAAAAATTTCAACTACAACTCAAAGTAAACATTTTTGTATAATTCCCTATTTTTTTTTTTTCATGAATTTTAGAATATAGAAAAGCTTTTTTAAAATACAACTTACTTAAACAATTGATAAGAAGATACAAAGAGATTAATGAGATTTTTCAAATATTCCTCTCTTCTTTCATCTTTTGTACACAAAAAATATATACAAATGAGAATAGATTTTATTTACTTTAATTACTTTTAATAGGCTTCGAATTTATTTCTTCTTCTTCTATATAATTCTTCCAATAAAATTGACTTTCATCTTTAACCATAAAATCGAATAAAGTCAGATAAAATTTCGCATTACTGAGAATTAGTTTGAAATGATACAAATTGAAAGGATAATTTGCTTCTTTTTTTTTTGTGAGAATTAAAAAGAATGAAATTGTTGTGATCCAGTATCTTATTAAATGGAAATTGAAACTCTTGGTATTGTATAAGGTCTGGAAAGCTACTGAGCCCTTAGATTTGATATCTAAATTTATCGTTTTATATCATTTCAATCCATTTACTAATGCATGTTAAGATTTTCGATGCCTTCACCAAGAATGCGTCTGGCCCATTTGATATATAAATTTCGACACAATTGTGGCACGCTTTGTATATATCGTACACAAATTGGTGTCCTCGAAAAGGAGAACTGGCCTTTTGGAATGCCTTAACATCCGAACTTTGAAAGCCTAAATTAGTCTTAAAATCTCAGGATTTCACTTATTGAGATTTTAAAGAAATTGTTGAAAATTTTAACAGAGCTAATTTCACAGAATTCAAAACTTTGTTATTTCTTTTCTTGATTTTCTTTTAACCAAAAGTCATTAAAATCTTCAAGTTAAAAGTTTTCTTATTAAAACGGGAATCCCAAAAAACTTCTCATAATAACATGATGATCAATCATTAGAAAGCCCATAAATCCTAAGAAGTCTCCTGTGAAGTCTCTCAGTATATTTAATCAATTTCTTTTTCTTTTTTCTTTCTTTCTATTAATAAAACTTTTGTTGTTTCTTTTAGTAGAAGATTGAAAGTTGGAATATTTCAATTAAATTAATTGAAAAATGCTTGTCTAACTAAAATCAATTCAGAAATTCATATTTATTTGATTAATAATCCATGCAGACATGCAGGAATCTTTTACTTTTAATGGGCACAATTTTGACAAATGAAACACGTTTGTTTTTCAGTTTAGTTTCTGTTGACATAACATTCCAAAAATTCTATCTCTCTCTCTCTAAGTATATATCCTGCTATCTCTACCTCTCTATCTATCTCAATGTATCTATCTCTCTTTATTATATATATATATATATATATCTCTCTTTCTCTCTCTCTCATGCTGTTTGACGGAGAAGACTCACTCTACCAAAAATGTTACATTCCACATTTTTGAAGGATTTAATGACTGACCATTAGTTATCTGCACATACATAGATTTCTGGCATGCTTTCTTCACAAACCTTCCCAAATTTAACTCCTCAACCACAACTTCCACTTTAACTGTAAATGCTAAAGTCAATTCCATTTAGACGGCTACGAAAATTCTTCTTCTTATGCTTTATTCACGTTCTACTTCATATTTACTTTTTAATGATACATTTCAAAACCGATTCTGCCATCTTTTTTTTTCGTTGCACTGTCTTTTTATACTCACCACCCAGAGGTTGGAAGTATATTAACTTTGTCATTATGTTTGTAATGTCTAGAAGGAAGCGTTAGACACCTTTTAAAATATTTACATTTTTAATCAGCATGAAATTCTGAATCGATTTAGACATGTCTCTCCGTCTGTCCGTTTGTGTGTCTGTCTGTTATAAACATTCTTCTGGCCGCAAATTTTGAGATATAGAGCTTAAATTTGGCAGAATTATTAAAAGTTCTTTCATGCAGGTTGAGATTGTAAAGAGGCCAAACCAGTTAAAGGACACGCCCACAATGCAACATAAATTGAAAACATCTCATTTATTTTAAACAAAATTTGGTAGTTTTTGCTCAACATCTACAAACCCCAAAAAATAGAGGTTCTGAAATTTTGCACAAATAGGAAAACTATTCGTCTTCAATGTCTGTCCAAAAATCATGCAACTCGAAAACGTCTATACAATACTAAACTTTTATTTTTTTTATTTATGTTTTCAATTTGCTCTTAAAAAAACTGAATCAGGTTGAGAAGCGTAATATCATGGTGTTTGGTTGGTGGGTATCCAAGATTTGGCTTTAGTCAAACATAATTTTCTTATTGGTTTTTTTTTTGTTTAGCCTGTAATTTTTCACTGGATCAAATGAATGAGACTAAAGAATAAAATAAAAATAAGAATGAAACTGAAAACGTAGAAATAACCAACAAATATTTTTCAATTTTTCTCTAGACACCCCTTTTTTGTTGTTGTTGTTATTGTTGTTGGTGTTATTGTTAGTATTGTTTCGTATGTAAATCACATGCGATATATCATTTTAATAGTAACACATTAATATAGAAATTTTTTTTGTTTCATTTGCAACTTTTATATTTTTATTTACATTTCCGTGTACTCACTTTTTACATATATATATATATATTTTATATATATATATATATATATATATAATGCATACATATAATAATATATGATAAAAAATAAAAGAAGAAGATCTCTTATTTCAGTTCAATTGTTCAAATTTTGTTCAAATGTTGTCACATAAAATTTTGTCTGCACCCAAAAAAAAAAAAAAAAACAAAAAAAGTTTTTGCGTCTCTTCGTTTTGTGAAAATTTTTATCATTATTTTATTATTGTTGTTGTTATTGTTACTCATAAAATATTTGTGTAACATTAGCTAAGCAATGGAACTTATTGGCATCCATTAGTTACACGTTCAAGCGTTTTGGTTGTAAGTTTTATCAAACAGAAACTAAAAAATATCATCGAGAACGCTCAGCCATAGAAAAAAGTAAAGAATCAGTCGGTCAGCCAGTCAGTCAGTTAGAATAAGAAATCGTGTATTGGAAACACTCTCCGTACCGTAAAATCTTTCATAAACTTAATTCAGAATGGGAAATTTTGTAAAAACTCCTCGAAACAGAAAGGTCTGACAGAAAGGTCAGAAAGATGCCAAAGTATCATTAACGAAAATGAAATATATTTTGATTAAAAAAAAGAATTTTACACTTAATTAAAGTAAGAATTTTGTTGCCAAACCAATAAATTGAACAACAGTTTAGTTCTCTTCAGTCCTTACAAATGTGAAAAGTGTTTCGAAAAATGGGTAACAAGTTAAGGCCAGATTTCGGAAAATAGAAATTTCGTGAAAAAGTGTAAGTTCTTTGTTGGTCTAAAAGAAGGCGCGTTTATAAATTCATGTTTCAATATTTCAATAATTTCCCATAGACTTCATTTTTGGTTCCAATAAAATATATCATTTCAAATTAAATTAAGAAATCTCAAAAAGTGCGATCTATTGTTTCAATAAGGTTGAAAAGGCCTTAAGTTCAAAAGACTTAAATAGATGAACATATCCATAAGTCGTGTAGATTTATTTTAACACACTTGATTAAATAAATTTTGAGATTTACATGCATCAACACAAATTTAATGTACCTTTTCAAAAAAAATTATCTCAAATATGTTCTGCTAGATCAAATTTCGGGAGGAATATATATATATATATATATCGCCCTATAAATTGACTTGAACTTCACTTAGAGATGGAAAATTGTCTAAGTATTCTTTTACTTGAAAAATTCAAGCTTTTTACTTTAAATTTATTGAATGAAAAGTAAGGAAAATTCATGCTAAAGAAAAATCTTGCAAGAAAGGGGACTTATTGAAAGCTGTACAAACAAATGAAGCTATTGACCCAACGGCTGCATATGTATGTTTTATTAGAACCTTGACAAATCTCCTGATTTATCTTCTTTCGATTTCTACTTCGATTATTTAAACATTTAGAGAATTTTGCCTTTTTTTTTGGCAAAAATATATATTTATAGATCTTTAAATAACTTTTCGTTGCATTAATATTTTTATAAGACTATCAAAACGCTCTCAAATATGAAAAGTAGTTGTGTGAAATTTAAAAGCGCTAAGGAAGGCAAAATGCCAGACCTAAATTTCTTTCTTAGCAGCGCCGTAATAACTAATTTATATTGTATCAAATTATTCTCTAGAAATTTATCATTATTTGTCAATTATAAAACTTTATAGGAAATAAATGTAGATGTATGTATGTATAGATGTATATATATAATTATTATTATGAATAAATTTCATTGTATATTGAAAGTTTCACATTATAAGAAATTTAATTCAAAATCCGTACACTTTGGCATTTTCTCATCATTCATTATCATTATTTTGCATACAAATGAAGCGTTAGAGATATAAAATAGCTAAGCTGCCATTGCCATTGAAATTGCAATTGCCGTCGTCAACACCATTGCATCATCATCTTTGCCTCTTCTATTATATCTTTGGGATATTAATTGCATTTACTATAAACTTTCTCAAAATAGCACTTTCAATTAAATTGAAATTATCTACAAAATATAAATGCTTACACAAGAGTAAAATCAACTTCATGCCCCATGACTTCACCTGCAACTTAAAATCAATGACCGGAAGTTAAATGCAAGTCTTCTTTTATACTATCCCTCTCTCCCCTTTCTCCCCTCTCTCTCACGCTCTATCTTAGTTTATCTTCTTCTATATTTTATATATGCCACCATTCTATGCATCATTATTTCTTAGTGAACTCCTTTTACTCCATTTATCTCCATCCATTGATTATAATAGAAAAATTACTATGCCGGATATGAAAGTTGAGCAACATTCTAACATTACTCATTCCGCCAGCCGCCAGGCATAAAACATAATATACACAAATATGTACAGTTACATATGTATTCAAGGTATTCTTGTTGTTGTATACATTTAATATACATAATAAATTTTATGCATAAATACACGTAATATGCATAACTTTTCTCTCTATTTTTCTTTCTTTCTTGTTTTTTTTTTTTTGTTTTTTTCTTTTTGTTTTTGAAGAATGAAGAATATCAATTTATACTAAGCGGCATAATTTTGAAGTTAAATGTATTTTAGGGTTGTTCATTATTACGCTTCAATTACAAATATTAGAAATTCAACTTTCAAATAGATTTGTTTAATGAATAAATTCATTTTGCATTTTGCATTTTGCATGAAATTCCATGATTATTTTAAGAAATTGAACTATTGAGAATTATGAAGACTTGTTTTTCTTTATTTTTTTTTTTTTTTTGTTTTTTTGAAATAACCATCATTTTCCAAAGACATTGCAATTGCATGTGGAATTGAGAATTTCTCAAATTGGAATTTGAAAAGTCAAAAAGTCATGCATTCAACAGATTGTTAGAGATATATGTAGAAATTTCGAATATAAAATATTTAGCTAAAATAATGAAGTAAATATTCATCTCTCATTTTCATGAAAGATTTACTTTCTTAGTTGCTATTATTTCAATTTAGTCTTCACTGCAGATTTAGCTTAAATTTTGCATTCAGTTTTTATTAGCATTTCAGATTTAACATGAACATTTAGTAAAGATTTTTACCTTTATTATAGATTTCAACCAAACGTAAACTTAGTATCATTTTAAGTTATCTCTTTTGAAAATTCATCTTTATTGAGACCTCGAATTCTCGGATTTTTATTTAAACATCTTAAGATACTCTTCTCTTATAGGCTTAACCTCATTTATTTTAGATTTCAGTTTACTTATTGAAGACTTCTATATATATTAATGATTCAGTTTTAGTTGAGACCTCAGCCCCCTGCTTATTTCTGAACTCATCTTTCATTTCTATTGAAAATTATTCTCTCTTTTATACTGAACATATTTGTTAGATTCAATTTTTATTCTTACTGAAACTTTTTACCTGTAAAAAAAGCTTCCTTGTAAATTCTCTACTTAATTTCATAGTAAAATTATCTGCTTTCGAAAATTTTACTTTAAAAACAGATGTAAGTCCATTTCATTTTGGCCTTTATTCATACAAAGCAAAAGTTTATAATTTATTTATTTATCTTAGACTTGTTCTATATCAACTACTTTTTCTACTTCTCTTCCTTATTGCTAAAAATATCTTATGAAATAACAGATAACTTTGCCATGATATGGATAAATAAATATAGATAGATCTATAAAAGTGGCCTCTGGTTTATTGACTAATTGCAAATGAATCTTCTCTTCATTGGATTTTTCTTTTTCGTCTTTCAAAATTTTTCTTGTTGTTGTTGTTGTTGTTGTTTTTCATTTGTTGCTTACCTTTACTGAAAAAGTTTTTCTCTTCTTGTATGCTTACTTCTCTTTATTTAACAACTAACTACACTACATATGTATATAGACACACACACACACACACACACACACATACACAGAAGGATATTGATACACATATTTTGCCATTTGCCATGATTTAAGTTGCTTTTAATAGATTTGCCAGTGTATAATACTTGCTAGCTATTGAACGTAAGTAAAATTGTTTAAATTGTCATTATCATCATCATCATTATCATTATCATCATATTGATTATCATCATTATGATTATTATTATTATCATGTGTGCAAACAAAACAGTTCAATGCAATTCGGTCAATTCAGTTGAAATTGATTTATGAATCAATCCTAAGTTTCTCAAATTCAACATTCAAATCCAAAATTCAAATTTAAAATTCAAAATTCTTCTCATTATTCAAGCTGTATGATGAGATGAGGAAACAAATGGAATGAAATGAAATGAAGTTTATCATTTACTTTCCAACTTTAATGCCATCCTTTTTTTTTTTTTCTTTCTATACCCAAATCAAAAACATATAATAATAACAACAACAAACAACAACAACAAAATGACTAAGAACATTTTCCCTTGTGTATGAATGTGTTTGTGTATGTGTGAAACGTTTTATTACAAAAAGGGAATTTGAGATGTAAGTACAATAACTAAGTAAAAGCAATAACATTTTGTTTGATTTTCATGTTAATTATGGTTTTACACTTATAAAATACCAGACTTCAACTCACCTCACCGCACTAGGCCGACACACTTAAATTATTACAATTACATATGATACCGTATATTTTAATATATGCACTTATGTATTTGCATGTGTAAAGGTTTGTGCTATTTGAAGAGAAAAGAAAAAAATTGAAGAAAATAATGAAAGTCAATATGGCGGATTGATTTATAAATTTTATCATTGCCTACATTTGTGCGCTTTAGAAATAGATGAAAAGAGTGTTGTAATATATTTAAAGTCTCAAAAATATTGCACTACAATACATTCACACATTTTTGATGTTATAACAACTCATTTCTTTGCCTTAAAGTTCCTTCTTTATATAATGATTATTATTATTCATTCTTCTGTCACCTGTACTTAACCTTTATCACTTTTCAAACTAATGAGTAATGGCCCAGCAATTTGGAAAAAGCCATCATATTGTTTATCTAACGCAAGTTTGAGAAAATTGAGACTAGAAGTGAGAGGAGAAAAATAGCGTAAAGGGTTAGGAAGCAAAAAGTTCCATTTCGCTGGATATAAAATTTGAAATAGTGCAATTGGTACAGATTTATCTTATGTTAATCATAAGTAAATTGATAAGAGCATATTACTCTCTGCCTTTAAAAATTACATGACAAGTTATAAATAGTAAGCTGTAAATTCGTAATGAAATCAACCTTGAAATCTGACCATTTAGTTCGATTGATTTACTTTATTTTTAATATAAATCTCGCCAGCCGGTGTTTTCAATTTCTTTCATATAATTTACCATAGATTTGATACCAGAAAAGTATGCTTATAGCAGAAAATAAGTAAAAACTTTATAGGTTGATTACGACCTACTCCAAAAAAGCCTACACTACTTTATTTAACATGCTAAAAATTAAATAAGAGACTTACAATTCAAGAAAATTGTAAAACTTGTAATTTTTTAATTATTGAAAAAGTTCGTTATTTAAGAGAAAGTTCAAAAAATGGACTGATCTAGGCTAAATTTTCTACACATATTTTTCGTGTCAAAATACAAGTAACGTGCCGATTTTCACTAAATATATATTTAAATTTGAACTTTTTGTCCATATAATGACTTTTTTCAACGAAATGCGTTATATGGGAAATAGTCGTAAGAATAGGTCGAACGGAACCAAATTTGATACAGACGTTTTTTATTAAAATATCTCAAAAATTTTAACTTCCAGCTTTATAGAAAATTTATATGGACAGAAGGAAAGTTAGGCTTAAATCGAAACAGAAAATTTTAGTTTCATAGTAGATCGATATTAAAAAAAGACATTAACTCCATCTAACCTGCATAAAATTTCGCACAATGAAGAGCTAACATCAATATTTTTTGTGGAGTTTAACTACATGCTCAACTGAAGCGTTACGACAAAAATTTCTTAAGATTTATTAATATTTTATTTTGATAAATAAAAATATCTTTTTTCAAACTCAGATGCAGTCACTTCCTTCATTGTCTTTTAAATGTTACTAATCGCAAAATATATTAAGCTATTCTGCAATCTTATTCTGTCTACCCATAATTCGAAAAATATTAATAGTTTCATTAGAAATTTCGAAATGAAATTAAATAAAAATTTTTGTAGTAAATAACTTTATTTGATATTTTCAAAGCATTCTGAATTTGTATTACAATCAAACAACAAATTGACTAATTGATTTATGTTCGATTATTGTAATTTTCATTTTGTCATTTAAAAAGAAATCGTTTAAAATAATATATATTTCTGTTCATCTACAAAAACAATTCTATTTAATATATTAAGTCGCTTTTTTTTGTCTTTCCAATTAAAATGAACCGACGATCAACAGCGCGTAAGGTAATTCAGAATGACATCTTTCTCAAATGCTTTAATAAATATATTGTTTATTTGTTTGTCGATTTGTTAGAGATCTTACAACCTCTATTGTATGAATTTTTATGGCAACAATTTAAATCCCATTAAAAAACAATTCGCATCACAAATACGAACTGGCTTAAGACGTACCGTCTTTCTAATCGATTTAAATGACATACAAGAGGATTATTGTAAAAAAAATGAAATTAAAATATGCAGTGATCATTCCATTATAATACCTGAATCATATTTAATTCTATCGATACAAGCAGCAATAAAGAATTGTTGGCAAGAATATGAAGAAGTGTCCAAAAAATTGGAAGAGGAAACCAAATTCAATTTATATGAATACTTTTTAAAACATATCAAAGATAAATCGAAACGTATATCAGGTAAACGTTCTAACAGAAAATCCGTGCCTGGTACACCAATTACTGGTACAAGTCGAACAGAAAAAAGGAAAAGTTTAGATGCAGCAGAGCAACCAATTGTATGCGTTCAAATAAAATCACAAGAACATAATCGTATTGGTCAACCGGAAAGAATATCACTTAAAAAGGTATTAGCCAAACTAATTACTTATCAATAAGTTTCGGTAATTTATAACTTAATCTACATTCCCTAATGAAGGAAGTTTCTGCCTTCCTCTCTTTCTCTTTGTTGTGCTAACTTTTGGTCCATAGGCCTTGTACATTTTAAGTTATAAATTTTAAGAAAAAATAATTTAGGAATGTTTCTTTTCTTCAATCCCTTTCATCTTGATTTAAAAGTAAAGGAACCCCGTAACTTTGTTACAGGGCTTAGAAATAAAGGCAATATTATAAAAAATCTGGCGAATTTCACTATCAGTAAGTTTTTTAGATCTATAAAAAATTTCAAACTTTACTAAAATAAGTTTTTCTTAAGTGTAATGCTGTACTTTATCTAGTAAATATATCACCAACATTCAAGATCTATCGCTTTCAAATCTAATTTTTTAATTTAAGATCTTTTCCAAAGTTCATTGTTAATCTTATGCTGTTAAAAAAATTGTATTCCAAGTAACTTAAGAGATTTAATTTTCTTTTTTTTTTCTTTTTACTTTTGTTTAGTTCATTTTAGATGATCCAACAATCGATAAATTATATATCATCATAATCGGGAAAATGAATGAATCGTTTTATTTGAGTTTATTAAGGTAAATATTAAATGTACCCATAAATTTTTGTACTTCTTAGGATCTCAGTCTTCTTCTTCTTCAATTTTCATTTCTTACATTTCTTTCTAACTTATTGCTACTTACATTTACATAAGTTGTCAATATATTTGAGAGGATCTTTTGTGGTTTTTTTTTTTGGTCGGAATTAGCTGACACAAAGTTTTAGATTGAAAAGTGTTTCGTTTCAAATTTCAATGAAATAAATTTATTATTTAAATAATTAAAATACACAACAACACGCGTGCACACCAAACATCTCATATAAAACAAGTTTATACAACATGACACTTCTTTACATAACTTAGCACAACTTTACACAACTTTACACAACTTTACACAACAGACATTTCAATAGATTTTAAGAAAATTTTGTTAAAAGAGAATTTTCTCAAGTAAGTTGACAAAATGCTGTAAAGTTGATATTAGCAAATATGCTTTTAATGGAAAATAAATTATGCTTGCAAGTACAATAAGCAACAATAATAAAACAATAATAAAAATTTTCATACTCAAATTTCAAAGTGAATGAAGTAACTAGAAAGAATGTGAGTTAACTCACTAGCTCACTGACTTTTTCACCTCAACTTATTTGTTTGTATAGAATTCCAAAATAAATACCAAAAATGATTAATTGTAAATTAATATTCATCTATTTCTATCTCCCTCTTTCTCTCCAAAATTTTTGCTTTTCTTGTTTTTAAGGCATAATTTACCATTACAAGGTATAATGCATTATGTGCCAATTGAAAGTAAATACGATCAAATGTTAGGTAACAATAAAACCCATAATTTTATAATGGAATCATTACAAAAAATTGGCCATGAAATATATGAACAGAGGCAAAAGCCAATTTTAAAACCGGTGGGTATTTTTACTCATAATATACCAATAATATCAGATTGTAGTGCCGAATGGCATAGCCGTGAAATATTCGATCAATTAAGTTGGAGCATTTATGATATTGAAGTATTACATCAACAATATCAAAGATTCTATGTGACGCCATTTCAAGAGACCGATGTTACAATGCCCAGCAATATTTCTATGCAAGAGTTTTATAAAGTCGCCAATGGTATGATAGTACAAGGTCGCTATCAAAGAGCTGAGCCTCCAGCTTGTGACAGTGATTTGGCAACAATTTTATTTTATTTAGATAGTTTATTAAGTGCCAGCTCATATGCTCATAATATTCTCCCAGATGATGATATACATCGCATGGCTAAATTTGGAATAACAAAACATATATCGATTTCAATTGGTGCCAATTTAAGTTTACTATGGCACATGGAGGAGGGTTTCCGTAGTGTTACAAAATTTAATAAAGGACAACGATTGTTCGTGGAAGAGGCCAATGAGATATTAAGAAATATGTGGATCTATGTAGATCAAAATATGTTTAGAGATATTTATCGTAGCTGTCTCGATTATCATTCGCTAAGGCCTTATATAATGAATGATAATTTATTACAAAATTTGAAATGTTTACCGTTCGCTGCTGAAATGATGATTTTTCCATCCATTGTAAAACTTTATTTAACCGAAGATAGTTGTTGTCAACGTTTAACACAATTATTGGATGAATATGATGATTATTTTTTAGAAGATTTAGATAATAATAATCGTTTGCATACATTCCGACGTCCCATGAATACGATACTTGAAAGTCAAGGTTTATATGTGTTGCCCAGTTGTTTATGCTTTCGAGACTTTACATTATTTCAAATGGCAGAATTTCTAAGAGATTTAATAACACCGAAAATGGTCGATGAAAGACGTTCTATGACAAATGAACTATTCGATATGAAATTTCGACAAACGGATATTAATAATGACACATACGTAAGACCGAATTCTTTAAAAGAATTACTTTTACAAGAAAAAGCAACCAAGGGGAAGAAAATGTCAACACGTTTGTCCCGTTCGACACGTACACCGGCATCTGAGCATAGCCAAAGTCTTCGAAATACGTCTGCAAAATATTCCGAACTTTGTCCACCACCGCTTGATTCAAAATCAAAAAGTAATCACCAAATGAGTTCTGCTATGAAAAGTACCACATCTATTTTACTGCCACCTATTGAAGGTAGTGAAGAGGCAAAAATTGTTGGTTTACCACCAGATCATCCATTACTTAAAGGTTATAATTTAGAAGATATACGTCAAGAAATTCGCATTAAAACTACCAAATATCATTTCGCACAAGGTTATTTACATTTCTACGAGGACTTTTGGTGTTTCACCGAACTCAATAAAAATCTAACCTTTTGCATCAATCATATAAAAATTTATATGCAAAGGCCTAGAGTATATTTATCCGCTTTAGGTATATCACCCGAAATACGTTTACAGACGCGTGATAATATTAATTTACGTATTTTGAATGAGGCACATCAATGCTCTCGATTTATTATGCAATATCCTAACGGTTTAACTGTACATTATCATGATACACACGCCGAACAATTATGGTTACAAGATACAACACCGTTAAATGAACAAAAACGTCTTATGACACCATTTGGTTGCGTCATCGTTTTCTATAAACCAGCTGATATAATTGTAATTATGCGTTATAATGGTGAAGTGTACAATTTATATCAGTATGAATTTCCAGTTACCGAAGAAGAAGAAGAAGAAGAAGAAGAACAAGCAGATACAAATTATGAGGAAGAACCACAAAAATTAATCATTTTATCATCAATAAAATCACCAAGAAGATCAAGTAAGATTAAAGGAAATTCGAAAAATGCGAAAAATTGGAGAAAATCGAAAACGAAATCTTCATCAACTGATCAAGATGAAATTTTATTAGCTGAGAAATTGGATAAGAAGAAAGACCTCGAAGAGGAACTTAAAATGGCCATAAGTAGTGAAATGGAATTTCTAGATAAAGTTCTAAATAGTTTCAATTTGAACTATGTCCATTTAGTTGTGACGAAGGCAGATGGTCGCATCATACATTTCACTAGTCAAGGAAAGGTTTGTATGGTTTGTAGAGAAGTTTGGAATTAATAGGGTCGGAATTGATAATTATGGACAAGATGCAAAAACAATCTAACTGGAGAAGGTTTTCTTATTATGGGCAAAAGTTGTTCTTGCCCATTTATTTGTCAAAGAAGTTCATATATGTATATTGTTTTAGGTGGGCGCCATGTATCTGTCCGCTTTACTTCCTCACATCTGTCTATATTTCTATATTTCACATTGTATTCAAAGTACGCGTCGAATACAGTGTGAAATATAGATTTCTTACTCATTTTTTTTCTTTATGTATTTTTACAAATAGATTTATGAAGAAAGACGATTACGTTTCTCGGAATGGCACGATTATTTTTTAGATGAAGCTTATGTTGAACGTAGTGATGGCGTAAAAATGATTTGGTGTCCCGAAGGTCTGAAATGTTATCATAAAGATGGTACACTAATTGTTACAAAACTAATCGAACCATTTGAAGAAACTGTAATTGAGAAACTTGGTAAGTTTCTACAGCGATCCAATTAATTCAGATTTATTTACACATTTTCGATATTTAGATGGTTCAATTACGAAGAGTTCCTCTCATATTAATCTCGAGGAAGAGTATATTCAAAAATTGCCTTTAGTGCCACCGTTTATCATGGAAGAAAGTGGTGAAGAATCACATGAATTAGCTGAGGAAGAAATTATTCATACGTATAGTTGGTTAATGCATCATAAATCTTATGCTGGTGTTTATATATATTGGCCATTGAATGCCAAAAATCATTTTATGGAAATTTATGGTGTCGGTAATATACGATTATTTATTGAGAGATATACAACTTCAGTGTCTGAGGATATACCAGACATGGAGGAATATAGAGGAGATGTAGAAGATGAGGGCATTATTGCTAAAGTTTGGATTGACAATGATTTACATTTATCAGTCAAGGAACATACAATGATTTTGGAAGCAAGAATCGATTGTTATTATAAAATGACGCAACAGCAAAATAGTACAAGTGAAATGGACGAAGAAGATGTTGAAAAAAATGATGTAGAGGGCTTTGAAGAAAGCGGCGAATGTCTTGAAGAGGAGGAACAGGAGGAAAAGGAGGATGAGAATAAAGAAGAATTCGTCTCTCCCATAAGGTAAGAGATAATATAATTTCTTATATCAGCATTTCAACACCATGGCTTGGTACTAGGCCTTGACCTTAGGTCAAGTTCTACAAACTTCTAGAAAAATTTTTAATATCTTGGCCTAATAAACAAGCCAAGATTGGGTTGAAGTAAATGAGCATGAAAAATAACATCTATGACTTAGGCAGATCTGAACACCTCTCTTACGAACTAGATAGAATAGTAGGCGTGTAGTTATTTCAATCTTATAATCTTACATAATTACAAACGCCCTTAATGGCGTGGGCAAGTCGATATTGTAGAATCGTAACTTGATTCTACAACTTCTTGAAATTTATTTCTTAATGTTGCTTAAAAAAGAACGTTTTCTGAATCTAAATTTATGTTATGCGGTTATGTCCTTCGCTCCATTTTAAATTGGACATTTGTTAAATTTATCTCTGCGATTCCAATTTTTTATAATTAGAAAAGGATTTACAAGCAAATTGACAAACAAATGAACCTCGACAGATTAACATGGAATTAACTTTTGATCAAGAATAGTTGGAACAAGCTTTGTAATTCCTTCTTTTACGTATTGTAGACTTTTTGATAAATTGAAATTAAATTTAAATGGAAAAAGCAACTTTATTTGTTTAAATATCCATCAGAACAATGGAGGAAACTTTTCTGTTTTCATATAGAAATTATTATTGCATGCATTTGACACAATCATTTAACTCTTTCTCACTCACTTTTTGTCACCATGTTTCGTCACTGCTCTTTTACCTCTCGTTCGTGTATGTTGGAAGCATAACAATGACAAAATATCAGATTGTTATTAGCATTATGCAAATGGAAATGTTATATCAACTGGAAAATTGTTAACAATATAATAGAAAAAGTAAACACACATTCACATTCACATTCACACATGCACGTACATACATGTATAAGAATACATTCATATAAAATCATGCATATATAAACGTTATTGAAATTTCCCAGTTCATGTTTGTAATGCTTCGCCTTTTTTATTACCTTTCTTTCTGTCTCTTTAAAGTTCCTTTCACTTTCTCTCATCAATTTTCTTTTGTTGTGTTTTTTTTTATTGTAGCGAGTTCGTTTCACTAAAAATTAAATTTATGTCCGATATAAATGTCACATTCCATTATCTGATAAATCGTATTGCTGAAACTCAAGCAAATTATAATGGGACCAAAACGGAAGAGTTGTATTTCTTACAAAGAATTTTACCTAATTGCAAATCCAAAGGTAAGAATTTTACAATTTATTTTACTTGATATCGGAGCCATGTAATATCTTAGAAAATAACTCTATTATATAGAAAAGAACTTCATCTATAGAAATTTTCAAATAAAAATTTCTTTTATCTTCAAGTGAAAATTAAGGAAAATTAGGTAAAATTTGCGACATTTTTACATTTGAACGTCTTTAAATTCTAGAAGAATCTAGCTCTAGTTCCCATTAAATTTTTATTCGATCTACTCCGTTCTGGTCCGTCCATTGTCCTGGTCACGGAAATTCACATAACGCCTTTAAATTTGACAGTAATATTTAGAGCGCTTACACGCTAAATTAGATGTTCAAAATAGGTAAAAATACTTCACAGACACGCCAACAATTAGATCTAAACTAAAGAAATCTCTATTCTTAATAAAATTTTTCTTATTACTCATAAAATTATATAATGGTCACGCCCTTAAAATACAGAAAGCGTCTGGTTGTGGCCACAATCTATCACCAGTCTAACATTAATATTACCAATAAAGTGATTGACAAGATGCAAAATTAGTATCAAGTTGATTCACTTTTCGAACACATCTCCCGAAAAAAGTCTTCACTAATTTTTCAAATAATTTATTTGTATAATTATTTAATGATATTCAGGCAATCTATAGTCTAGAATATTTGTTTAATTTATGCTCGATTTACTTTATAAAGGTTTCGAATTTATGGAGGAATATCCAACATCGGGTACTTATAAAACTATCGGCACAAATTATATTTTGGCAGTGGAAAAATTTCGTAACATTTACAAGATGTTAAAACATAAAAGCTCCATGCAGAAATGCGATATGGAAAAATTTCCAAGATTTCGTTCTAGACGACAAAAATCACACCAACAAAAAGAATTTCCATGGATTTTAAGTACCAGGTAAAAGATTCGGTAAAATTACCTAAATCACTTTCAACTTCTATTCGACTCACTCTTTTGCTCTTCACTTTTTATCTCCTTTCATTTTCTAGTATATATTGCCAAATACCGCAATATTTAAGGACTAACGAACAAATAAACATATTTGTGGAATCATTGGAGGACGTGGATTTCAAACACTTAAGAAAAATCATGAAAAAGTAAATACTGTTTCTTTCTCTTTCGCTCTTTCGCTCTTTCGTTCTTTTACTCTTAATTCAACTTAATGATTTTTTTATTATGGAATATTTCATTTCATTATATTAGTCTTTTGGATCAAGAATTATATCCAGAAATAGCGAAAAAGGTACGAATATTATGGAGTACAAATAATTGGAGAATCAAAAGGTTGAATAATGATAAATTAATATTTAAACGACAACAACGTTTGGGTCTTTATATGGCAATGTTAAAACATAAAGTTTATCCAGATTATTTTAAATTTATGAATGAGTATCGTGGCAAAGTGCAAAATATCGATTTCTTTGACTTCACTCTCAAACAATGCCGTAATAAAGAAATTCCCCATCAAGAAGTTTATCTACCAAAATGTGAGAAAAAGAAGTCAAAGAAAAAACAACATAAATGATACATAAAATAAAAATAGTAACCGATAGAAGCAACCATAACAACAAAACCGAAAAAAATAGATAAGTAAATAAACTCACTATAAAATATTTTGCGCTCACGAAAACTTGCATTTTATTTTAAAAAGCAGCAATTTAACCATAATTTCTCAGAGAAGGAAATTACAAATAATGTTACAAATAGAAACTGTCATTTTACATACATCTAAACATGAAAATTATTGTGGATTACGTAATAAAATTTACAATAGCAAGTCTGCGTACAAACACACTTTTGTTAACTTCTTCTTCATAAGTAAACCGCATGTTAATTAATAAAATAGTACATAATTTTGCAACACTGGTTTTATTTTAGCAATATTAAGCAAAATATTGAAAACACTAATATATGAGTACAAAAATCTAGTAGAAACAGGAGAAAATTTTAGAAGTATAAAATAAAATTGTAAAATTTCTGATTTTTACGCTAAAACATAAAATATTTATATGGCATCAGATAATAAAAAAACTGTACCGTCAGAAAAAAATTCAACTTCAAGCAAACGTCTTCCAAATGGTTATAGCAACATACAAAGTAACAGTGGGAATAGTGGCACAACAACATCCACAGAAATGGATGGTAGTAGCAATTTAACACGACACAAAATGTCACAAACAAATTATTTAACAAATGGCAACACAAAATTACCTTCACTGATGCCAGCTAGAGATTTGTATTTGGGTGGACGTGGAGCTATCAGTAACACTACCCGCAAAGTATTTGTGCCCAATTTGAATGTAGTGCGAAACAAAAATGCAACTGTTAAAACATCAAAGGATACCACACTAAATCGAGGTCGTGGTCGAGGTAATAGTAGAGGCTCAGAACGTGGCAGTTCTCGTGGCCGCGGTAATATGAGAGGTGGTCATAATAATTCATCCTTAATACAAACAACCGGCGTTTTCTCTGAAGGTGCAGGAGATGTAACTGCTAAAAGATCAACAAGTTCATTTAGTTATCAAAGGAATAGCGATGATTCGTCAACTGTTATGCGTAAACCAACCATAAAGAAAATGGAACAGAAAATCGATTTTAAAGCTGCAATTGCAAAAGATCATGATATTTTAAAAAGTTTGGATCAAGATGATGATAATGATATAAAAGATATTGATGAGAAGACTGATTTGAATATGTTACCGGTAAAATTAAGTGAAATTAATGTTGAGACTTCCTCCATTCAATTGCAATCACAACATACAGCATTTAATCAAAATCCTGTGCTACGTTATCCTCAAAATGTTGAAGAAATGCTCGCAACTACCCAGCCACAAATATTTCTTATGCAGTTTCCCGATGCTTTGCCCTGTATGGAAGAAGTATCCGCTGAAACAAAAGATGATCCTGCCTCATCAAATGAAAATTCTACCATAAAATCTTCAAATTCTTCTTCCCGTAATGTTCTCAAAACATTAGAAGAAGGTCAAGTGGGTCGTTTATTGCGTTACAAATCGGGCAAACTGAAACTTGTGTTGGGTGAAACATACTTCGATTTAAATATGGGCATGGACACTGGATTTTTACAAGATCTTATGTCCGTAACAACGAATCGTGAAGAACGTAATGGTAACATGATAAATTTGGGTCCTATACAAGCTAAACTGACCGCAACACCCGATTGGGAATATTTATTAAAGAAAAATAGTCCAATAACTAATAAACTGTAGCATGTATATATGTCTGCATGTATGAGTAGCTATATAATATGTGTGTGTATATATTAAGTAAAAAGTTTATTATAATTAAATTAATTTATTGATACGGTAAATTTAGTAAAGATTCTACGAAATTATTTCTTTGTTTTTTTTTTTAATGTCTCTTATTGTAAGATTCTGAAATTAATTAAAGCTTATCTAAAGTCTATGTCAAACGCGCGTAGTAATGTTTAGACATATTTATGAAAAAATCGAGCCATTGATGACTCATGTTATAGGGGTTAACCTATTTTCGTTTCAAAGGAAAAATTTGTTACAAATTTTTGCCCCACAAAATAACTTACTTATATACATGGAGAAATGTATTAATTTAGAAATACTTTGTTTCTATAAAGGACGCAGTGAAGTGAAGCTCTCTTTAAAGTAAGCAAAAGTTAGCGAAGATGAAGAAAACGTGCAAAAAAGACAAGAGTATTCCAATTTTTTATAATTCGTATAAGCAATTTGTGTACCTATTTATCAAATCCTTTCTTTTCCATTGTCCTTATAATCCTTATGAATTGCAATTTACACATGAATGTTATTTTTAGTATATGAAAGTTTTCATCTTATTGATTTATATGGGGTCGATACTAAGCGAGACGATTTTCAAACGAAACTTATCTAGAAATAATTAGAAATGATTTTTATTTAAAAAAAAGTAAAATTCCGATTATTATATTTAAATTGGATTTTTTTTTAAATATGAATACGCTTTTTATTCTTAAAAGTAATTTGTAAAAATTGCGAATTGATTTAATTAATATTTTGCATTGCTTCTAATAACGGTTGTTTGTCTGTTAGTTTTAATTGTCCTGCATTATTATGTTTTCCTTTATACATATTGCCTTTTAAATCTAAGGCAAAGTTGTGATCGACTGGATTAGCTAAAGCATATTCAATTGCTTCTTGTAGATTTTCTTGGGTTATAAAGTGCTTAGATGCTTCTTTTTGTATTTTAACCTGCCTTTCAATTTCTTCCATTTTCATTTCTCTTTCTTCTAACACTTCGCGTTTACGCGCCTCCACGTAAGTTTTCATATCTTCACGTAACTTATCTAAGCGTGCCTCACGTATCGCTTTAATTTCCCCATTCCATTTCGCATTGTATTCCAAGCAAATTTGAAATTGTTCTTCCTCTTCTTCTGGGGTCAGTACAACGCGACCAGCGGATGATGTCTCGGCAATGCGTTTATTTTCTGATATTAAGAAATGCCTTATGGAACGAAATTGCGTTCTGTAATTATTATGTAAACGTAATAATTCATTACGTTCTTCTATAGTTTGCGGTTTATGTTGCGGTATGCGAAACATTTTGCTTTTAGCTACCGGTAACCAACGCGGTTTTCGACGCCATCTCACAAATTCCAAAACAAAACAATTTAAACTGATTTTATTATTTAAATAAATAGAATTATTTAATAAATTTGTACACAAATTATTCATTATTTTGTTAAATGTTCTAAAAGCAAGCTCTACTATTTGTATCTTTCTTCTTTTTTTCATTCCTGAAAATATTTACGCTTATTAAAATGATAACACCTAAGCAGGAATGATAAAATATGTACTTTAGAATTTTACAACGAATATACGAAATTTTGAATAGTTAATTAAAGACTTTACTGAAAATCAACTATTTTTTTAAGCCTACAATTATAAAACAGACTTTGTACCAAAATAATAAAAAAGCTAAATTAAAATAAGCAAAAAAAAATACAATTCATTCAAAAATCGTATCGGTAACGAATATCGTAGTATCAAAAAAAAAAAAGAAGAAAGCTACAGTTGTTGTTTGCAAGAGAAAGTTAAGCTTAACTTTTTTGTTTTACTTCCATATTGTTCCCAATGCTATCGTAGGAAATAAATGAGAGCTAAAGAGTGCCACTTTTTTCTTGTTTTTCGTTTAATTTTTTGTAACTCATTTGAAAAAAAAAACAGTTTAGTTGCAATATATTAACGGTCATATGAGGTTGGTTAAGATTTTGCAAGATATTTTTACGTGTTAACATATATACCTATACATTTATATATATATACATATATATATATGTACTTAGATGTATATAAATGTAAATATTAAATGCGGTATGACTACAAATATAAATAATAGTAAAAACAATATTTTTACAGTAAAAATATGAAAAAAGAGACAGAAAAAAAATTCATACAATAACCGCAAAAAAATTGGGTTGAACGGTCGGTCGGTTAGTTGATTAGCTGGTTGGCTGGTTGGCTGACTGCTTCGTCGACGGTTTTTTTACTTGCTTTCTTTTTTGATTTTATTAACTTTTTAAAAAAAAGGTGCAACACACATACACTCGCACACGCGTACATTCAAATAAATAAACCGTAAGATGAAGAAGAAGAAGCCATCAACAATTAAAACAATTTATGCCGAAATGTAATGCAAAATATAATTTAAATCAATTGTAAATTGAATTAAACGTATATGAACAATAACAACAACAAAAGCAATAATAATAATAATAATACCAAAAACAACAACGACAACAATAATGCATGAATAATAATTTAATTATAACTGAAGAAACAAAAAAAAACACGATTTTGTTTAAATACATTTATCTCAATCGCGTTTATAACGATATCTAATAGAAAAACAACAACAACAACAACAAAACAGAAATATTTATTCAAATGTATAAATTGGCGGACTGACTGGTTGTTTAGTTGTTTGGCTTGACTGCTTGACTTGCTTGGCTTAACGTTTAAATAAATTCCTACATGTACAACAGTACACACACACACGCACACACATGTCCATACACCTACATGCATCCATTTAAAGCGTCACACACACACACACACACATAGAAAAACCACAAATGAAGCTTTGTGTTTTTTTCTTTGGCCTTTGGGTGTAAAAAGTGTACTCTCATGGAAGAAGAAGAAAACAAAGCATCACATCTATAGACAAATAGAAGAGAAGGAGAAAAACGAATTTGAATCAATCATAACAATTTCATGATGAGTTTTTTTATTTAACTTAAACATAAATTTTTAATTATAAATTCATAAAAAATGTTACATGAAGCAACATGCATTTGAAATGCTCGAGTATCGGTTTATCCATATATGCCTATATGTATATTTGTATGTATATATTTGTGTGTGTATGTATGTGAGCCGCTTTAATGCTCACAACAATAATAATAATAATAATAATAATAATAATAATAAACAACAACAACAACAACAACAACAACAACAACGAAAATTATTTTCTAAAAGAAAGAAAGAAATTATGAGAGAGTATGAGTGAGTGAGAAAGAGAGAGAATGAGTGAAAGAGATAGATTAGATGGAGTGAGAGAGAGATATACATATATAGTGTGAAAGGGAGGGGGGATAAAGAAAAGTAGAAACAGCAAGAACAACAATAGCAATAAATTTCACAAACATTTTTTTATGCTTCTTCTAACATCTTCTGCTAATTCTTCTTCTTCTTCGTCTAAGACTTAAACTTTATTTATACATTTAATTTATGTCCAAAGGTAGAATAAATAGAAGATGAAATATTAGAAATAGTTGAAGAAGGAGAACAATAATTTGCTTAATGAAAAGAGAATGCGCCAACTGCGGAAGTTCTTCAATAAAATTTAAAAATTTCTTTGTTTTTTCTTTTTTGCAAATTCTTATTTTTGTCTGTTTTATTCTTCTTTCTCTTTTCATTGCTTTTGTTATTGCTACTGTGTTGTTGTTGTTGTTGTTGTTGTTGTTGTTGTTGTTGTTGTTGTTTTGATCTAATAAAGTTAACAACAGCAATATTAGTGCTGGCGTACAAACACACACATACACACGCACATACATACATACACACGTAAAAATATATTCAAGTAAATTTACGCGCCGCTACCAAAATTCATATAAAAGAAACCATTCAAAAAAATAAAAAAACAAAAAAGACCCCAAAAAGGAAGCCTGAGCAAAAACTTTATTCTCTTCATTCATTTTGAAGTCACAAGAAAAAGTTAATTTCTTGTTGTTGTTATTATTGTTGTTTATGCATATAAACCTGGTTTAAAGCACAACTTTTTTGAAAGCCATGTGTATGTGGCCCAAACGCACACATGCATACATGTATACACACATTCACACAACCAAACATTCACATATATACATTCACACATACACACATACACACATACATTTAAAAGAAAAGTATGTTTTTTAGCTGAGTTAAAACGAGTCACAAAACAAAAGAGATCCAATAAAACACTAAAATCGCATGAGAAAAAGTGAGATAGATAGAATAGAAGAGAGAGATAGAAAAAGAGATAGAGAGAGAAATAAAAAGAGAGAAAATGGGAGCTATTTAAAGTAACAAAGTAACAATTTTTTGTTTTGTTTTGTTTTATTAACCAAATAAAAAAAAAACCAAAGGAAAATCAAAAAAAATTGAAAGACTTTGAAACGTTATTGAAATGAAACACTTTTGGTTAATAAAATCTTTTAATTTTTCTCTTTAACTCTCTCTCATTTTCCTTTCGTTTGTCCCTCTTTTCGATGACTAGTTTTTTATGCTTCTTCTTATTCTTCTACTATTTCGTTTATCTCTCACTCATTTTTCACAGTGTTTGTTTGTCTATGTTTGATTTTAGGTTTTGTTTCGTTTTGTTTCGCTTTGTGTTTGACTTTTTGTTTTTGTGTTTTGTCAGTTTTTTTCTTTCTCTTGTAAAAAAGTTTACACCATTGTTTGTATGCAACAGGTATTATTAACTGGAACATGCATAGACACACACACACACACACATATATATATATATATATATATATATATATATACATGCATTTTTTTCTTGTATTCAAATTTTATTCATTTCGATGTAAATAGTGCACGACAACAATACCAACAACAACAACAACAACAACAACAATGACAACAACAATCCAATAGAAACAGAGATAAAAGTATTAAAAAATAAATATAACGAAACTTTACAAAAAAAAAAAATAGCAACAAAGAAATAATCAAGTAATGAATAAATAGAAAAAGCAATAGAAGAAGAAAACGTACTAGAAGCAGCAGAAATTAGAAATTTCAAAACGAATTAAGCAAAAATTGAAATTTTATTTGTATGCATATTTTTTTTTTTTTGATTTTATAATGGGCTCGATAAATAACTGAAATAGTTCATTAATCTAAACAGGTGAGTAATTAACTTTACATATACACACACACATACACATACATACATATATACATACATACATACATACATACATACATACATGCATACATACATATATAGACATTACATCACATTTTATGTACAAAGTATTCATAAAATGAGTAATTAAAAAAAAAGAATGCTTTTTAAATGTACACAACAACAATAATAATAATAATAATAATAATGATAATAATAATAACAATAACAATTTAAAAGAAAATTAATTTTGAAGAAATAAAAAACAATTAATTAATTTAAAATTCTTACGCATACTTATGCATTCAAATCTATCGATATGTAAAAATAGTATAATTTTTCATAAAAAAGTGAAATGTGACATGAGATAAAAATGAATTAATCACATGTTGTGTTCAATAGGTCCCGTTACTATATTTATTTACATATATTAACTTATACAAAAATTATACATTGACATAATTTACGCTTAATTTTACATTTAATTAAGGAATTTGTGTCACAAAAAATCGCCAACACTTTTTCAAAAAAATAAAACATAAACAGTAAATAAATTAATGAAGAAAATGTTAAATAAAATGTTGAAAAACTAAATTTATATGGGAAAATTTTGATTTTTACAAATGGACGACATTGAAATGAAATTAATGAGTTTGGCAATTTGAACCATTCAAATAGAATTATTGATTTTAATTGTGACTCAATTGAGTGATTAAATTATGTCGACAGAACGAAATGAAAAGGTATCTGTGCTGCCTTCTGAAAAATCTATTAAATGAACTTACTATTTTTGAGCTTTGAGATTTAGAAAAAGTTTTCATAGGGGTTGTATTCATTAGTCCCTCCCAGCACTTGTGTAGTAATTGAAACTTCAGAATATTCCAAATGGAAAAAAACCCAAATTTAATTTTAAAGTTTTCCTAAGAAATTTTTAAAAAATTTCATAGATAACTTTTAACTCATCTCAAATCCGACCAATTTATTTAGAAGTTCATTCATATTTACCAAATTAGTTACTTTCCCGGCCAATAGAGCAAAAGTTTCCGAATTGATTGTAACGCTTGAGGGACAGACAGACTGATAATGATTGTGCTCTCTTATTAATTTTGTGATAAAATTTTCTATAAATCTTACTTATCATTAAAGTTGAACTGATCAGTTTCTGGATTCTATCATTAACACCAACTGTCTAATTAACTTTTATTGCTACTTTAATTTCTATATTTTTTTTTAATTTCTTTTTTTTTTTTCTTTTGTTAGCTTATTTTATTTTTTATATACTTTTTCCATTTGTTTTTGTTTCCTCCAAATTGTTTACATTTTATAATGTAAGTTGACACTGCTAGTTCCGTTGTGCACATTTAATGCCTGGCCACCTGATATTTTGTATAAAATACAATTTATAAGTAAATGCCAGACAAGTAGTCAAAACTTATGTAGATAAATGTAATGCATTAATAAATGGCACTTTAAGAAATTTATCATTCTTGAAGTGTAAATGTAAAAAGGCCAGAGTAGACCGTCTAAAGCGGAGAAGAGGGTTATCATTTCTTCTCTAGGTAATATGCAACTCTTGGCATGCACATGATAAGAATTTTATTTTACATGATATTGTTTAGATTGAGAGCTTAATATTCAGAAGAGCTTGCTTCAAAAATATTTACTTTCTTTCCAGAAACTTTCTCTCCAGAAAATGTTTTGGAAAGTAGTCTTTTAAGGACAGTCATTAAACAAGTTATTAGACTTTTTTTGAGGCCCTCAAACTCATACATTAAAAAAATAAAAATTTGCTCTAACGATGATTTTTTTCTTACAAGATATTTGTAATAAAGTATAATGAATCGGATTATTTCAAAAGAATTCCATCATTCGTTGAATTATTTGATACGATGAATAAATTTTGGAGGAGATTTTCAAAATAAATTGTACGTTAAATATTCAACCATAAAAATATGATGATATGATAAAATTTTAAAGCAGGTAACAGTAAAAAAGATCTTAGTAATAATTGTGAGGTCTTATACGGTACAGGATTTGAACAGGTCTCATCATTTTATAAAATTTCAAAAATTTTATTTCTTTATACAAATGGCGTTCAATTTTAACTATGAAAAATTTTAATGTCATTTCGGAAATCGAACGTCTTAAAGATCGAAAGTTATTAAAAACTATTTTTTATTTTAGGCCTCAATAAATAATAATTGGAAATGAATTTCTGTGCTGTTTATTATAAATTCTAGAAAAGTTCATGTTATTCCAATAACTTTCTTTTCATCCTTATTTCGATGTTTAAATTGTTATATGATTATTTGAACAAGTTACTTTTTTTTTTATTGTACAAGATTAATAAAACATTGTTACGCATATATATACAATAAAATGAATTCAATTGATCATTGATTATTAGTTTCCCATTGATCTTTACCTTGATTTAGTTCATAGACATTCATAGAAAGGCAAACAGTTCTTTTAGTTTAAGTTCAATGTTTAAGTTTAATTTAATAGAATGAAATGTTTCATGAATGACAAATTAGCACTGTATTTTTTGTTGCTAACTGGCTTGAAAAATCAGTAAAGATGAACGTAAAGTTCTACATACTTTAAACAATTTTCGTTAATTCGTCAATCGATGTATTTTAATAAGAAATACACATTGGAAATTTAGACAATGGTAATCATTTATACAATTATCGATATTGGGCTGCTGGATACACTTTTATACCCTTATCACAATGTTATAAGTTTGTGCGAAAGAAGTTCAACTTTTATTATAACGGTCAATCCAGAATCACCTTCTGAATCGACTTAAGCATGTTTACTAGTCTGTCTGCAAAATTTAGGATGTATTAATAAAAATCAGTACGTAGGTGTTTTTTTTTTTGGGCCAGAAATGAACCCTATTGAATTTGGTTGAAATTGAGCAATATTTATCACTTTTTTCTATATAACGCCTTTTTCAAAAAAAAATCGTTATATAAAAAAAAAGTTACAATTATTAATATATTTTAATGAAAATTGCCATTGCTTTGCATTTTAACATGGAAAAAATGTGTATCAAGTTTAGTCTGGGTTAGTTCACATTTTGCGACCCCTTTCTATAATCCGCCTTTTGCGAAAAAAAGTCGTTATATGGAAAAACTTATAATTGTGAATATATTTTAGCGAAAATTGGCACTCTCTTTTATTTTAATATAAAAAATATGTATACCAAATCTCGTCTAGATCGGTCCATTTTTTGAACCTACTCCCATGTAATAAACTTTTGAAATAATTTAAAAATTCCATGTTTTTTAAACCTTTTTTGAATTGTAAAATAGGTCACTTCTTTTACCACATTAAACATGACAATGTAGAGTAATTAAAGGTGAGACTCCGACAGACTATAAAGTTCTTGCTTAAAGTACTTGCTTATTATTAATGGAGTGGAATGTGACTGTCATGCGATTACTCTAAAAATCTAAAGAAAATAATTTACGTTGCTTAAGATAATTTTTGGGGAAATGGAAAGGCCTTGGGAATCTTAGATTAAGAACTGAATTTCGATATTTTTCTAAAGCCTACAAAATTTTAAGCAGGTTTTTCGTAGGTAATAACTAAATAGAAACGATTGATGAATTCATTATGGCAAGACTCAAAAGCTAAGTAATCTACTTTAAGACTTTGCCCAATCTTAACGCATTCAATTCCAAATTCAATTTCAATTCAAATCCTATTTTTATTACATATCTGTACTTTTAATAGAGTATCAATAATTTACGTAAACTTTTATAAGAAATTTCTTTCTATTTGGGTTTTCTTTTTTCTTTTACTTTTTGTAAAAAGTTTTATAATATTTGTCAAATACTTTTGCCTTTTTACTTTTAATTAATTCACTTAATTTTCTACAAATTTATAAAGTACAATAAGAATTTGTAGAGAGGCGTTTACGTAGAAAAAGCAATGCTAAAGCAATTGACAAAAATTATTACATCGATCGGTATAAATCAATGTATACAAAGGCGTAACATTTCATTAACCGCTTGCATGCGGAGTCGTGTTACCATAATGGGTATGGGTGGTGTCGGTCAAGCTTTGTCGCTTATGTTAAAAATGAATCCTCGTGTTACATCGATGCATTTGTATGATTTGCAAAATGTGCAACCATTAGTGGCCGATTTAAATCACATCGATCGTTATTCGACTGTTGTAGGATTTAAAGGGAAAGAACAATTAAATGGCGCTCTCTTTTGTACCGATTTATTGGTAATAGCAGCCGGTAAGGTACGCAAAGAATGCGGAAAAGCGCGTGATGATTTATTGTCCGAAAATGCTGTTGTAGTTGGTGAAATAATTGAAGCAGCCGCTTTAGAATGTCCACGTGCACTTATTGTAATAATAACAAATCCGGTAAATTCTTTAGTGCCAATGGCCGCTGAGATTTTGAAAAAATACAATGTATACGATCCGAGACGTTTATTCGGTCTAACTTATTTAAATACAATAAGAACGAAAGCATTTTTAGCTGATGCCATTGTATGGGATCCAACAAGATTTAAAGTACCGGTAATTGGAGGACATTCAGCTCAAACAATAGTACCAGTACTATCAGAATGCGAACCCATATTAAAAGTAGAAGATGAAGTTTTAGAAGAAGTCATTAAACGTATAAAACTTGGTGGTGAAGCAATAATTGGGGCACGAAATGGTGCCGGTTCAGCTCAATTATGTGCAGCTTACGCTGCTAAATTACTTTGTGATGCTCTTTTGGATGGCTTAAAAAATGCAGCGAATGCTACTTCAATCGCCTTTATTGCATCAAATTTAACTAAAGCGGCATTTTTTTCATCATGGTTCAATTTATACGAAGGAGGCATTAAAGAAATTCTACCGTTACCTCATTTAAGAGATTGTGAAATAAAACATTTAGATCGAGCTTTAGAATGTTTGCAATTGGATATTCAAAAGGGTGTGGATATAGCTAAAAGTAAATTTGGTGGCCCACCCAAAACTATAGAATGTAAAAAGTAAATATTCATTCAAAATGTGAGAAAATTTTTAAGCGGACAAGGAATTTATTTGATATTTTTTTGTAATACTCTTTTACACATTTATTCATACATTTTTATATACTTTTTTTATCAAAATATATAAAAATTTTTATAAAAAAACAATCTGGCCTTTAACAATTAAAGCAAAAGTTCACAAATTTATGGTAAAAACATAAATGTCAGTATTTATTTATTGAGTTCAATGAATTGAACGTTTTCCTCAAGAGAATAGAAAAAAATGCCTCAATTTCAAAAAAAAAAAATTTGATTCTCCTCAAAATCGCAAAAAGTTTTTATTTGATAAAAATGAGCATTCAAGCATTCGAGCATACAACTTGAAAAATTTTTTATATTTTCTCTATATATTTTTACAAAGATAAAAAATCATTTTATCTGATTTAATATCTCTTCCGATTTGAGCATTTCTGATAAATTTATCAAAAAACTAACGAACATTAAAGCAGTTACAATTCAATCCTTAAAATGTGCATTTATAAATTACTTTTCTTTCGGAAGATTTTTGGCACTTTCTTTGGCGAGCTTTATACCACTGCTTATATCGCTTTTGGCCTTTTCCAATGCAGCTTTTTCATAAGCACTCATATT
This sequence comes from Melophagus ovinus, assembly GCA_023089585.1. Taxonomy (NCBI): domain Eukaryota; kingdom Metazoa; phylum Arthropoda; class Insecta; order Diptera; family Hippoboscidae; genus Melophagus; species Melophagus ovinus. The sequence continues at coordinate 6,048,705 of JAKKIB010000175.1, forward strand.
CGGTATTGGATCAACGTCTTTAACACCACCAGCATCCATTGTGAAACTTGTAGCAAAATAATCGAGTCCACCTACCACATTACATGGAATATATGCAGCTTCCTTAACTCTCTTTCCCATTATAGCTTGAATGACCGAATTACAAAATATAGCAGCACTATACGATACTGCCAGAAAACTGCCAGTTTTTCCATTATAAGCTTCAGATACTTCAAGTGATGCATGCCCGACACGATGTATTAAAGCTTCAGCCTCTTTAGAATCAATATTATAATCAGGTTCAGCTTTACTAATCAATGGTACACTACTTGTTAAATGGCCACCAATAACAGGTACCTTAATATACATTGGATCTTTTCCTTTCAATTGTCCAATAAATGTACGAGCACGTATTATATTTACAGTAGTACTGCCCGATAATTTTCTTGGATCATATTTCTTTAAAGAGTTAAGAACTTCAGCTGCCATTGGCACCAAAGCATTTACCGGATTTGTTACAATGTGAATGAAAGGCATACCATCATTTGTTGTAGCAATGGCTGTCATAACTTTCATAATCATATGAGAATTTGCTTTAAAGGGATCTTCACCATCTTTTGCTTTCTCTGACTTAGATTGACTACCAGCAACCACAACCAATTGTGAACAAGATACGGCTTCTGGTAGACATTCTTCACCTTTAAATGCGGTCATCCAAGCATTAAAATCCATATGGGATAAATCTTCACGTATACCATTCACATCTATAATATCGTACAAAGCGATTTCTGTAATATCATTATTTTGTTTTAATAATAAAGCCAAATGTCTGCCTATACGACCGGCGGCTCCAATAATTGCAACTTTTATAGGCTGACGGGCTGTATGTCGAAATCGTTTAAACATTCGCATAAGCGACATTTTTAAATTTTTTTGTAAATTAATTGAAAATCTGCCTCAAAAATATATTTATAAATATATATGAATATTTATACATTCATCTATCAAAATTTCTTATGAAAATGTCAAAGTCCCTTTCATTGGCTGAATTTCTGTGATTATTAGATACAATAATATTAGAAAACAGTAAGACACTTCTTCTTATTCTGATTCTTTTTTAGTATCAATCACAATGAAGTTCTAATAACAAATGAAACGTTGCGTTAACTTCTGAAAAATTTCCAAATTGTCTTTAATATTAAACGCCAGCTGCATTACAGTTAGAAATAAGTGCATTCTTTTCCCACTTTTGAAAGTCAAAAATCCTAGTAATTGTTTAATCTAGTCTGTCCGGAGATGCTCTTAGTTCGAAAGTTCTCTCAGTATCAGCTTCAAAATAATCTTCAACATTTATATTTTAGATAATACAGATAAATATTTTGCTAAGCGCACTTCAAGGTCATAAGGTCAGCTCATCATATGAACTAGGTGGACTATAATTGAAAACTTACGCAATACCTTGTTGCCTATTTCAGTTGAAATTTTATAAAAGAAATCCATTAGCAAAAGGAAAATAATATTAAAAAGTAGAATTTGCAGTCAAGTCCAAGTTTAAGTGAAGATAAAAATAGGGGTCCTTTTATTTGTATACTCAATATCTGAAGTTTGGTATTGAGTACTTATTTACTTATTTACTTATCAGAAGAAGGAAGAGTCTGTAAAATATACATAATCCAGACTAAGATCCAGCGCTTTATCTAGATGCTGAGTCTGACAGTTTTATCCTCTTGGCTCATTTATTAAAATATCGTTTTCCTATTTAGCGAAATTATTGAAACTTTTTCGTCGGACAATGCTACTGAAAAAGAAATTAAATTAGTGAAAAGGCACACCTTATCCGTCCCCAATCATCAATAGTTTATAATTAAAGAAAGTTTCTTTTGGATTTTTACTTTTAAACAAAAATGAATATTTTCCCAGTTTATTGTAACTATTTTCATTGTTTAGAAGAAATTGGCCATGCCCCTCGAAAATTATTAAATATGGAATTTCATTTTTTACTTATTTTTAGATTCTTTGCGAGAATTTTATTTGCATTAAGTAAAATAATCCTAATGGACAGAAGGATCCAGAAAGTTCTTTCATTTGAAAGAAAATTTTAGAAAATCGGTAATAAATTGAGCCCCACAAATGTGAATGGTGGTGGATATTAAAGATTTAATTTCAATCAAATATCAGTTTGTTATTATTATTATTATTGTTATTGTTCTTTCATTTTTTTCCTTATAATGTTACTTTCTCATTTGGAGATAAATGAAACTAAAGTTCAAAGAAAAAGTTCGTTTGACATTTATTTAAATGTTGCTTTTTCTAGTTTATCTTCTTTTTTTTTTTTTTCTAACTACTTTTCTTCGTTTTTCTTGTGAAAAAATGTCATTTACAGTTACACATTCTCACACACACAACACATAACACATAATTTGTTAGGTTATGTATGTTTTACTATGACATTTTATTGGCTTAAAGTTAAAATAAAATTGTATCAGTCATGTTACTGGGACACTCAAATAGATAAAGAGTTTGAAGGTGAAAGGTAAAGGGAAAAGGAAAGTGATAGCATAAGGGCAAGAAGGAGCAAGAGGGAGTTAGCAAAAAAAGAGAACGAGTTAAGTATTACTATGACAACAACTTTATTATAATAAAAAATAGAAGTAAAAAGAATTTGAAATAAAATCAATAAAACATTTATTGCATAAGAAAAATAAGAGCATAAAGTAGGAAAAATAAGGTTGTAAAGTAAGAAAATATAAATTTGAAAAAGCTCTTTTTAGATTTTATATGAAAAATATGTTAAAATTACAAATAAAAAAAGCAAAAAAAAAAAAAAAAAGAAAAAGAAAAATCGGACCAAAACCCGAAAAAACAGAAAGCAATAATAATTATTTTTTTTTTTTTGTTAAAGCTTTGCTGCACGATATTTTATTAAGAATATGCATATTTGTGCATTTAACTAAATAAATGTATTTTTTTATTTATTTCGCAATTGGATTTTTTTTTTGTTTTTCTTCTCTTATCTTTCGTTGCCTTATTTTTAATGGTTGAATTAAATTGGATTTTGAAGCGTAACCATCTGAAGGTGTGAAAATATTTATTAATAATAATAATAATAATAATAATAATAACAACAACAACAACAACCAATACTAATACTAATAAATTAATCTAATTAAAGTTAGAAGTCAAGAAGAATTGTGTTAGACTTAAAATTGTGTTTACCTTTTGAAATAAATCAAATAAAACTATTTAAAATTTCCAATATATAGAAATTTTTTTTTACACAATTTTGATTTATTTTAAATAATTTATTTATAACTTTTTTTAATAAAAATGAATTCCAAGATTTTTTCTATAGTGAATTTCTAGATTTTTTTAAGTGAACAATGAATTAAATAATGGTCAATAAATAACGGGACTATTGGTTTTTATACATAAAAAAATTTATGTTAACATACAGGAAATTAATTCTTTAATGATAACATAAAAATTGGAATTACATTTTAATTATTTTCTCTGACTTTTATTTACACTTTGACTCTTTTAAAAAGTTTACAAAGAAGAATCTTTAAAAATGTTGTGTCATTGGAACATAATATGATATATATACATATATGTATATATGTTTGTATATGTATATATATAAATGAGCTTACAACTTATCGTACGATCTAATGACAATTCAATTTTCATAGACGTAATCAAAGATAAGTTTTGTGTGCTTAAGTGTTCATTATGGCAAATTTATTGTGTTGATTGTGTCTGTGGGTGAGTGGTACATATTTTAGTATGACTTTCAATATATCAATATAAATGCATAATGTAAAAGAAAAGGAAAGTGCAATAATAATTATTTGCTTGTTCAGCTTTGACTTCAATGAAATTTTTATTACTTTTAAGGCCCTCACAATCAGTTAATACAAAGTGTTTAATAATAATAAAATAAAAGAATATCATCCAAACAATTGCGAGATTTACTTTGCAATCGTTTACTTAATATTTAAAATAAAATATAGAAGAGACTTTTGAATAGACTTTGAAAAAATTTTGTTTCATCGAACGATCTTTGTACTCTATCGCCCATGCTTTAGACGATATTATAAGTTTTAACAGATATTTGTAACATTCTGAGAGAATTGAGGTGGACCTAATTTTTCTTATACCAACCACTTCAGAATTATAACCTGATTCGATTTGAGCCTGTCTCTCCATCTGTCCTTTTGATGTACGTATCCAAGTAAATTTCTTATAAAGCTACAGAATGTAATTCTTGAAATAGTTTAATAAAATTTGGTACACGTTGTGCGTTTTTTGCTTACAAACGAATATTAACCTAAACAATTTGCTCCAGATAGATCCAATTTTTTAATCTATCTTCTTACAACGAACTTTTTAAATAATTAAGCAATTACAACTTTTTCAATATTAAATCTTAATCTCATTAAGTAATAGTGGTGTAGGGTATTTAAGAGTCTGTTTTAACCGATTACAGAGTTTTTACTTGTTTCAAGGTAAACTTTGACCTTAAGAAATAGAAACATGACGCTTTAGTGGTGACAAAAAAAAGATACTAAAATTTTACATCTGTTCCCAATATATTGATCCAGAGAGATGGTTCTAAAGCTTTCTAGGTAAAAGAGTTGGATATATACTAATTTCATTTATTGTTATACAATTTATCAAGAAATCATTTGATTAAGGGTTTTTCGGAAAATTGTTTTTTCCATGGAACAATTTATTCAAAATAAATGACCATAAGTAAACGGAAAGCATTTTTAAGAAACAGAAATATCATAAAAATTTAATGAATAATATTAGAGAAAAGTTTCAAAGCTGCCTTGGAAATCGGGAGAATATCTCATGTAACAATTAATAAAATTATTTGTTAGAGGAAATGATTATGAATAACAATTTGAAACCGATATGTACGTGAGATGGATGTACAAATAGGCAATTTTTTTATTTATTTATACTTTCGCTATAAATCTAATTCAACAACAAAAGCAAAAACAACAGTAGCAACAATAACAACAATCACGTTATTATTATTATTATACAAATATTTCGCAATTACGTTAAAGTATTTTGTTTGTCTTTTCTTTACAAACTACGTCATAGTTTTTTCTTACTTCTTCATTTTTTTTTTTTGAATGCATTTTTTTTTCAATTTCAAATTCAATTTATTTCATTTGCAATTGTTTTTTTGGGCTTGTTTATTGTGGGCCTTTAATGTTTACAAATTCTTTCAAAGTCTCGTCATTTATTGTAATACGAGCAAAATTATATTTATGTACAATAAATTAAGACAAAATAAAAATGAAATATAATATATGTATATATATATAGAGAAATCGGAAATGTTTCGGTAAATCATAAAATTTATTTTTAAATTTAGAAAATTTACTTTTTCCTTTATTTAATTCTTCCATTTCACATTCATTCAGGCCAAGTTTAATTTACAATAATTTTTTTTTTTAAGTTTGACATTTCTCTTTCCAATTTCTTGTTACACCCTTTTCCAATTTAAAAAGTTTTGATAAACCAACAAAAGTCTGTAAATTTTTAAATTCCGTCTTAATATTTAAAGAGCAAAGGTCTATCCCTAGAGAAAAGTTTTTTCCCTTTGTTCTTACTTTACTACTTTAGAAATTATATGCTTTTTTTTTATTATTAGAGACATTTAAAAAGGTTGAAAGTGATTCGCCTTTTTCTTTGTATTTTTTATTTATGCCATTTAATGAAATGCATTTAAGGTTAATACGTATGACCTTGAAGAGAATTATGATTATACTTGATACAATACAAATATTCTTTATCAAATGATGGGTTAATGCATTCTAGAGTTGCCATCTCACAAAAAGAAAAACAATAAAAATTAATTTACTTCTGCATTACCTAAGAAGTTCTATCAAAAAGGACCATTATACTAAGCCCGTCAAAATGATATAAGAAATTTTAAGGTTATTTTTTACATTCCAAATTTTCTTCTTTCGTTTTTTTTTTTTCTGTCTACTTTTTAGTATTTAGAAATCTGTCGGTTGTAAGTTTCGAAAAAAAATAGAAATTTGTGCCAGCCTTAGAATAAAATTGATGTGGTGAATGAACTATGAATCGACTATGTTGAAGTTGTTGAAAACATGACCAAATCGAAAGCTACTCTGTATGCGGCGGCGGTAACTTGTTTGGGTTTCTTATGCGTGGCCATAGCTTCGGTAGCTATTGCGATACCATATTGGGGCTATTATAATACACCACATGGCGGTTACGATTATGATCATGGCTATTTTGGGCCATTTACTGTATGCAAACAACTGGCATATAATCGCAAGAAATGCGGTACAGATGTATCCAAATTTAAATTATCACGTAAGTTATAAAAAATTATCATGTAGAATTCTTAAGAGTAAGTCCCACTCTGAGTAAAAAAGCTTTCAATATAGATTTTTTTTTAATATAATTTTAGCTGCCATTTTCATTAGCGGTTTATTTGCAATTGTATGCTGCGTGATTTTAGGTATATTCTCTATATTATCCATATTACAAATCGCCATGATATCATCACGTGAGAAGGTTGTCATGTCCTATACATATTTGGTGATGACAAAAATGATCTTAGCTTTAATAAGCTGTATGTTGGCCCTAATGGCTACAATAATGTTTGCTGTGCAAATTGATGAAACTGAAAAATATGGTTTCCATATATCTCGAGGGATATCGTTTTATTTACAGGTACAGAGAATTTAGCCATTTTTTTTGTTTATTTTTTTTTTTAATTTTTTCTTATAGTCTCAATTTCGTAAAATTCATTTTAAAATCTTCTGTAGATTGTTGTTGTTTTATTGACTATAGCTCTATTCGTATTAGCATTATATGATGTTTTATATACGAAACGTCCAGGCGGGGATCCAACAATGATGGTTGATGTTATGTCACCATCCTCAGCTACGACTATTAATAATCCAGGCTTTAAGGAACCAAGAACTAGAAATGGCATCTCTGTAACGGATGCTTCGGGGAAACCTTATGCCAATATACGTAACGGTTCTGGTAGTGTGGCTTCAATGAGTACAATGGTAACAAATGTTTCAAATGGATCTTCAACTGTAGAATCTTTAACCCGTTCACCATTACGATCAAGTTTAAAGAAGCCACGCCCACTACGTAATGATGATAATGCATTGGGTATACAAAATCCCGGCTATTCTGGTTCAGCCAGTTCACCAACCGCAATGCGTCGCAATAATAGTGTAAAGAAAGTACGAATACAAACCCATAGTACGGAAGTTTAGAATAAATTATTTTAGTTCTTATTACGTAATTTGTAATCGTTTTCTTTTTTATTGAGATATTTAATAAGAATTTTATATAAGATAAAAAATACTGTATATTTAATCATTATATTTATATATATTTACATCTTTTAATATAAATTTTTAAGACTGTATTTAGTATAGAGACGAATATTTTTCAACGGGAAAATATTTTTTTTAATATTTGATAATATTTGTTTTCATTTGAAAAATATATCATATCGCTTGAGAAGGCAAAAACCAACAATAGATAGATGTATGATTGAACCACTTTGTTATTCTATTTATCGCATGCACAACCTAACTTTTAAGATGTTTTCATCAGTATCTCGAAAAAAAAAAACTTATTGACCAATGTGTTATATGTAGAAATAAGAGAAAATAATTTGTATTTATTTGTGTATGTTTTTTTCTTTGTTATTGTAATTTTAATATCACTTAAACCCAAAAAAAAAACTACAGACTTAAGTGAAATATATTTTTGAGAGAGCATGAGATAGAGAGTTAAAGAAAGAATCGAAAACTAGTTATTTGATTTTCTTCAATAAATAACAGAAAGCAAATAACCAGCAAAATGTGTTGCTAGATTTTAGATTCCAAATTTCAAAAGCTTTCATCTCTTCGTCTCAAAGGACTAAAAAGTAGGCACAGTAAAAAGTATGAACTTCTAAAATTTTAAACAGTCAGTTACATAGGAAAGAATTTATAAATTGTCTAATCTGATTAAAATTTGCTTAAGACCTTATTTCATTTTGATTTTTATTTAAAAGCAAAATCCTTAATGCCTTTTGGTAAAATATGAGCTTATATGGGTAATGATCATATAAATAGCTCGTTCGTATCCATTTTTTTTTTAAGCAAAAAAAGCCCACGTACTAAATTTTAGCGTTATGTATTCAAAAATTTCGACCTGCACTTTGTTAAGAATAGAACTTTTTTTAGATAGATTTAGAAAGCGATTCCAATTCGAAGAGTCTATCTCATGCACCTCTGAATGTTAAAAACATTTGTAGAAATGTGACGAACAAAAGTAAATCGCACGAAGGTTTCACGGTTCTGTGTTGTCTTCCAACAGAATTTTATCTAATTTATTAATTTTGTATACAAATTACATTTGCACACACACACACACACACACACCTGTGGCTTACATACACGTACGTATAAACATCCGTCCAGAAAATGAACCAGAACTAAAAAACCGAAAAAAAAATTTTTCTATAGAAAGTAAAAGTAAACTTATAAATTAAAAACAAATTTTTTTAAATAGAGTTAACAATTAGTTATGTTTGCAATGGAAATAGTATAAAATAAAATTAAATTTAATTAATAAATAAAAATAAGAAATAAAACAAACGGAAAATAATAACAAAATTTTGTTGCACAAATTTTCTTCTTATTAGTAATTTTTCGTCTATAAAAAATTGTTCATTATTTCATTATAAAATTTTTAGAATAGGAAAAAGTTGCAAAAGGTAAGAGAAAGCAATATTAGATTTTTATTAAGCATAAAAAAAATTGATATATTCACTAGATCTTTCAAAAAAAAAGCGCATTGTAGATTTAAATTACGCTATGGATTCTAAATTGAAAATAATCAAGCAAATTTATAAAGATAATTATTTACAACATAAATGATAACAATTTAAACCAAAGTTGATAGAAACACAAAAAAAGGTTTATATCACAAATTGAACAAGATTTGCAAATGAAATACCTAAACAAATGTAAAATTTTTCATTTAAAAAAATTTCATTGCTTTCTTCCATGAACTTTATAATTTCATAATTATTAATTAAATAAAAGCTTTAAATAATATTTATAAGCTTTTAAGCACTCTCAATCTGTCATAAAAAATATTTTAAATTTACGTAAGTTGTAACTGGCATAAAATAGAGAGCCAAACAAAACTTTAGACAACCAATCGGAATTCGTTCAAATTTGAACGGTTCTATTTCAATTTTACACATTTAAAAATGTCGTTAAGATTAAATGAAATGGTTGAAAGTAGAGAGGGAGAGTGACTAACTAATTGAGTACGAAATTTAAACTTACTTTTTACAAGAGAGAAGTAGAAATGAAACAGCTGACATTGAACATAATGGAATGGATTTATAAAATCTAATAAATTGAAACCAAATAAATAATGAGATGAAATTTTATTTGCATAACATTTATAAAAGCGAAATGAAACATTATTGAAATGAAATGTAAATATTAGACATGACAGCAGAGAAAATGTCACCAATAGATAAAGGCGCGCAATTCTTGTAATAATTTAAAAATTATTTCAAAAAGCAAAACCATAAAATGTAAATTTCATCCATTTAACATCCATTTAAAGATATTTTGTTATTGAAGCTTTTTTTTTTAAAAAGAGGCATTACAGTTATAAGAAATTGTATGAAGAAATTAACTTAGTTGAAGAAGTAAAGTATTTTTTTTTTACAAAGAATCATTGGGAAGAAATTTTCTTGCAAAATAGTTTACTAAGAACTTAAATTAATATGTAATTTATTTCATTTAAATACGAAACTCTCTTGGTTTGTACAAATCGAATTTCGTCCTCAGACATTCTGTGTGTTTGTCTGTCCTCCACACTAAGTATTTTGTATTCACTAAACCATTAATCGATTGACATAGAATGCCTCCATTCCATTTAATGTCACATGCAACATGGATGCTTAAGACGAATGTTAACAGGATTAAAAATAAAATGTAACAAAATCAGAAGGATTATAAAAATAAAGGACATTTTAAAAATAGTACAAAGAAATGTAAGCATATGAAAATCTATATTAAATAAATATATGGAAAAATGGAAAAACGTTTTCACTCTCTCACTTAAGCATAGTTAATTTTTTTATGCCTATGCATAAATTTTCTTTATGTAAGGCACTTGGAAACCAAACCAGCGAAAGTCTACCATATTTTCCATTTATATAAACTTCAAAAGAAAAAAACAAGTAAGCAACACAAAAAATATGTAAAATATGTTCGACATACATAAACAGAAATTTTGTAGAAGAATAAGCTAAAACTGCTAATGAAAAAGGGGCTGGGATGTACATAAAAAAGGAGAAAAAGGATATTTTTCTATATGTTGTGTTAGCAAATTAATAGGATGAGTTAATAATATTGACTACTGTCTGGCTTAATAGACCATGCGCATTCAACAGACATTTCATTTATCTATAAATAGATATATAAACATATACACAAACACACACACACACACACACACATACATACACACATATTGATATATATATATATATATATAAAGTTGACAACTCATAGTTAAAAGTCGGTTACTAATACATACATTCATATATATTTTTATATCTAGTCTAGATTCGATTATTCTATATTTTATCATTATTATTTATTGGGAATATAAAATGGGAAAGGGAACTATCCACTTGTTTTTTGCTTCTTGCCCCTATTTCTTCTTTTTATATATATACTTTATATAAATAGATGTGTACTTAAATGTCTGAGTCAATGTAAATAGTTGAAATTAAAAAAAAAGTGAATAGGTCATGAATTTTATGTTTCACTAAAATGGCAAAATGAAGCAAAAACAAAATTGAAATAATAAAATAAAAAAAAATATATAGAATAATGTACAATTTTTACGTACTATAGATAATAAATTGGTGGTCCATAAAGTTCTAAAGAAAAAATTGGGAAATTTTACATTTATGAGAAGTGTAAAATATCAAAATTTTTTAAGTTGTCTTGTAACTTCTAAAGTTATCTTTCAATTTTTTTCTTCATTTATAGATTTAAATTAAAAACTAGTTTTCTGCTTCGGTTCTCATTTTATCCCATCAAAAATAATTTAAACTGATTTAGATTAATTTAAACTGATTAAGAAATTAAATATTATTTAAAAATCTGAAAGAATTTTTTAAATGGCTCAACTTAATTAAATAAATTAAAGGATATATGGAAAAGATTTTTAAAAGCATTCTTAAAAAGCAGTATTAGGCGAAATAGTAAGGCAACAATTAGGGTACCAAAGATGTCCTTTACTTTCCCACTGAAACTTTCAATCTTTTCTTTTTATCTCTCATGCTGATGAAATTGAATGTAAAAAACTTAACTTAACATTTTCTTGCAATTTTTTTTATCAATTATATTGCAAAACATGATTGAAGCTTTTTCTTACCATTCATTTTATACAGCATATGAATGTAAACAATAAAAAATTTTCTGTTTAGTTGATGTGTCACTTCTAAATGACCATAATTTTATAATAACTTGAACAGACTTAATAAAAACGATAAAAAAAAAAGGTAACAGCAAAAAAAGTGAAGCAATGAAAACGTAATAAGAAGAAGCAGAAAAATAAATTCCAGTTTCAGAATTTAAATATGATCTGTATACAGAAGACTGGTAACCCACATACATACATACAAATATATTAAGTAACAGCATTCAACGAAACTAAACTTAACTAAACTGAACTGAACTGAACTGAACTGAACTGAACTGAACTTTGAACTGCACTGAACTGAACTGTAATGTTATGTTCTACATAATTCTGATTTACTGATATTGTTATATGTGATTATTGTTGTTATATAAAATATAGAACTTGGTATGAGTGTAATTTTTAAACTTACATTTCATCCTGAGATAAATGAGAGAGAATATTTTATGAAACGCTTACAACAAACTAATGAAAGTGCTTTACGTTATGTTAACTTTTCATTGTTGTTGTATAATTCTGCACGATGAAATTTCTGATATTTTTCGTGCTTTTTATGAGTGTGTGTGTTTCCTTTTTTGCTTTTGTATGAAAGCATGTACCTAACAATAACTTTCTTTAATTTCTTACAACTCTGCATTTTACACGAAATCATGCCATCTGACACTTTTTTCAAAACAAACACATGCATTTTTTTTTTTTACTCTCACAACTTTACTCCATCTTTTCTTCCTTCTTCTACTCAGCTCAGTTTATTTTTTGGCCTTTTTTACTTTGTTTTGTCTTGTTTTGCTCTTTTTAAATTCTTAGTGTGCTTTTGTTTTTTTTTTTGTTGAGTTTATTTTCTCACAATCTCTATGTCTCCATATTTTATGGTTATGGTGTTGTCTGGTAACCTCATACTTATCACTGACCAAACCCAACATTTAAGCATTTCAAAATATGAAAAAAGTAAAGCGGAAAACAAAGAAACAAACATGAAAACAAAAAGAAAATTCACAAAGAAAGAGAAACAGAAACAGCTATAAGAAGAAGAAGCTATAAGAAGAAGAATGAAGAATACATGAAGAAAATTTTATATGTTTCTTTGGGCACACACATACACACGCACACACACACACACACACACGCACACATAGATACATACTCTATGAGCTAATAAAAGATATTGAAGAGTGGGTTATGAGATCACACGGAGAATTATACTTCCATTTCACTCAGACTCAGTGGTCAATGCTTTAATGGACCTAATGCTTTTGCCATTATCTCCACAAGTTTAGACATGGCGACAATCCAAACTGTCCTCATTGCACAAATAACGAAGAAATGGTGAAGCACATAGAAAGCGGTCTGCCCTAGATTTGCCGAAATGGGAGATCAAATAGCTTTGCACAGCGCTGAGGCAATGGATGGACTAACTACAAAAATGGTACACAACAGCGATGTCTGAAGCATGAACTAAGAAGAAGCTGACACGAACATTTTAGGCTAAGGACAAGAACTTCATGACAGATATTTTGAGCTACGAGTCTAACGATTCTCCCGATATAATATCTAACGGTAGTTTCAGGAGGGGTACCGTCGTACGTTAGAGGGGGTTTTAGACAGTAAGGCCAACACACTGACTTGACTTTTAACGCTTTACCAAAAATCAGACCTGATCAGATCTGATCCAAACTTATCTTTAGTCTGATAAAGATATTGCGATTTACACAAATCACAGACCCTATAAAGATTACGATGTAAAACTTTATTATAAATCTTATCGAGGGAGTCTAAGAGCGCTATGAAGTAAAATAGTTCCAATTTTGCAAGATGTAAAGTAAAATTGCTGCTTTGTACCGGGTTCCATTGAAATAAACCGTTATGCGTGAGGTAATAATTATAAAAATTATCCTCTGAGAGCTATTTTCAATGGAATATAGAAAAATATTTCATCAAGGTATTGTGATCTTAAATATTAAAAACCTTGAATAGATATTGAGTACAGACAAATCAAATAATTCATGTACTATTTTAAATGGCTTGAACGATTTTGTTTGAAGCCATTTTGAGTGTTATACACTTTTTTAAAAATCCACATTTTTAGTTTATAAAAACTGGATATTTTTCTTTTGCTTCTCTTTCACTCAATGATTATTTGAAGAAAGAAAGAAGAAGAAATATAATAAATGGAAAATTCTAATAATAGATTGCTTTAGCGAATGAATGGTTCAACTATAAATGAAGCGTCTCTTTTTCACTATTAAATCTTTCTTTTCTTTTTTCATAATTTGAAATATTGGAAATTTGTGTCGTCAATTTCTTAGAACAACATTTAAACATTCCAAGATCGAATTGGCATTTTAAATGTCAAACATAAAGTTTCGTTTGGGATTTACAAGCTTTTCTTCTCTATAAAATTTTAACGATTTTACAGTTGAAGATCTTTTCGCAAAGAAATGCGAAGGAAGTAGTTTTAATTTGGATTTGAAAAAGCTTAAAGTTTGAAATTATGGATTTTGATTTTTAATATTTTTTAAAGGCCTTTCTTTTTTCTTTTAATGATAGAAAATTAATTCTACTTTTTCATGAATAGCATACGGCTTTTCCGACCAATATAACTTTCAAGACCCCATCAAAGTTTCCATAGAAGCTGAATTTAGTTAAGATTCATTCATTCATTTAATTTAAGCAAACGATTGAAATCTAGAATATTTAACGTTCTTTTATCTGCCATTTTGTAACAATTGTGCAAAGAAAATAAATAAACAGAAAGGAGAAAGAAAAGGGAAAAAAGAAAAACCTTTTACAATAATTATTCCCATACGCACCAGAATTCACTTCATTTCACCATTCCGAATGATAATCATCAGGCATAATAAAGCTAAAGCATTAAGAAATGTAAACAACAAACAAATACATTTGAAACAAGTTGCAAGGTCGACGAACGCGCTACACACAAACATTTTATAAAGTATGAAAGAAAAATAGAAATATGAAGAGAAAACAGATGAAGAAATAGAAGAAGAACTGAAAAATTTGAAAGAGTACGCAGAAAAGGAAGAAGAGGGAGAAGAGGAAGAAGTTGTAGTAGTTGTAGTAGTTTTAGTAGTAGAAGTTTTCTTCTGCCATAATAACAATAAGAATAAGAATAACAAGAACAAACACAAAACCGCGACAACTTTGCGAACAAAATAAAAATTCGAAGCGATTCTGGAAAAACTGCTTTAATTTTTTTTGTTTGTTTTTTTGCACAAGCATAAAATAGAAAAAACTATCTACATATATATACACATACACATACACACACACATACATATATGAGAATGTATTAATGTACACGGTAAATATTATTAAAGAAACCAGATTTGTAGAACGAGGCAAAGTGAGAGTGGATTTTTCTATTGTATTATTTAGAATGAATTACAACATTGTCATTGCTATTGTTGTTGCTTTTATTATTATTATTCTTATCATTATTTATATTGATGTAGTTATTGTTATGGTTGTTGTCTTCACTATTATTATTATTATTATAGAATTCCATGTACTTTATAGATTTTCCTTATGCCGCCATGTTTTTATTCTTTTTTTTTTAAAAACCCATTACTTGACTACTTTCTCTGTATTATTTTTATTAAATTGATCAAAAAACCATCTTCAAACACATTTCTATTAATAATTTTACTTTTATTTAGAAGAACTATAATCTTGGTCATGCAAAACTTCTTCGAAATTTATTAATTTCTTCTTAATTTCTTAATAAAGAATTGTTCAGTATTGTGAGGTCTTTCAATATGACTTTCTTTATTAAAGGATTTTTCAAAACTTAAAAAAAACTTTTCCATAGAAATTCTTATTGTCAATTTTTTTAGTTTAATTGACAAATCGAAATTTGAAATAATTCTTTACTTTCAAATTGGCCTAGAGAATCTCAACCAATTTGAAACTACAAGAAACAATTTTTACTTTTCATGAATTTTTTTACATTTTTAAAATTTATAGATCTCGCTATTTGCCATAGTTTACATTGAAATTAGTCTGGCAATAAATTCTGTTTATATTTAGGAATGTTAAGGAAACTGATAGTTTAAGCTCTAGTCCCGAATTTAATAGTATTAGAAGTATGAGGCACAGAGATCTATTTGAAAAGTTCACAATTTTCAGCTTGCCATTTGGCTCCCTCTGTCACTCTTTTTTCACTAGCCACGCCTCCATTTTTTATTATTTCACAACATTGAATAAATGAGACAAAATAACGTTACGAAGTTTTTCGCGAATATGCAACGGTATACGTATATGATTTCACAGAGAGAATAGAGCATAAAAATAAGAAGGAGAAACGACAACAAAAAACTCAAATTACGATTACGAATCGTGTATGAAACATAAATAAATATGTATGTTAGGTTATGCTAGGCAAGTACATACGCAAACACACAAGCACATACACACACATACATATAAACAAATAAGGCAATGGCAATGGCCGTGAAAAAATCTATTTGTTCAAGTATTCGTCTGCGCCTCATAAAAATGCGTGCAACATTTTTTTTTTTTATATAATAATTATTCTATGCATGAATTTATGTATGTGTGTGTGAGATACATATGTATATATGTAACGAATATATTTTACAATATTTTCTCTGACCTGCTCTATACTTTTCTATCCATTTTATTGTGCCTCGGCCACATTTGTTTTCTCCCTCTCTTTAGTTTACATTTCCTTTCGTTTCAACTGTTTCAGTTACTACATAAATATTTCTCTATATGTATATATATATATATATATATATTAACAGAAGAATTTCAATTTTTTTTCTTTTATTTCATCATCATCATCACAACCATAATCATTTAATTCTTTTTGTTCTGCTTATGACTTTACTTTTGATTGTTTATAGAAATTTCTTCAATTCTTTTAGATTTTTGTAAATAATTATTCTACAACTTTTTCTCACTTCTCTATGTTTCTCTCTTTCACTGTGTGTGTATAGCAAGCTTTGTATGAGATGTTAGAGTAGACCGTTTCTGAAAATATGGAACACTTGAAAGTGTTCTTGGCATATAAATCATCATAATTTTAACGATCAATAATTAAATGAGTGAGTGACTTTAGAGACTGTGTGATATAGTAAATGAATGACTGTTATAAATATCCTTAATTATTTATATATGCTTAATATTTAAGCTTTAACTGATTCTCTAGTAGTGTCTCATCTATAACGTACTGCTCTATTTAACCTCATCTTTTCCATTCCATATACATATATATGCATGTATATACATACATATAATTATATATATATATATATATATATATATATATATATATATATATATATATATATTTACATAAACATATATACAATTTTATATGCATTTACTTGAAGTATAATTGTCTTTTATCAATTCCATTGCCAATGCCATTATCAATGCCCCGAAGTCTCTTTAAGGTTTCAATTTGATATTGTTTAAGGTTGTATCTCCAACATGTCGTTACAACACAAAAATATGGTTGAGTATGATTTAACAATATATATACTTATGTGTAGATAACTACATAGTTTTTTCTATCAGACTTCTTCTTGGTCATTGTGTTGGCTGAGTTTGTTAGCATTTTTCTTTTATGATTGTTATTGTTGTTGTCATTAATTTTAAGGTTATTAGCCTAGACAGAAAATACACTTGCATAAACTTTTAATACCTTTCTCTCTTTCTTCCTCTCCCGCTCTCTCTCTCTCTCTCCCGTTCTATCTCTTTCTTTCTGCTTTTATATGTATGTCTTTCTCACTCTCACAGTTTAGCTTCTTCTTGCCAAATGTAAAGTGTAATGTATGTTCTTTCAATTTTGATTTTTTTTTTGATATTTTTGTTAAGCATGCGCATATTTATACTATACTATCTAAAAAGAAGAAGATATCTAAGGGTCCTTTAAGAAAGTTGTATGTGTTTATGTTTATTTGTTTGGTGAGAAATTTTCATATAAAAATTTTTCAATTTTTAAATTTGTCACATTTCAACAGTATCTATGTCGATTTCTCTACTTATCTACAAATTGAAAAAAAAAAGCTGCTCTACCAAGAAACCAATGGCTCTTTTGTCTGTTAAAATTTAAACTGAAAATTACTTTCACTATGACTTTGGAATTTGTTTTCCCTGAATAGAAATTATCTTATACGTTGTATTATCACAGAGGTTAATGACCTTATTTCTTCATGTCATAAACTTTTTAATGGTAAAATCTTGCTAAGATGAAAAAAAAAATTTCACAAAATTATGACATTACAAAATTTTATGATTATATGACAACACAATAATTGTCATTGTAATATTCCGTTATGGATTCTAAATGGTAAATTAAAGAGATAATTTTTGAAAAGTTTTATTTCACAAATAACACGCTTATTTTCAATAACCGAAATGAGCGTAGCTTTTTTGAGCTATTTGGAAGCAGCTTTTTTTTAGATTATCTTCATCCTTTTTGCTTAAATAAAATGTCGTGCATTTAAAAGGCAATTTATACTTTTGCTGATTTCATCCATTCAAAAGTAAAGAAAAAATTATTATCCCCTCTCTCATCTAATAAATCATTTGCGAAAAGTCATAAAATAATGAAAAGAAAAATAATGAAGTAATAAAAAAATTTTTTGTATTTTCTTTTTTTCTTCGAAATCATAATTTATAACAATGACGAGACTCTCTGGATGATTGTTGATTATGTTAGAACACGTTTAGAAATTTTAAAGAGAGATAGAAAGAGCGATAGAAGGGAGCAATAGAAAGACAAGAATAAAAAAAATGAAGAAAAAATATGTTGTAAATATTCAGATTCACTTCTTTACTTTCACATGTACACATAAGAACACATAAAAAAAGAAAACAACAAAACTAAGAATAACAAAGTGAATTTAGAAAATTTAAGCGAAAGCGTTAAACGCAAAGAAAGTTAAAGAGTGAGATAATGCGAGATATTAAAAAATAGATAATAGATAAATAAATCGAGAATATTATTTTTTTTTTGTTTAGAATTCCTTCTTTACTAACTCTTTAATAATTTCGTTTGTTAGTTAGATAAATAGAAAACAGGAAATGTAGAAAAACACACAAAACAAACAATAACAATCGTTAAAAATTGAGTGAGCGAAGCCACAAAATAGTTACTATAGAAATTTATATAAGATCGAAGATTTTTTTATTCAAATAACAATAAAAAAAAAACTGTAAACTCATTTTTCTACAAGATTTATCTAAAGTCTTGTAAAAATTCTTAGTTTTTTTTGTTTCAACTTTGTATCCACAGAATTTTAAATTTTAATTTTCCTGATAATTTTATTCCAAGTAACTATTTTTTTTTTTTGTTAGGAAATTTTAATCTAAAATAAATGAAATGTTTTTTATTTTCAAAGATCTATTTGATTTTTGCTTAAATTTACATTTTTAAACACAATTTATGCGTTTCTTTGTAAAAAAAACTCCGCCCTAATTCGCAGCATTCTCCCATTTCTTCTATTTAACTCATGTTGCTTTCGGTTTTATATTTCTTGGTTCGATTTTTCATAGTTCCTTCGACTTTTGTATCTCTCTTCTGATTTCTTTGGGCCTCTTAGATCTATTTTGTATGCCTTCAAGATCCTTTGTGTATTTTTATGCTGAGTTTTTTTCCGTACTTACTTCACGTTGCTCGGTTTTTTTTTTTTCAGGATAATAATTCGACTTTCGTTCACATTCTTGAGTCTTCTTCAAGAAACAACTTTCCCGTGATTCTTCTTCATGTTTTGTACAAAATCATTTCTTAGATTTTTTGTTCACATTTCTTGGGCCCTTGTCATCGATTCTTCTTTATATTTCGTAGGCGCTTATAAATGTATTATTTTGCGATTTTCATATTTTTTCAAAGTTCACCATGTGAAAACATCCTGGAATCGTTAGTTTGCAAAGTTCTTCAATCTAAGTAGATTTTTTCCTAGGAATTTCTATATCGAAGTGACTTGAAAGTTTATTCATCGAAACTTCATTATTTCGTATTTTCATTTATATGATTTTTCTTGTGACTTCACCAATCTTCACCAAAATTTTGATCTCAATCAATTGAGTCCAAATAAAACAAAACTTTGTGTTATGGAAAACATCCAATCACCATAAATTTCATTCTTTATGAAGTGTAGACGGGCGTTGTACATAATAACTACATATAAATGGGGAAATGGAAAGCAACAACAACAATAATAATCAAATATAAAAATAAAAATCAACATTGAAAGTAAAAAAATGAATAAACAAAGCGCACACTTAGTAAAGAGAAAAAAAATTAGTAAAATCGAAAAATAGAAGAGAAAATCAAACAAATGGAAGATCGCATAAAATTGCACACACAATTGCAATTTATTCACCCAAAGAATTAGTTTTGGTGGTCTCTCTATGCTTCAGTACAATATTTCCATCCAACTTTTTTCTTTTATGATTTAACGAGAACAAAAAAAAAAAGAAGAAAAAAGAAACCTCAAAAAAATGCAAAAAAAAAAGGAAAAAAGTGGAAAAAGGGAACAAAGATAAACAACATCAACACTAACACAATAATACACACTAGAGAAGAAGAAGAAGAAGAAGAAGAAGAAGAAGAAGAAAATATCATAGAAGAACAAAAAATTGTATGAAAAATTGCAAAAATATAGATTGTAAGAAAAAGAAGAAGTAGAAGAGGAAATTAAAGGAGTAGATTGAGGCACAAGAAGAAACATATAAAATTTAATGGGTTTCACAAACACAAGCGCAAAAATAGAAATGATTTTTTACAAATTAAACGAAACAACAAACGAACGAACAAACGAATGAACGAACGAATAAACAAACGAACAAACGAGTGAATGAACGAAGACAACGCGGTGAAGGTCATTGCTACCAAAAAATTTTTGTGCGACTGACTCCCTTTTGCCTTACTCCATTGCCTGACCGACACACGTGCACACACACTATCAAACAAATATACACACAAGAATACACACGCAGACAGACATTAATACAAATAAAATGAATATAAAATAACAAAGTCTAAATAACAAAGCGTTTGCACGACCATCATTCGCCATTTAATCGTTTTCTGTTGTACGAAAAGGCAAAGATAACAATAATAATAATAATAATAATAAAAAGAGGAAGAAAAGAAAGGCAAAGGCACAAAATAAAAGAAATTGAATAAAGAAGAAGAATTTTGCAGTTTTTTCTTCATTTCATCATTTCATCATTTTCATCATTACATTGTAAATTGTAAATTGTAAATTGTGCTGTTTTATGTTGTTACATTCTTTTATTCTTCATTTTATTTAATTTTCTTAAATTTACAAATAGAAATATAAATTACATCAGTTCTCATGCAGCAGATAACGGCGATAGATTCCATAGATGCGACAGACGCAGCGAAATGGAATGAAATTTTTGAAATTATTCTGAGTCAAAGCAAATGAAAGTGTCTTCCTTATGGCGCACAACGAAAAAAAACAACAACAACAAATGTAAACAAACTTAAGAAACTTTCCTCAAAATTTCACAAAATTTGTCAAAACATTTTTATTTAGAGCTGAGCTGTCTAATAAAATAGTTTAGTTTAAAATGGATAAATACGGGAGGTTTCCAAAACGTTGAAAATTTTTATGAGATACAGAAAAAAGATCAAAAAAAATGAATAATTGAAAAACTCAGTAGAAAAGTGAAGCAGCCACAAATCTGACAAAAAGATCTTAACATACTTTAAATTTATAAAATGATAGAAAATTTCTCGGAGACATTAGTTAAAGAGACATGAACAGAGAGGAAATAAAAGCAAGAGGGAAGAAAGGAAGAGCAAATTAATTCTACCTACTGATCCATTAAATTGTTTTAAATTGTTAATATCAAGAATTTATATGAAAAATAAATAGTCTCATAAGATTCTTGAGAATTTCATGTGAATTTTAGAATTTGAGAATGTTTGAAAAGTTTGGATAGTTTTAGGCTAAGGCATAAGGGCGTATAGCTTTTAAATAAATAGATAGATTAAACAGCAAGCTTAGTTTTGCACCCTACACCACTTGTACTATAAAGTATGAATTTGTGCAATTGTATGTAACATCTAGAAAAAGTTGAGATGGAGATCTTCTGGGTTAGCCCGATTGACTCAAAATTCCTAACTAATTTGCTTTAAACCTATTTGTTTGTCTGTCCGTTTGTCAATTGGTCAACCGGGCAAATTTACTATCAACTTATAGAGCGTAATTTTGAAGGTATTTGAATGAAATTTGATTCAAAAACGCGGGGAAATAAATTTCGTAAAGATCAGATTTTTTGATAGAACATTTTTTGATCAGAGCATTTTGTAAATGATTTTTTATAGAGAAAAATTAACAACTGTGGATAGTTTTTTATAAACATATGATGTAGGGTATTTAATAATCGGCCTAAATGGAAATTGCTTTCCTTCTTCTTAGATCTTATATACAGATTTTGTTCGTTTTTTTTTTTTGAAAATAATGCACAATTATTAACCTAAAAATTGTTTTAAAGGCTCAATAAATTCTAATTATTTCTACTTTTCTGATTTCTAATTTTTGAGTTTTGTTAGTCCCACAATTAGATCACAAATTAATTGTTTTAAATTTTTTTTCAAGATCTCTTCTTAATGTTCCTTATTTATAATTTTTTAATGAAATAAAATTGAATCTTGAAAAGGTCCATCTAAGCCAATTCTAAAGTTTTTACTTGTTTAATTTTTAGTAAATCTCCATTAAAGTACGTTTTATCAAAATTTGTTTGCCATTTGAGATAATTAATGAAATAAATAATCTAAGTGTGAATAATTCGACGCTGTCAAATCACACGAATTAAGTGAAATGATATTCGGTAGACTAATTAAATTCACTTTCCTACCATTGAAAATGAATCAAACAAAAAAAAAACAAGAAAACAAAAAACAAAGGCGAGAGCAAACGACAACAAAAGCCGAGGACAATGAAATTTACGCTGCTGCTTCTTCGCTTTATTCTTGTGCATGCGAAATGATTTCATGACTCGATAGACAACACTAAAAATTTTTCTCTCTATCACTCTACATTCTCTTACTTCTCACACTAAGCTTTATTCATAAGCATTATGCATATTCAAATATACAGATATAAAATAGACGCAGAACATAACACAATAAAAAAAATGAAAATGATAATAAAAATAATAACAAAAGCGATCAGATCAGATCAGACAACATGTAAATTGTTTCAACTGTTTCAACTGTTTGTTTCACTTTGTTTTTTTTTTTTTTGTATTTGGTGGATGATACAAAAACGCAATCATGCATGAACTGCAGAGTACAATAACCTTGACACGAAGAACGGGCAAATAATATACAATACTTATTATTATAGATTTGTAATCCATAAGTAAAGAGTTTGTTAGCATTCCTTCTCCAATGCCACACATTGCTCAAACTATCAAACATTTATACATTTATTTTATATTTCTCTTTATCATCTGCCTTTTTTCCCCTTATTATTATTATTATTATTATTTTTTTTTTTTGTTTAACTCATTTTTATTCTAGGAACACTAAAAATGTGATAACACTTATATTCGATAGAGGTGAAAAGTTTGTACACTACTGACTTAAAAATTTCCGTCTTATTATCGTTCCTAATTTAGAAACACTAAAAAAAATTTATTCAGTTTAAATTAGATTTTATTAAGATCGAGAAAATGGCAATACCTTCTTAAAAAGTTCCAATGTTATGGCCATTCTCTTTAGTATAAATATAGAAATTTACAAATCCCTTATCATTTATAATTTAGGGATAATGGGCGTAATTAAAAATACGGAGCTATTCTATGTGACAAGCTCTAAAAAATCGATTTAGCTTAAATTTACTGCGCCACAAGCAATTCGAACAATTTCGTAAACGAAATCTTAAATGTTTTGTTATCGAAAGAATTGCCTAGAGAGTCGCCATGCCTAAACAGAGAGCTAATTGAACTGAACTAGACATGACTGAAATTAAACAAAGTGGTACCGTAAAGGGACTTCTCAAGTTTTCTTTTGATTGTTACAAAAGTTTGAACAATTTGCATACGCTTTTCAATTTGTAAGTGATGAACATTAAAACTCCAATGTACAATATATTTAATAAGAATGAATCGAACTCCAACTCAAACCAGCCTTTAAGTGCCTACACTGATACACACATTGAAAAAAGTTTCCTTTTTTCTGCGAGTCATCTTTTGCTTTTGCTTTTGCTTTTGCTTTTGCTCACAACCAAAACCACTTCTTTTGATGCTTTTCTTCATACAATTTCATATAAACATAATTATCATCATTATTATTATTATTATTATTATTATTATTATTATTATTATTATTATTATGTGTGTGTGTATGTGCATTTAAATGTATAAATATATCTAGGGTTGACTCTTTAGCTATTACCAATCATTACACCATGCAATAAATTGTACTTGTTTAATGCGTTTGCATGCGGCCTGACATGACAAACATCATTATTAATGTTGCATGTTTATTGTTTATTATTATTATTATTATTATTATTATTATTATTTTATTGTTGTTGTTGTTATTATTGCTATTGCATGTTTCACTTTTAGATTATTTTTCATTTCATTTCTATTTTTTTGTTTTTATTTTCTGTTTGTTGTTGTTCTTGTTTTTTTCTTATTTTTTGCTTTTTGTTTGTTTTGTTTGTTTCGCCCATTTTAGTCGCTCATGGTTGGTTACATTCATTACTCATACGTTAACATGATTCTAAACAAATAAGGCTATAAAACACACACACAAAACATAAAAAACGGAAAAATTGAAAAAAAAAATTAAAAGTAAAAAACGGAAATGGTATGAATTTTTCAAGAGCACGAAAAAACAAGCTTCATTTCGCTTCATTGTTATATAATATATCGGCCAATAGTTTTCAATGGCTAGTTGTAGTTGTTGCGAATATTGCGATTTTTGATCTTTGAAATTTCTAGACTGGTACAATTCCCGTTATGCGTGCCAACTTTATTTCTTTCGATTTTCCTTGCTTATCGCTTTGTTAATTTTACTGCAATTCTTGGAATGCTTTCTAATAAATTAAGTTTTTTTTTATCTGAAGAGTTTCATCGTGTAAATGTTGCTCTAATGCTCTAAAGCTTTTTATATCACTTGAATTTTTTACAATATATATCAATTATGGTCTATAGGTCCATTATGATCAGTTGCAACGGGCGTGGCATTTGCATTCTCTAAATTAAAAAGTTAGAAGAAAGTTTACTCAAAAATTTTCACAGCTTCATAATTATTTTTCATCTCTAATACTAAATCCGAGAATCGCCTTCGTTTCCTTTTTTTCGTACCTTGTTCGATTTTCTCAATTTTTTCATTCTTCCCCAAATAAAAAAAAACTATTTCTATTAACTTAAAAAAATCAATCAAAAATTTAATTCAAGTTAATTTGGTTTTCTCTTAGACTAAATCGATTCCATATTTTAGATGTGGAGAGTCTTGCAGGAGCTGGCTGCTTTCGCTCTGCGATTTTCAGAAATTATTACCCGATTTATAGATTAAAAATGTGAGACATTTAAATATTCTATCGTCTATGCAGATCAAGTTTATAGCGAAGCAATCAAACTTTGTGGAAATCGGTTGCAACTTAATCCTCTAATTGTTTAATATAATTTGGTTATAGTGATATTTCTTCATAAGACCCAAATTATATCAGGAATGTTACATATAAGAAATCCGAATCCACTTTTCACGCGGCATATCAAAATATCGATTTGTGAAAGTAAGTTTAAATTTTTTACTTTGTAGACCATAAAACTTTATTATTAATAATCATCTTGCCGAAGATACAAGTTCGAGCTCTATAAAAAATGAAACATCAAAATTCATGTGTTGTATTGACTCTGCCATACCAAACTTTTGAAAGTCATTTTGTATCACAAAGAAAAAAAAAGTAAAAAAGTAGCAGAAAAAAATAAAATACTTCTAATTCCCTAATGTCATATACAATCAGTCAAATTCATAGCGTCATACATGGTGGTCAGAGAGTGAGATTGAGAAAGAGAAATAGAACTTTAAAAATAGAATGAGAATGTAAATGAGTTTGAAACTTCTGACATAATAAAGAATTAAGCATAAATATATAAATACATAAAAATCAATTAAGCGAGTAAAGTAGCAGCAGCACCAACAATGGCAGCAGTGTTCGCAGCAGAATACAAAGAACGCAATATAATCAAAAACCTTTAGAAGAAAAAGAAGAAGAGAGTCGCTTAAGAATATACAGCATATTATATTTATAATGTAAAAGGAGAGGAAATATAATAGACGAAAACAATGATGGATAGAGTGAAATAGAGAAAGAAATAAAAAAAAAGAAGAGCGCAAGGTTAACAATCTTTAGGTAAAGACTCTCTGTAGACAATGACTCAAGAGAGCAAATGCAATGTCAACCGAAATAGATTGGTTGCTAGACTTGAATTTGTTAATGTTTATAGACAAAACTCATACATTTTCCTCTTTACAAACAAGTGTACTCAACATAAATATTTATTTCTTTCCCTTCAACATTATATTTATTCATTTCACGAGCTAAGCGTCATGCGTTAGGCATTATGCGTAAAAAATCATGCGTGAAGCGCAAATTTGCAAGAATAATTGGCAATAATACAAAAATGTTTATAATAAATGAATTTAATATCATTTAATATTGTTCACTTTATATTGTTCATACAAATGTGCAAAAACATTGTACAATACGCGTAAACATAATAAGAAATAAATATTTATGTTGCGTACACTTGTTTATAAAGAGGAAAATGTATATTTGTCTATAAACATTAACAAATTCAAGTCTAGCAACCAATCTATTTCGGTTGACATTGCATTTGCTCTCTTGAGTTATTGTGAGTCTTGGTAGTATAAACAATCTTTGATAAAAGTGCGGCATTTATAATATTCACTTTGTTTATTTTATTTTCATCATCAATATCATCATCATCATCATCAACACAATTATTATTATTACTATTTTTATTATTATTGTTGGTGATTTTTTGTTTAGAAAACTCTGCCCATTTTGTTTTTGCTTTTGCGATTTGTTTTTTTCTGATATAAATTTTTTTTTTGACGTTGTATACGCGTTTTTATGTTATGTTGGCATTGAAATATGCACAATAAATCTCAAAGGACTTTTTTCTTATTAGTGTTGTTGTTGTTATTATTATTATTATTATTATTGTTGTTGTTTTGTTATTATTATTATTATTATTATTATTGTTATTGTTATTGTTATTGCTATTGCTATCCTTAGAAGGGCAAGGACTTTTTTAAGCATGCGCTTAACGCAATCACACATTTTTATTATCAGACATAATATTTATTTTGCTTCTTCTACTTCTTCTTATTCTTCTTTCTCTTTTTTTTTCTATAGCATAGTTTCTTATTTTTGTTATTTTTTTCTTTTTTAGTTGGTTTGCCTTTAGTCTGAATTATGAACAGAATTGAATTGATTTGAATAAAAGAGAGAACATTTATGTATCAAATTGCCTGAATCGACCGGCTGGCTCATAATTTCAAGTTCATGCATCTATAAATACATATTCATCCAGCCATTTATGTAAAGATAAATTCGAAAAAAACAAAAAAAAAACTGAAATTTATTTATATATAAAATAAATGTATTTTATATAGAAAAATGGGCGAACCAAAACGAAAAAGTAGAAAATGAAGGAAGAAGAAATTATGAATCAAGAAACCAACTAAAAATAAGATAATTAATATAATTTCACCTAGTAAAATAATCATATGAAAAGTCAAATATACAAACAACATTAATAGAAACAACAATAAATATAAATGACATTAACTGAGCAACAAAATAATGTCAAAATGCAGTAGAATATAAAATTTATGATGCTTATTCTATCGGATACAAATAATGCATTTTTGATAGAAATATTTCCATTATAGATGGACTCATTAAAAATCATTCATTTTGTAGAGTAAATTTTTCGATTCATGTTCATGAATCTGGCTCACAATTAGAAATATTCTCTTTAAAAGATCGGTAATCAAATTTAATTTAAAAGATTTAACTTAATTTTCAATCTATAAAAACTCTCTCAATTTTGATCTCTTTGTCTTTTAAAACATCATTCTGAAAAGAATTTTGATAAAAATGTATGAAACGATGAATTATGAACAAATTGTTCATTTTTAAAAAATTATTTATCATCAAGAACTTAATATAATTTTTTCAAAGGCACTTTTTATTAAAACAAACATATTTAAGTGTATGTGTGTGTTTAAGCTTATATATATGTCTATATGTATATGTGTATATGTATGTATTTAATATTATGAGATATATATGAAAAATGCGAGACACACCACTTTACTCTCACCCAAAATAATTAGGTTACACATAAGAAAAATAATTAGAATTGTAATCGATATATATAAAAATTTATACACACATACATCCACAACAAATATGTATATGTATATGTATATGTTATTATGTATATGTATATGTATATGTATAATGTATATGTATATGTATAGTATATGTATATGTATATGTATATGTATATGTATTATTGTATATGTATATGTATATGTATATGTATATGTATATGTATATGTATATGTATATGTTATATGTATATGTATATGTATATGTATATGTATATGTATATGTATATGTTATATGTATATATGTATGTGTGAGTGTAATTTGCATTTATGTAAATTTCATGCAAAAGCCTTAAATAATTGAATAATATTACTAAACGAAGAAGAAGAAGAAAAAGAGAAATAAAAAAGAAGAAGATGACAGAGATGAAAAGTAGCCAGCATTCATGCAACATTTTACAACCCTTCATAATATTTTCCATTTCATTGCTGTTTCTACTCATTTTTATTTTGCTTGATTTTGTTTTTTTTTTTTTTTGATTTTTGTACACTTTTGTTCTGAGTTTGCACAAAAGAAAAACACAAACAATTTTTTATATATGAAATAAAATGGCTACATAATATTTTTGTCATAGTAGTAGTATCTTGCAAATAGAAACGGAAAGCAAGAAATAAATATAAAACACAAACAATAAAACATAAAATAATGCGAAAAAAAGCATTAAAACAAAAAGAGTTGAAAAAAAAAATAATAATAATGCTACACTGACCTCATACCCTCAAACTTGAAAATAATAAAAAAAATTGTCTACATTGAACGCTTAACTTATGCATGTATGTGTTTGTGTAAAATATTTATATGTAAAATGCATATGTTGACTTGAACCGGCTCTTAAATACCATACATTCTTGTGGAAAGAAATCTGATTACTTCGACAAATGATCGACGGCATTATGTTGATTACGATAAATGGAATGGAAGTGGAATTGAAATAGGAATTAAAATGGAATTGAAGTGGAAATGAAGTGGTAAGGAAATGGAATGGTAAGTAATGGAATTTGAAATAGGGATTGTATAGAAATCAAGTTGGTATAGAATGGAAATGTAATTTAGTTTGGAATTGTAATGTAATGGAAATAGGATGGAAATTGAAATAGAGATGTAATAGAAATGGTATTGAAATATACATTGTATGAAAATGGAGTAAAAATAGAATAGAAGTGGAGGTGAAATTTGAATGGAATTAAAATGGAATTGAAATGGAATGGCAATATAATAACAATGGAATTGATATGATATGGAAATGTCAATTAAAAATAGCCTTAAAAACGAATTGAAGTGGATTTGAAATGAAATTTAAATGGAATTAAAATGGAATGGGAACGTAATAAAAATGGAATTAGAATGGGATGAAAATGTCTATTAAAAATATTATTAAAAGCTATTAAAAGTAGCTTTAGAAAAGAATTGAAGTGAAATGGAAACAGAGTGGAAGTGTAATTGAAATGGAATTTAAATGGAATTCAAATGGACTGGAAATATAATAAAAATGGCATAAGAATGAGATAAAAATGTAAATTAAAAATAACCTTGGAAAGCAGTTGACATGGAATGAAAATAGAATTGAAATGGAATTGAAGAAGAATGGCAATGGAAAAGTCATTTCACCAAAGACCTATGAAGAGAGAGATTGACTGATTAATCACATGAAGTTCCATTGGAATTAAATATAATTTTGTTTCTCTATCTCTTTTTATTTACCTTTTCATTTTCTTTTTTCATTGTCCATAAAAGAACTAAGTAATTTTGTTGGAAATTGACACATTCAGGGCAAACTTTTGTGTAAATATTTTGATAAATTACAAATGTAATAACAAATTTAATAGATTTATCATAATTAAGTTGGCCTTAAAGTTTTATAAATATAAAAATGAAAACAAAACTGTAACAACAACAAACAACAACAACAACAACAACAACGAGAACAACAATTTTCATTACTTGCTTGATATATTTTTAATATTAAAGAGACATGAAACGAAAAAAACAGATGAACGAACAAGTGCACCAGCTCTGCTTGTTCTTTGTAAACATTTGTGTTCAATGCACTTTGCATTTACGTTTTTCTACTATAAACCATTATTGCTAATGCTATTTTTGTTGTTGTTGATATTCTTGTTGATTATTGTTATGTTTTACATTTGCCATTTATCCCTTTTTGCCATGTTTTTCATCTTTTACTTTCTTTCAATTGCAACAATGTAACAATGCAACAATGATTCATTATAAGTTTTTCTTTGTCTATTTGTCACACAAAAAACTGAATGGATTAAGAAAAAAAAAGGAATCGATTCAAAATGATATTTCACAAAAAATATTTTCCTTTTTTTTTTTTAAATAACATTAAACGTCTTTATATGACACACGCACTTTCTCTCTGAGAGCATGCAACTTAAACTTTCGCCTTTTCACAAATTTTCACATAAAAATTTCAGTCAAAAAGCGTTGAAATCGAAAATTCAAAAAACGAAAAACAAGAAACCACTGAAAAACGCTTCTCTTTTGATGCAAAATATTCTAAAAGCAACAACAACACATAAACTTTTGATATAATTTATTTATAAGCGCAATTGCAACATATTTACATTAACTCAATTCACTCTTTTGCACCTTTTACATTCTTTGATTTGAATTTTACATAAAGCACAAAGCAACTGCAATAAATAATAACAAAACTAAATAACCACAACAACAAGAAGAAGAAGAACAAACAATAATCAACTTTTTCTTCTTACTTTTTTTTTTTTTTGTCATAACTTTAACTCTGATTCACCAAAGTTAACAAACTTTGCATCATCATCATTATCATTATCATTATCATTATAATCATAATTTGCATCATTATTCAATATCATTAGCATTTGTGGCATTTCATGTTATGCCATTTTTTTTCTAGGTATATTATTAGATGAAAATGGAAAAATTCTCATAAAGAAAATGAATATGAAAGAATATGAGAAAGAGAAGAAGAAGCAGAATGTAAAGCTAAAAGAAATTATACCATAAAAATTAATAGAGAGGGCGACAGGAGAGGGAGAGAGAAAGAGAGAGAGAACGACAGATAGAAAGAGAAATGTATATATATAGAAAGAAAAGGAGAGAGAGAGATAGAGCGAAAAAAAATAATTAAATAGTGAGAGTGAGAAAGAGAGAGACAATAAACATATAGAAAGAGATAGAGAAGCAGAAGAAAAACAGAGACAGATAAGCAGATATAAAGAGTTAGTCAGATAATGCGACAGAAGTACTTACAGACAAATGAGAGAGAGAGAAATAGATGAATGAGAACAAAAAAACAAACTTTGTATAAAATTTGATTTAACGAAATAAGTTCGTAAATTACATGGACAAATTTCATTAACAAACTTTTACTATCAACTTTTATAAAGTGAAGTAAAGTGCGCATAATTTTCTTCTCTATTTTCAGTTCTTTGTTGATGATTAAAAATTGTAACTAAACAAAAAATCACTTTATAAACACACATTTTCATAGAAATAATAACGTGCATAAAGAACGATGAACTATGCTTAGATGTTGTTGTTGTTCCTGGTATTATTTTATTATTATTATTATTATTATTATTATTATTATTACTATTATTATTATTAGTGTTGTTGTTGTGCGTAGTTGTAAGTGCTGAACTTTTTTTTGTTCGCTTGTTGTTGTTTTGTTTTAGTTTTTCTCTACGTTCTCTTTATGTATATAAATGTTAATATATTTGTATGAGTATGTATGCATGTGTGTGTGCGTTTGTTTATAAACTTACAGATTACACATAAAATTCTGTTCCTTGCTCTGTTTCATTCTGGTAGACATTTCTTTGCTTATTCTCTTCTCTTCTACCCTTGTTATATTTTGTTTTGTTTTGCTGTTGTCTCTGCAATTTCTGTTCTTATTTTGATTCCGCTCTTTTCCATTCTGTTATATCGCGTTCTGTTCATATCATTTTATTGATATGTGTTTTTGTGTGTGTGTGTGTGTGTGCGTGTGTATGCGCGTGTTTAAATATATTTTGTAAATATGTTGCCCGGCAACATTTCATAATGTTGCCTGGACTCTTATTGTTGTTTTTGCTGTTGCTGTTGTTGCTGTAACTCGAACTTGGCCCTCTTCCACAATTTTTTTTTTGGTTAAATATTTTTATTTATTTTTGCTTTTTTTTGTTTTTTGCTTTGCTGTTGTTAATTTACATCCATGCTTTGTGTGGATTTGTTGTGCATATGCCTTTAATATGCAAAAACAAAAAAGAAAGCGAAAATATTATAAAAGGGAATGACACTCATACATAGAGCAACAAAGAGAGTGAGAGTGAGAGTGAGAGTGAGTAATACAGTGTGAACTACAGAGAGTGTGAGAGAGTGTGAGAGAGATAGAATGAGAAAGAGGTAAAGATGTTTCTTTTTTTCTTTTTTGTGTGTAATACAAATACTAATACAAACAATTTTTTATGAGAAGAAAATGTGCTTATGTGTTCTACATAAGTTCTATATATTTTACAATAGTGTATATGTTTGTATGTGTAAGTGTATGTGTAAAATGTTATTACACGACCTACCCATACTCCATATGGATTAGACAACAATTTATGCATGTACAAGTTAACCGACAGACTGACTGACTCACTGATGAACTTATTGAATGAATGAACGAATGAGTGAATGAATTACCGACTGCTTAATTTATTGAGACTTGAATTTTTTGAGTTTGACTTAGTCCGAATTGTGATTTTTATGCTTCTTCTTCCT
The DNA here is from genome assembly GCA_023089585.1 of Melophagus ovinus. Lineage (NCBI taxonomy): Eukaryota > Metazoa > Arthropoda > Insecta > Diptera > Hippoboscidae > Melophagus > Melophagus ovinus. Next base: position 6,081,425 of record JAKKIB010000175.1, read on the forward strand.
CTCCTTCTTCTTCTTCTTCTTCTTCTTGACTCCCTTATAATTCTTTTCGTTTCTGCTTCTGCTATATCTCTTTCGTTTTCTACCTCTCTCTTTCAAACTGCTTCACTCTCACTACTTCTACCTTCTATCTCTCTCCAACTCCCTCCCTCACTCATTCTCTCTCTTTCTCTCACTCTCTTTCGACATTGAATGCGTGCTTGTGCATGGTATTTCGTTTCTTTTTTGTTTGTTGTTCCTCTGCCCTTTTGTTCTGAAATCTCATTCTTAGTTTGCTTCTTTTTCTGCATCTTCTTCTTTTACGATTTGCAAACACTAGGACAATTTTTATAACTTTTTTTCAATTATTTTTATTATTTACTAGCTTTATGCACACTTCTTTATATATGCATGCACATACATACATCTATACATATATATGTATGCATATATAAGTGTACTTGTTTGTATGTGTTCATTTGTACTAAAGAGTTTCATGTTGTTTCACTTTTTTTCGCCATAATTCTCATTAGTCTCGTTAACGACGTCATGTCGTTTGAAAGTTGCGCTTTCTACTTTAAAGGATTATAAAATCACGGAAGAACAACAATAATAATACTATTACAACAACAGCAATAAGAACAATAACAAATGAGTATAAAACAATTTTTATAAAACCGCAAAAAAGAAAGAAAAAAATTAAACAAAACTCTAAAAAAATCGAAACTTTGAAAAAAATCGAATCAATTAAATCTGAAACCTCTGAACAAAATATCGCATGGATTTTTAATAAAAATGGAAATTTTTGAAAAAACAAATGGCTTATAAAATGGTAAAAATGTAAAAATCGAAAATTCTAAAAGAAAATAAACATTTTGTAAAATGCAATTATTAAAATAAATATTTGAAAATTAGAAATTATTTAAAAATTATATGTAATCTCAAATCGTTAATTTGATTTATGAAGATCTTTACATAAAAATTGTGGTATTTACGGCTTTTGAAAATTTTTGAAGAAAATCTTACAAAATTTTTGCCAAAAAATTTGAAAATCCAGAGAACTGAAAAATTAATAAATAAATGTTGAAAATTTTTTTCTATAAATTGTGCAAGAATTCATGAATAAAATTAAATCGATTGGATAATTGAAGAGACAAGATTTCTTTTACAAAAATTACAGAATTCATAAGAATATTCGATTGATTGTTTGGCGTGGCGTTCTTACTAGATTGCGTCCGCCTTTTTTAAATTGATGCTTTAAAATAGCTTTAGAGGTACACTAATTCTGATGGCCAAAATCACCGAAATCCTCATCAATCAACCAGCTTTTATGGACAGCTTGAAATTAAAAGTGAGAATTTAAAATAATTTCTTTCAATTATTTGTATTTCTATGTTTTTGCATTTGTGTTGTACGATTTGATTTAAAATCGAAATATTAAATGAAAAAATGAAATAAAGTGAAAACTGAAATTCTTTCCGGCTTAACATTCTAAAATCTAAATTACAATATGGCAAATACTTATGTGTATTGTGTGTGCGTGTATGGGTAAATAAATTAACTTAGAAATGTCCTTTAAAAATCCGCGACTAAGAACAACAATAACAACAACAATAACAATTGAATAAAATCAACATAAATCAAGGTTTTCCATAAATAGCCGCTAATTTTACTGTTACTTACAGAGAGAGAGAGAGCGAGAGAGAGACAGAGAAGCATTCAAGATTTAACATTCTGTTAAAGAAAAATTTATTTCAATCGAGTGTTTTTTATGGCGGCAATGTGAACTTGAATTTCTGCACTTGCTCTCATACACAATGAAATTAATTTATTCAATGTTAAGTTTACGTCTGGGTTACACGATTTTTTTTTTGCTTGTTTGCATTGGTTTGTTTATTTATGAAGAAACGAAGAAAGAAACGAATGAGTACACACATTAAATTCACCCTTAAAGCGGTTTTTTATTATGTTTTGAATGGCCTGACCTTTTTTCAGAAACATTCCATATAAAACAGCAACAACAGCACCAACAACCATAGCAGTGCCAAAAATAACAGTTTAATTTATCAGAGATGATTTTCTCGACTTCCCTCATTCTCTCATTCTGTTATTCTCTCATTCTCTCATTTATACTCTTGCTCTCTTCAATCAACCTGTTTATTTTAGTAATATAATAATTTCGATTTATATTGTCTGGTGGGTAAATGAATTAATTTGCTCGAATTATAGAGGCGTAATCAGTTAATTTATAAATTTCAGTTATTTCTATGTGCAATTGAAGGGAAATGTACTAGCTTTAAATTCCAAATGTCATATCAAAACTGCATATCAATAATGTTTTAAACTAATGACACCAAAGTGTTGTCAACCAGATTGAAAGAAGAAAGTTTTTTATAACCTCTGGCAGCCTGGTAAAACGCGCGCGCACGAATAAATGGAATTGAATCAACTAAAATATTAAAATAAATCTACATATTTTCAGTGTAGGCAAAGTGTAAACAGTTTTTTTTCCATTTTATTAATGAGAATTTCCAAACAGAATTTGAAGTATACTACTCTTCCAATAGAAATTTATCTTTATATTTATTTATATTAATAAATGTAAATATATTTACAGACATCTTATCTTTACGAACGATACTGAAATGATATTTCTAGGATTATGATAAGAAAATTTTATTAGGTACTTTTTATAATCGACAGCAAATTTTTAGTAGAGTGAAAAGGTGGACTGACTATTCATAATACAATAACTGAGGTGTAATAGGTTTTATATGGTTTAGGGCAATCAAAACATTCAAGGAATAAATACCTCCATAGATTTCAGAAAGCAAATTTTTATTATATAAAGATTTATCTGCTGCAGTCAGAAAGCTTATATGGAAGCAGGCATAAAAGCCTGACTCATACGATTCGAATTCATTTAATTTCATGGATGGAGGATGATCGTAATTATAGCATTTTCTAACGGCCTTTAAATAGACATAAATGTTCTTGGAATGGATGGAGTGCTAACTTGACTAACAGATATTAAGTTATACAATAAAACGATGTTAAGTCAAATTCTAAACTTAATCCCAAAAACGAATTTAATTAATTAATGCGTATGCAAAATATAGAAATATAATTCCATGTAGAAAATTGATGGTTTTTCATTAAGAATCAACCATATTGAGATTGTGGAAATAGAGATCGGTAAAGAGAAATAAATCTAAAAACTATTAACAGAATGAGAGCAAAATTAAAGTAACACAAAAAAGAGAAAATTATATTAAGGAGAGATTCAATATGCTTTCTTTCTCTATCACTACATGTGTATTTATGCCTCTCTTTCTTACCAATACCAACTCTCTCAGTTCATGTTAATTTTTTATAATTTTATGTCTCTCTAAGAATAAAATTACTTAATAGAATAGAACGAGAGAAGCATTCAGTCGTTTCTTAGACAGAGCGACTAATTAGAGTAAGGTGCTATTCGTGGCAGAGAGAATGAAAATGAAAATTATAGTAAGAATATGAGAAATGTTATGTGTAAAAGAGTGTAAGTTATATTGCATTCGTCTTTATATTTACATTTGTACATATATATATATATTTGATTTATATGTTGAGGGTGGGAGAGGCTGTTGAACTTGACTATAAATCGACGCAATTGTTGTTATTATTCTTATTAAAATTGTTATTCTTTCTGTTTTGCTTTCCGCTTGTTGTTGTATCATTTTATTCTTCTAATTGTTTTTTGTTTTGTTATTTGCAATTTTATGAAAACCAAAAATATTCGTCTGTTAAATTTCAGTTAGAGAGAGTGCGGTGCATAGAAAAGTTTATTTATTTCGGTTTGTTAGCGAGTGTTTAGTTTTGGATTTCTGTTTCTTTTTGGTTCCTTTTGCCTCTCGATTTTATTGTTACAATTTTATATAAAATTTTATTTAAAAAATCATTTAATAATAATTATTGAACAATTAATCGCGCAAAATTGCAAAAAATTTATGAAGTGAATTTGTGAATTATGAAATTTAATGCAAAAGAGTTAAATAGAAATTAAGTGGAATGAAATGAAAGAAAAAGTGCAAGAAAATGAAAAATAAAGCAAACCAAAGCAAATAAAAGCGAAGAGAAGAAAAGGAAAGAAGTAAAATGAGAGAAAAATTGAAAAGCATAAAATTATTATATTTATTAGAAATTAAAAGTGACAAGAAAATAAAATTTTTTTTTTAAATTTTCATATATTGCTTCCATGATCATATGTATAGGACAGTGTGCGTGTTGGTGTGTGTATTCGTAAATTAAGTTTACATTACCATATCAAATGTTACTCTTGATATAAATTACAGTTTTTTAAATTTGATTATTATTATTATTAATATTATTACTATTATTATTGTTGTTGTTGTAGATGTTCAATATTAGTCGTACAAATTGTTTAACCTTGTACTTGAATTTCCTTATGTACGATATATGAGTGGCTGTGTGAATATTGAAAATAGGGAGCCTATAAGCAGCCAAACAGGCGACTGCTGTATCGTCTCTCGCTTCTTCTTTTCTTTTACTGCTTTTTGATATTTTCATTTCCATAGCAAGTGTTTTTCTTTGTTTTTTTTTTTTGAGACATTTTATTATAATTATTGTGTCCTTGTCCTTGGTTAAGGTAAAATTAGAATAACGGAAACAACAACAACAAGAAAAGAATGGACAACCTTCTCATGGTGTACCAAAATGTCAGCCATAACGGACAATAATAATAACAACAACAAATAACAGCAATAATAACAACAGTAACAGTAACTGTGATATTAACATTAAAAAAATTAACGCTGCCTGTCAATAAAATAACATTTCGCATTAAATGACAAATGTTAAATTACAGTGAGAGTCCCAATTGTAAATGTACATTACTTCTCTTGTTCTCGCTCTCTCTTTTTCTGTCTTTCTCTGCTTTCACTTTACGGAAAGAATAACAAATATAGTCATGGCAGGAGCAAAAAAATAACGAAAACCAAAACAAGAGCATTACATATTTTAAATTACACAAGAGTGAAAGTGTTAAATATATAAAGCTACTAAACGAAACAGAAATGAGTGTAGAAATTCTTAGTAATCGAAATTTATTTTTACTCTCACTTGTATTCTAGAGAAACAATAACAACAATAATAATAACAACCGAATAAAATGAAATGAAATTTTTGCTATGCTTCTTCTTTTTGTTATTCTGTTTTTGTTTATCTTTTGTTTTTTAAATGTGGGTTTTTGTGCAATAGTAAATTTATGTTAACAGTACTAAGTGTATATATGTGTGTGTGTTTGTGTGCAAATGTTTATTATAAGATTTTCCTCATCGTCGTCATTCACTGTCACTGCCAATGTCAAAGTCAATCGGCTTATGTTTCGCAAAATGTTTGGCTGCATCGAACCAGGAACAATTTTTATTGTTTCATTTTTCAATTTATATATAAGCTCTTATATGTGTGTGTGTGTGTATGAGTACATGATTCTCATTAACTTACTATTTTCTTCTCTCTTTTTCTCTATCTCTCTCTCTCTTTCTCTTTCTATCTCCACTCTATCTAACAAAAATATAAAGAAATGTCTATTAGCTGGTAGAAAATATGAAAAAATAGAAAATTGGGCTCCTGTCTCAAGCGCTAAAACTATTTATCTTAAGCTCCATAAAACCCAAAATTTATCAACACATTCACACATCTTTAAAGAAATACAAATGCAGGTGTTAATGTTATAAATAATTTTTGTATCACGTTTTAATAAGAAAACATTTCAAATGCTTTGCAAACATAAATAAATGAAGTTTTTATAAAAAAAAGGAAAAAAAGAAAAATTAAACAATGCAAAATTAATCCATATAAATGAAAACGAAAATAAATGAATAAATATGTGATAAAGTGAATGACTGAATGTTTGACATTCAATGATAAGCGTATGCCTTCTGTGTATGCGTATGTATGTATGTGTATGTTTGTACGTGTTATATTTTGCTCTAATAATTTTCAATTTTATTGTCTTGTATTGTTGTATTATATTTCATTGAATGGCCTGACAACGAAAGCAAATACCTTAAGGATCACTCGTCAGTACTTTCATTCTACTTTCTTCTTTCTCATTCTACCTTAGGCTCCTTTCTCATTCTCACTCCTTATTTTTTACACTATATTTCTATCTCTTCCTTTCTCTATCTCTCTTCCTCTCTCTGTCTCTCTTTCTCCACCGTCTCTCTTTTTTTACCTCTGTCCCTCACACCGTTAGTTATTACCATAATTTTGTTCAGTGTGTCATTGCTTGGTTGCATATTCAAGGTCTTTGTCACATTAATTAAAGTCATACTTATTATGCATTCACTTAAACATTTACACAAGATTGTGTAACAAAATTGAATATAAAAAAGGAACTATCTGCTATAACATTCAATTAGAAAGAGAATACGACTAAGGAATAGTAAGAAATAGAAAAAGAGTGAGAGAGAGAGAGAGAGTTGCAGAGAGCGTGTAATTGAATGAGATTATTCGAGATATAGATCATCTTTTAGATAGAGACTAAGATCGAGATAGATAGAAGGTTCATGTACGAAAGTAACCTAAATGTTTTTTTGAAAAAATATAAAATAAAATGAAATAACAATAACAAAAAGAGAAAATTTTTATATTTATTTTTAACTATTCTCAAATAGTTGCCTTTGTTTTTACTGTTGTTTTTTTTTTCTCAAATTGATTGCGGAAATATTTTAAAAATATACATGAAATATTTTAAGTACAGAAATAACAAATAACAATAATAATAATAAATAAAATTAAAGGTGTGCGATTTTTTGTGTTTTGTTTGGTGTTTGTTTTTTTGTTTATAATAAAGAATTTAATTGAGAAACTAGTTTTGTTATGTCTACGTTTGCTATTACTATAATTATTATTATTATTATTATTATTATTATAACTGTTGTTGTTCTTTTCTGCTTCTTCTTTTTCGTCTACTTCATTTCTATAATTCTCTCTAAAACGTTTTCTCTCTTTCTATAGCAATATTTGAGTCTATTCTTATTTTAATGAGAATAACGGTCTTATGATATAAAATATCATATGAATGTGACACATGCACACATGCACTAACGCATTTGCATATGTATGTATTTGCATATATATATATATATATAATATATATATATATATTCGATATGTTGCATAAATAAATGAAAGAAAGAAGAAGGAAAATAAAACGCCTTCTATGAACAAGTGATACAATCTCTCAAGGTTATTATTAGCAAGTGAATGTGAAGATAGAAAATTCTAATGAAAACAACAATAACAACGATATTATTTTGAATTGAAATATATAGATATATAAAAAGAAAGAAGAAGCAAATGTAAAAGAAACTAAAGAGAAACTTTAGAAATAGACAAAAAACTGAAATTAAATTAAAATTATAATAAATAATAAAGAAGAAGAATTCGAGGAAGAAGTAGAGAATTAACAATAATAACATTTAAATGTTAAATGTTGCAATTTTTACATATTTTATTCATCTCAAACTTTTTTCAAGGCTCAACTTTTCTCGTTTTATCTGCCTTTAATTAAGAAAATAAGAAAATTATTTAAAGTGAAATGGAATTTCTTTTTTAAAAAAATGCATACAAATTGTTGACAATTCTTTTCTTATAGATATGTGACACTTACACACGCACATCTATATATACACACACCAACACACACATAATGATATTAAATAATTTATTATATAAAAAGAAGAAAAAAAGTATATAAATATTTACGTTAATTTAATTCTTATATTGCAAATGTAATTTTCTATTTAAAAAGAAAAAAATATTACAAAAAAAAAAATAAAATATAAATTATAAATATTTAAAGGAAAATATGAAGAAAAAAAAATTAAATAAACTTTAACTAAAAATTGAAACGAAATTGTCGAATAAACAAATGATTTACATTTCTACACAATTCATTATATTAAGGTAAAAATTTTCTATATATTTTATGTATTTTACAAATAAATTATCCAAAAAATTCTCAAAACAATGAAAAATTTTATGCTACAAACTTTATGAACAACCTACTTTCGTTTTCTTTTTATAAAATTAATGCTAAAAAGCTTCTTTTTCCTAAGCCTTAAAATAAATTGTACAAAAAGTTCGTAAAACAATTAAACAAATATTGTGACATAAACTTATTGAACAACACTTTTTTTAAATATAACAATAATGCAAAAAATCTTCTATTCTTTAGTGGATTTTAGTGGTTTGTTCATTAAGTTTGCAAAATATTTTCATACTTTTTATGCCTCAAACTTATTAAACAACTCAGAAAAAATCCATTCCTAAGTTGAGCAGGTTGTTCTGTCCGTCCCTCTGTCTGTTCAGCATAATCGTTTCAATAACTCTTTTAGGAAATATGAAGATTCTTCTAGGTAAAGTAGTCCAAAGCAATTACAAACTAATCTACACTTCGCATTTGTCTGTTTGTTTGCGTGTGATAAATGATGCCAGTTTTAAAGATTTCAAGCTTAAAAAATTAATGAAGAGTAGAGCGTTAAATGTTTAACTATGATTAATTTATTTATTTATATAAAATTTTTTATTTCTCATGAAACATTTTCTTATATTCAAATGTCACGATTTTTAATTTTTAATTAAATTTTATTATAAATATTGCGTAGGATGCTGCTAAATTATATGTTGTTTATTATTACGTCATGCGAAAACTAAATTGTTAATTTTTTTTTGTTGCTTATTTATGTGAAAATGAAAATGAAGACACGTGACTAATTTTTAATACCAAAATTTGCCAAATTTACATTTCATACATTAATATTTGCCTTGACAATTCTATTAATAAAGTGGCTTCATATATCTAAGATAATTTTCTGGTTACTTGAAGCGTAAAAAGACAAAAATTTCCTTTGGCGATACTCAATATCTAAAAAGGGGTTCTGACCACAAAAAATCCATAGCAACAAACGCTCAATTTCACAAATAACTTTTGCTAAGTCCATTAAAACGATCAGACTATCAGATTTTTGTAAAAATTTGCTTTAAAAAAAAAAAAAAGAAAACTATATCACTTTTTAAAGATTCTAATGAATTCTTTTATATTTTGTAGCGAATGAAAAAGTGTGACAACTGCTTTCATTATTATAAAATTCAAAATTGTATTTTAAATCCATTCAATATACAAATTTTCAATTGCTCAAAAAATGGCTTTTGTTTATTTTATAAATTCATTGCTGATTTAATTCGCTGACATTGGAAAAACGATCCATCCATTCTGACTATTTTATATTTACTTAAACAAATAAATTCTCATACTTTATAAAAGATTTAAACAAAACCAAACAAAACAAAAGCAAAAAGAAGAAAGAATAAAAAAATTAAAATAAAAAAAAAAAAAAGCAATAGAAATTTTGTTTACAAAATTATTTATTAATTCAATAATAATTTATATTGTTGCAATTAAGTCTCTCAGATTACATATATTTATTTATACTTAAGTAGAATTTTATGTTATTATTATTTTTATTATTTAATTTTCTCTCTTATTTTTATCTTTTTTTTTATTCCACAGTTTTCCATTATTTCGATTGTTACGGTGATTTCAATTATTTCGATACAATGCTTCAAATAGCATCGATAACATGAAGTTGCTCAACCCTCTCAAGTAAACATGGATAGCAGCATGGTTGCTATCATTGTCTTTTGGCTTCATAAATATCTGCGTAGTTGTTAACATCGATCGATTTCTTTTAACTTTATTTAAATTTCAAGCTTAATGCCGTCATAAGTATTATTAATTATATGACGGTATGTGTGTATGTGTGTATGGTAATTAATAATTTGTATTTAATGGTCACTCATTACAACAAGAACAACAACAACAACAACAACAACAACAATAATAATAATAATAATAATAAGAGTAGCAGGTAAAAATTAATTGCATAAATTTTCATGTAAAAACTTGAGGGCTGGTTAAACAACAGAAGCAGTTTAAAAGAGTAACGCGTTTAATTTATGTAAATAAATTAAACTAATTAAAAATAATCAACAAGAATATTAGAAGAAGGAAAAAGAAAAAGCTAAAATAGAGATTATTAAGTAATTAACTTTAAAAAGCTGCATTCTCTTAAGAAACTATTTGAAATTTGCCGTGAAGAGGAACAGAAAAACAAATGAAAAAATTAAGTATTCAGGTACTTTGAAGGCTGATTTAGGATTTTTATATGTAATTTTTGGTTATGGATACAAATATTAAATAATATTAACAAAATTAACAAAATCAAAAGAAAAACTCTCCAAAAAAAACAAAAGTAAAAGAAAAAGAAAATTCGATTTTTAATTGACTTTAATATAGAAATTGAATGAAATTTTTAAGAAATTTGCAAATAATAGAAAATGTTAAAGAAATTAAAGTGTTTGGAGGCGAAAGCTCGATTAGCTCGGGAAATAGCCAACTCTCAAGGTAATAATAATAATAGTGATTCGAATGCATCAACAACAACTGTAATCTTAAATGAAAGAAGTGGATCATTAAATGAGGCGCCACGTAGCCCAAATCAATGCAGTTCAACTAGTGATACCGTTGAAAGTTCATCTTCAACATCTTCCTCAAGTGTACGCTTAGTTAAAACTGAACCAGTTGATTATGAAATATTGAATTTGGAAAAGAACTACAATGAAAGGGCTGGTTTGAGTGAAAATGGTCAAGAAATTTCAAAGAAAACTACTTCTACGAATTCATTTTGCAACAATAGTCATCAGCAAAGTACTAATAGTAATAATAATATAAATGTAAGTCCACCTGCGCCGCACAGGTATCAACATGTGCAAGTCCAAACAGTACCACCACGTCAGGGTTTAAGTAGCAATAGTTTTAGTAGTAACAGTCTCAACAGTCAAATGACCGCCCATAAAGTGATATTGACACCACGTTTAGATTATCTGCAAACGATACACTCGGGGAATAATAATTCTACTGTTGCTAGTGGCAGTGACAAGAATTGCACAGTGACACCACACATAATTATCACACGTACCTTGACCTCCAATCACAATAATAGCACTGTAACTTCCTCTTCAGCAGCAACTTCTTCTTCATCTAATAATCAACAGCCACATCACCATCAACAACTACAGCAACATATATCTCGTCGAAATTCGACAAGTCCATTACACTATCAACGACTTTTGACTACCGCCCAAACTCAAAGTTCAGCACAGAACAGTAATTCGGCGCCATCATCTCCACCACCGTTACGTCAGAATTCATCTCACATTATGCAACATGTTCGCGTTATTCAAAATGGTCGTTATTATGATGACACTTTAGGGATTGCAAATGGGGCAAGGCGACAGTCAGCCTCACCACCACCATTACAACATTATACGCGTACTGTGCCAGTTACTGTCACTTCAACTATTGAGACTGGTGGTCCTATACGGCGTTATGTACCACAAACGCAAACGTCATTACCACCACCACCGCCACCACCTTTTTCGACACCAACAGGTTCCATAACTGATAATACACTTGCTACTCCAACCGAAGTAGGAAAAACGGAACAGAGAACTCTTTTACCTGTATCTAAATGTTCCTCTTCATCTGTTAACGGTATCGGTACCGGTAACGGTAACAATATTGGTACTAGTACTAGTATTATTACTGCTATCAGTTCCGATTCCAGTTCTGAATCTAGTTCTGGTATCGGTGCATGTTCAGGTGCAAGTACAAGTGCAGGTGCAGGTCAGCAATATTTATTAGCTCATACACCTACACGAAAATACGTGTTAGCCCCCCCTGCTTCACGTCAAATTAATGTCATCTCTACGAATCATACAATTTCCCCAACGCCTTTAGCATCTGGCAACCCTGCACAATTGCATTATACCCAGTATGCTCAAGCACAACATTCACCATCTGCAACAACATCCGCATCTGCATCAGTATCACCATTATCATCGTCATCAACATCTCACCATTCATCGCAATATCACAAACATAATGTTTCTTCTTCTGTTGCCCCCTCGTCCACATCATCTTGCTTAACATTTTCGCCAACATTATCATCTTCTTCAAAAGCTTCAACAGCCGCATCGGCGGCCTTTTCTAATCATATTTTTCGTACACCCGTTGTATCCAGTAGTAGCGGTCATCATTTGCATCATACACATCAAAATCATCACAACAATACAGCAACAACAACGTCACATTATCCATTATCCCCATCATCATCACATCAATCCCCAAATCCATCAACATACCATCAAAGTAGTAACAATAATAGCAATACAAATAATAATAGTACTAATAGCAATAATATAAATAATAACAATAACACTGTAATGCGCCCACCACCGCCACCGCCACCACCAAAAATAAAACATTCTACTTTAGGTTTAAATGGAATAAATGGACCGCTCGGTATCGGAGGGAGTGGCGGCCTAGGTGGTAATTCAATTAACAATAGTACTAGTTGCAACCACAACAACAACAACAACAACAACAATATTGGTAATTTATCAGTTAATCATCATATAAATGGCCTTCGATCTGCAGCTACTACATCATTACCATCATCATTATCACCATTAACATTAACGTCATCATCATCGCCGGCATTAACAACAGCAACAACAACAGAACCAACAGCAGCCTCAGGATCGGCAAGACTTTCATCATTACCATCCTGTTCGCCAACAATGAATTTAAATAATAACTGCGAGGAACCATCCAGCTCTATACCGGATTTGGGTAAGTGTCTATACAAAAATAAATATGTCTATATGTGTATAACAGTATTTACTTTAACATATTTTAGATTTAATTATACTGACATAAAGTATAAAGTTTGCATAATAATGTCTATAATTAAATAAAGAGCGATCATTCTTTGTGTTGTAAAAAAAAATACCTAAGGGTGGAATTGAAACGTTTTAGAGAAGCGTAAACAATAACAGAACCGGTTGACCTTGAATCTCTCATTTATTCCATTTATCATATTACTTGATGATGGATAGAACATGTTTCAAACCAGTCTACGCTCTATACATAAGCAACAATACAAACAAACAACATTTCCCTTTTGTGTCTGACCTAAAAGAAGTAGAAATGAAAGCAGACAATACTTTTAATATCATTTACTTTTGCAAAGAACTTTGAGTTTATTCGGAAGTGTAGAACACTCGGAGAGGATTTAAGTTAGATCATTTTTTTTTTATTTATTTTATTGATAAACTTGGAATTGTTGTCTGTATTGATCAAAAGTCTGAATGTGTCTCAAAAATTTACGAAACTTGAAAATCGTTGCCTAAATAAGCAAAGCAAGAATAAATATGGGCAAGGCCCATTTACTAAAAGACGTTGCATTGAACAATTTTTATAATTTGGATTATTTTTTAATGAATGAAAAAGCTAAGTAAAATGAACAAATTTGGTTCCGAATATTATCTCTCTCTTATAACGAACATTTTATAAATAATTCGAAGTTTACAATTTTTTACTTTCTAAACTCGCTTTTTACTTTCTCTTACTTGTCAAGTACCTTTAAAAGTTACCTTTGAATTTGATCCTTAACGTTTCTAATGTTTTTACTAATCTTTGTATATTATACATATTTTGTGCATGTTCTGTATATGTGTTGTTTTATGGGACTTTCAAAATATATTCAGAGTAAATTAAACTTACATTGGAGGGTGAAATGAAAAGTGCATACATCTAGGCTTGGACAACTTAATTGAGTCTTTAAATTAGTTAGTCTGTTCGGAAACAAAATTTTAATAACGTATTAAGAAAATTAAAATGGAGACAAATTCCAAGAATGAAATGAAAACGAAACGTACTACGGTGCAGCTAAAGCAAAAAAAAAAATACACAATGTGTAGGAAAACAGAAATAAAAAGTGTGGCACTAAAAAATAAGGTCAGTGTGACGTTTTGTATGTATGTATAAATTTATTACGTTCTCTTTTGGTTTTGTTTTTTTTTTTGCGTTTTTTTTTTTTTGTGTAAATAGAAAACAAAAGCAACTATCAAATGTTATGACGTTTTTTTTTCTACATTTTACATTCCGATATTTTCTACCATCCATTTCTTTTCCTTACTCTTTCTATCTCTCTCTCTTTCTGCTTTTTCCATCTCTTACTGATTCATTATTTTACATTTAAACCTTTTCATTCGTAATTATTTCATTTGTAAGCTTTTGCTCATTGTTCATTATATTGAACAAAGTCAAATTAGAGAGAAGCGAATTGTAAACAAAGCAAAAAGCAATAAACATGGCACGAAATCCATATGAAATATTACGCAAGTTAATCATAGTGAGAGAGAGAGGGAAAGAGAGAAGTTGAGGTACATAACACAACATATGTTTGAAAAACCGTTATAGACCGTTATGTAATTTTATTTGTCCAATGAAAAATTGAGTACTTTTATAAAATAACTGTAAAATTTATGTTGATTAAATGAAATTCCATAAAATTTTCTCAGCTGCTGAGTAATTTCTTTAGAATTCTTTTAATTCTCGTTAATTTCAACAAAAACAATAAGGATTTCTGTCGATCTCATCATTATTATCATCATCATCTCTTAATATCTCAATATCTATGACACTTTTCTTGCACCACTCATCTTTCTCTTTTTAATTTTATATTTCATTTTATGCCCATGAAATCTGTTACTCTCTGATATTTTGCCTTCCTCCCTCATGCTAGAATCGTTTGATTTACAGTATCAAATTCATTGTTTTCATGGTAAATGGTCTACATTTATATCTATATATATGAATGTACGTGTCCCACCTACAACATTTAATTATATTACACATTATAACTGCATATACATAATGTAATGTGAAATGTATTTTAAATGAAGAAGCCCATCATGAATAAGCTTCCACTTCTATTTATTCTGGACCAAACTATTATTTCTTGTTTCATTTAATTTATTACCATTTTATTTCATTGGGCCACCCAATTACCATTTATATATGCTTATTTAAATAAAATAAATACAAATTTATTTTTCAATTATTAGCTTTCATATTCATTTTCTTTCCATTTTATTTGTTTTTATATTATTACTATTAATGAAAATCATTCGTTATGTTTGCGAATGTTGCTGCTTGATAATTTCACGATTTTATTTATTCCGCCTCATTACAGTATATATATATATATATATATATTTATATTTTATTAATATTATTGTCATTTATATACATAGACATATACGAAAAGTCTATGCAGAGATGCCAAACTTCGTTTGTTTTTTTTTTTTTTTGTAATAGGAAGTTGCCCTAAGGAAGCAATAGAAATTAGCTGTTGTCTATTTTCAATCTTGAATAGACTTTTATCTATTGCGTAGCTTGTAAGTTTATCACCACGTAGACAAACAAAAATGTGAACTAAGCAAAAGTAATTGAAATTAATTTAGTTTAGTATCTTCGATCGAAATTTTTAAAATATTTTTCACCTTTTTTTACAAATATTTACCTTTAAGAATTGAATTAAATTAATATCTTCTTCTTTTTCTAATTGAATTCTATTTCGTTTTTGCTTTTGGTTTTATTTTGTTTATGGTTTTATTTTGCTTTTGTTTTGTTTTGTTTTGTTTTGCTTTGTTTTTATTCTACAAGGTCATTTACTTTAGTCGTAATTGTTTTTTATGATCATTATTATTCTAAAACATGTTGTTTGTATTTGTCACTGACGTTGTAATTGTTGTTGTTCTCATAATAGAATTTTTAACTATTCTCGTAAAATTTACAGTTATTTTTATTACTTCCAATACAAAACAATACAAGAGAATAAAAATTTTGTAACACAAACAACTGAACATTAGTTAAATTCTCATGATAAATACTTTCGATCATAAATTTTATTATTCTATTCTAATAAAATATTTACAAATACAAATATATAATTTGTATTTAACTTATATATGCAAAATGGTAAAACGTAAATAATAGCAAATAATTAAGAATTTTATTTTCATTTCATTTTAACTTGTTGACGGTGAAAGGAACATTTTGTTTTTGTTTTCATTTACGTTTTCTTTGTTTCTCTCTTAAATGCAAAAGAATGTAAAAAACACCTTACTCTCATTTATATTGAAATACTTAAAAAGTTAAATGCTATCAAATTGAGTATTAATTAAAATGTTTCCTTAGATGCTTACTTAACGGTACTTGACAATTCTTGAGATTTTTAAAAGACCATTTCACATTTCAAAGCAGAAAGGTTTATTATATAGAAATTAAAGGATTCCGTTGGTATTTAAGCTTATCATATGCACCCATCTGCCTTCTGGACTTATTATCTTGGTACACTAAGTATAATGTTTTGCTAGGCTTCTGCTTGCTATTTAAAGAACCGTTGCCAACGTAACATTCAATTTAAAACCTTTCAAGAAATTTATTCTTTGATGACTAGTGCAGTCTTCTTAAATCCCCTTGAGTAAGTTTCTAGCTTAGAGTCTCCCAACTATAAGCTATAAATTTCATCTCTAAATAAAAAACCATGCTTGAGAAACAGATAAGTATGTTTGAAGAAACCTTTAATCCTGCGTTTAATGGACCTTACGCCCTTCACTAAACTAACTTTATGTAACTGCTTTCTTTGACATAAAAATCTATAACCATAAGACGATGTGCTTGCTATTCGGCATTAAGAGCCCCCATAGAAAGCAAACAATCTGATTAGAATCAATTGTCAAGATCACTGTTTGACGTCAATTCCCAAACTACAAGAAATTCCATCATCAAGATAAGTTACGATAATATTCTGATTGTAAAATCTCTTTAAAGGAAATTGAACAACTAAGATCAAGATTTACTTAGATATCCAGTGCTAATTCTTAATTAAATCTGCAAAAAAGCTTTAAAAGGAAAGTGAAAGTTATCGCCTCTTAGTCTTATCACAAGTTTCACACTAGAAGTTAAGTAGTTAAAAAATCCTCTTAATATCCAAGAAAAACTTATTTGTAATTGAGACTTTAAAAGAAATAGGAAATACAAATGTTTAGGGGATCATTTAAATTCATTATGATTGAGTTTAATGTATTTGATTGTTAAGTGTATTATTTTTTATTTATATTTAATTTCTAAGCCATGATTTCATTTATTCAAATTAGTTTCAGAATTTATTCCAAACACAATGAAGTTCAACAACAATAAAAAATTATAATGTCAATACAAATGACAAGTACAACAATCATAATGAAAAGTATTTCCGCGATTTTTTACGTTGACAATTTTTTTTTCGTTTTTTTTTTGTTTTTGTTTTTGTTTTTGTTTTTATACGCAGTATAAAAGCAACAGTAGGGCTTGTAATTACAAGCTCTACTGCAAAAGACTTGATTTTAAAAGCTGTTTTTTTTTTAAAAGCATTTTAAAATGATAATTTAATTAAATTAATTTAATTAATTTAAAATGATAATTCTAAAAATATTATTGTACGGAAATTTGTAAAAATTCCTAAATGATTTCATTTTATAGAAATATCTTTTAAAAGGATTAAGAAATAAGATTTTTAGGAGATTTTAGATGAAACTTTGTTCAAAATATAATTTCAGCATTTAATAAATTAATGAAATCAACTTAAAATTATATGCAACTATAGATTGAAACTTTATCTCTCATATAAAAAAAAATTATATGATTTTTTTAAATCTTTTTTTTAATTCTTTTCTTTTGGGCAATTTGTCCATAATTTCTAATTCTACTAATAAGATTAATTGTAGGATGTTAAAAACTTTCACAAGAGTGACTTGATTTGTGATAATTTAAATAGCTAGACACCCTTAAAAAAATATGAGCAGAATAACAGATAGAGGGACAAAAAAGTTCCCGATAAAATGATGCGTTTGTTTTTTTTATTTTAAATGTTTAAAAACATAAACATTTCACAATGAGAATTTATCAAATTCGTCATTTAAGATACTGAGCACGAATTTTATTAAATTTTATACATATTTTTTTTCGTTTTTTCTTCTTCTTACATTTAAGAGTACAATGAATACATTTCAAGTTCAAAAAGTTTGTGCTTTTTTTCGCCTTCATCAAATTTTTTTTTGGTACTTTTATGCTAGTTTCTTTTTAAATTATTTATTTGATTTACTTTTGCCAGTTGTAATTGTTACAATATCATTATAGTTTTGTTCGTGCTTAAGCAAATTACAGTGCAAGTGATAAACAATTAAATCAATGTATTAGCATATTTTGTTCCACAAAATGATGCTGAAGCGATTGATATTCTCTCTATCTGAGCATTGGTAAAAATAAATAATATAACACAGTGATATATCACAAATACATATCACAAGTGATATATCACAAGTGATATATCACAGTGATATATTTAGCTTCAATTATGAGCATCTATAACAAGCAAAATGATTTATTTATATTAATCTTTTAAATGATGTATTCACTTGGCACAAATAAAAAGTGTAGACTGATCTAAAGACCCTTCAAGAAGTCTATGACTCATACTTACACAGCACACTTTATAATATTCTATCTCACTCATTTAGCTCATTGCAAATGGCCAAAGTTATAACAATGGAAGACAGGAAAAATTATGAAAGGCCCTTTAAACAAAATTATCTTACAAAAGAAGGAAAACAAAAGGAAACCAAAAACTCATTATTCATTAAACCATGACCATTTATAGGAGCAACATGAAAAGTAAGCATGTCTGGGATAATGTTACGTCAATTACGTTAATTACATTAAAAATAAAATCCTGAAATGCAGCCGATAACTTTTTTCCATAAGCATTTAAATGGCCCCTCCAAACAATAACCTAGAATTTTTCTCTCCAAGATCATGAGGTCTACGATTTTTAAAAATTAAAGGAAAAACGAAACATAAAAACTTGGTTTTATTAAAATGAAAGTGTAATTTATCAAGTTCACTTTCTATAACATCAACTGTGGCAGGAATAAGGCAGCGCTAGAAAGCACCGATTTGGCCAGTCTTAAATTGTATACTTCTATTTCTTAGCGTGTCCATTTTATAAAATTGTTATTGCGTCCTTTAGCATACGAAAGAAAATTATTTGGAAAAATATGAGAAAAGAACTTTCGAAGGTATTTCTTACCATTAGACTAGAAAACTCTTAGAAAATACTAAGCTCTTACAAAATACTAAGCTTTTCAATTATTAGAACGAAACAATTGAATGGAACATCCTTGCGGATATTCCATTTAAATTATAAGGTAACTTAATCAATATCATAAACCGATCTAATATCCGATAAGTTACTTGAGAAAATGTTACATATGAAATGTAAGATAAAAAAAAAAAAATCCGGAAATCCGTAAGAGGGCTAAAGCTTCTTAATAGACAACAGAATGGAAAAATTTTTATATTTTTTTTTTTTGCATATTTTTTTTAATTTCATTATTTTTGATAATTTAATTTCATGAAATTTATGTAAATATAATTTCATAAGAATTATGAAATTAATGAAGTATATTTTTTTAGTCATCATCAATCATGAATAAATTTCATTTTCAATTGAAAATCTTTCGTGCATAGAGCTGGATGACCATTTTTAATAATAATAATAATAAAAAAAAAAAAAATAAGAAAACTCTGAAAAAAAAAAGAATTTAAAACAACAACAATACTAATAATAATAATAATTCTGTTGATTTTATTGTGCCTTTTTATGCATATACACACACATACAATTTATTTATTGTTGTTATTTTTTTCATTTTCATTTAACAAAGTCGTTGACAATATCAAGGTCTTGCTGTTCCAGCCACGATTGTTTCATTGTTGTTATACATAAAAAAAAAAACAAATAACAAAATGTGTGTTGCACAATCCAAAAAAGAAAAAGAGTGAAAAAAGAAGAGTGAAAAGGAAATTCTTTATATTAAAATTAATGAGTTTATATAAATTTTAAATACCCTACTGCAGATCTTGAATTTTTTCATTCTAGCAAATTAGTTTTATTTGACTTGCTACATCAAACTTTTTCATACTAGCAAATTTTGAGGGGAAGGAGGCGACAAGTTGATCTTTAGAAAATTCAAGTAAGCGTGGAACTATGAAAGTCACCTGTAAAAGTCAAACAAAAATCGCATCAATCATAACAAGCAAAAAAATCACCAAATTATGCTTAAAAATTCAAGGTATTCTCAGTCTATATTGCAATATGGGCGTGCCCATTACACGATCTTGCTCATTTTCAATACCCATCTACTTTCACTTCACTGCTAATGTTTCTGTCAAATTTTAGCTTGACATTTCACTTTTTTTTACAATCAAAAGAATCTTAACAATGTATGGAAAAAAAACGCAGATAGTCAAAAGACGACAGATGTCTAAAACGATTCAAAATTTAATATCCATTAAAAATATATGTGTACTTCACAGGATCTACCACACTTATTTGTTGATTGTTACAAACATAATAACAAAATGTATATACTTTTATTTTCTGAATGATGGATAGAAAAATCAGATTTTAAATTCATTTGCAAATAGTTTAGTGTGTTGATTGTGCTAACAAACATGACTGAACGCATGGGGCATAAAATCTACAAGATAATTTATTCTCATACATTCATCTACTTATGTATGTATGTATGTATGTATGTATGTATGTATGTATGTATGTATGTATGTATGTACGTAGGTGAGTTGTGTGTGAAGAATTTTGAACAATATAAACCAGAAGAGCATTAAATCAATAAAGTTAAGTTCAATGAAGTTTTATATACACTTTCAGAAAGTTCATTAACACTTTACTTTTACACACACACATAATTCTCATGCATATGCATTGCAGACAAACCAGACCAATCAACTGGCGTATAATAATAAAAAAAAAAAAAAAAAACAATATATTACATATGCAAACTTTAGGGGAATAAGGGGATAAGAGTTAAGGTATTTGGCTGCTTGGTTGCTTCATTACTTAAATTATTATTGTTTGCCGCCGCTATTTTTAATTGTATTGTGCTTTGTGCACTTCATTTTTTTTTATATGAATTCAAAGTATACTAAATTAATTTCTGCCCTAATTTATTTATTTAATATTTTCCATTCTATAATTTCATTGATTTATATAGACTGAGTTCTGATCGATCCAATTAATGATAAACAAAATCTTTAATTAATCTTTTTATATGAAGCTTTACGTTAATCGAAATTTTCAGACTACATCAGATAGACTCAAATTTAAGTTACTTAGAAAATTTAAATTACTTAAAAAAATTTTTATTAAGTCAAAGTATCTTTTTATTACTGTTCAAGCTGTAATTTCTACTTCATACAGAAGAAAACAGCTGTAAACACCATCAGCTCCCATGAAACTCTTATCTGAACTGTCCATTTCATTTAATGAGAAATGTAGAACGAGAAATGAGAAATGAGAAATTAGAGCAATCCTTAAGTATCCCTAAAATGATAAATTATTAAAGTTTGATTGTTCCTTTCCTATTTTTAGATTTTAAAAGGATTAAAAGTATCATAAAATTGGATCATGTTGTTGCCAATTTCAGTTATCTGGACTGCGACATTTGTCTTACAAATTTTTGTTCTACAATGCAGAGCACATTGAAACTTTAAAGCTAAATTCTGAAAAGAAGAACATTGTCTTCCTCTTTCATTTGGTTTCCATTTTTATAAATTTTTCTTGCTCTTCTTGAATTATTTAGTTTGTTTACTTTTTTTTTTTTTTGTTTTGTTTTGGCCCTCATTCTTCTTTTTTCTTTTTGCTTTAGCCGTTTCAACTTTGAGTTCAAGGCCTTTAGACTTCGTTAAATGAAATTTATATGCAAACACACATACACACACAAATGCATTGTACGATGATTTGTGCTGAGATTTTATACGTCTTGTAAAATCTCCTGCCAGTTTTATTTGCAATCGTACAACAAGACTACTTCAAGTTATATGTATGATATTTTGTGTGTGCGAATTCTGTCTACATATTTAGAAGCATATGATTATGTCCAAAACTTATAATCTGATAAATATCAAAAAACAAGAAAAAAAAAGAAGAGAGAGAGAGAGAGAGGGAGAGAAAAAAGGAAAGAAGTTTACTCGATTTGGGTTAACATGTGTTTCCAAAGACGGCTGTATCTCCCCTACTGACATGAGCAGTATAATTAAATTTAAGAAATATTTCTCACATGGGTTTTGCAATGACAATCTATCGAAATAGATGGATGGGATTAGATTAAATTAGTTGTTAAAACTTGATAAAGTTAATTAAGGAAAGTTAAGCATCTAAATTGGAATCTCATGTTCATAAAGTTTTTAGAAGATATTTGTAACTCCCGTTATATCTGCAAAATTTTTAGAAGTTATTTGTAGCTCCTTTTAAGTTTTTCTTATGCCGCTTTCTAAGATTTACTTAAAGGGCCTTCTAAAATTTACTTGTAGGGCCAGTTCTTATAAATATATAAACTTTCTCTTCTGCTTGCAAATGTTGACTAATTAAGAGAATTGTAGTAGCACTGTGAGGATTCTAAGGGCTTTCTTAAACCTTCTTTCTTCTCAAACCAACTTGTGAGATTCGTAATAATTACTTGAATAACTTTCCCAAAGACTTACTTGTAAAACTTTCAACTTAATAATATTCAAATGTAGCCTCGATTTGTTGTTGGAATTTTAAGTATTGAAACTGTACGATATTTAAAACAAGTGAATCTGAGCTTGGTTCTTAATTACTTTACAGCATTCTGCTTTGGAATGAATGAATGAAATGAATGGAAAATTGTAATTTTTAAAAGATTTAAGAGGCCCATATTTGAGGAAAAAATCTAAAGAATGACTTTTTTTTATAGGAAAAATATTAAAAATTGTCCCTTTTTTTCATCTTATTATTAAAATGAGGCGTTTTGTGGGGAGTAAGAGGAGGGCAAAAGAAACAAAATAATTAAAATCGTAGAAGAATATTTTAAGTAATATTCAAAATTTAATATTGAAAGAAGGCAAAGAAGAGAAGATTTAAAAATGCAGAGACACGCAAATTTATTTATATATATTTATTAATGCCATATTCTTCTTACGAAAGCAACAGCCGTTTATTTTAAGCATTTCACACAAATACTATGACAAAATTATGCATGCATATCGCATAATTCACGGGCACTGGGGAAATTTCACGTTCAATGTCAGTCAATTGCATATTTAACATGAAAACAATACTTTTAAAACTCAGCTTCTGTAATTTGATGGTCATTTAAACAGCTTCCTAAAATGTTTTAAAAATGTTAATAATTTGCTCACTGTTATTGCTGTAACAATAAAAACAAAAACGAGCAAAATTCTAATGTGAGAGAATTCTTACTCATTCTCCTCTAATGTTAATTTTAAAGAGACTGAGAATTACATAGAGAGCGCGCGAGAGAGCGAGAGAGCGAGAGAGAGTAAGAGTAAGAGACAGTGGCCTCAAGTGTTATGAGTATGAGTAAAAAGAAGCCTTGTTCATTGTCAATGTTATCATTGGCATTCAATGAAGAAGAAAAACATCAAAGGCATTATGAATAATAAAAATAAACTAAAGTCAAGGTCTCTATCAACCAAAGTCAAGGTCATTTCATTTCCAATTACAAATTATGGCAACTAATGAAAATTTATTAATCAAACTACAATAATTTTTCTCACAGCATTTCATTTTATTAGATGTTTTATTACATTATAAATTCTTTCCAATGTAACGCAACAGCTTTGTATGTGGCAAATTAATATCAGTCCAAAGTTATATATTCCTTAAAGTGTCAGAATTAAATTTTACAAACACCAGAAATTTTAGACTCTAGATAGAAAATTTTATAAGAAAAACTTGTAATCAAATTTGTAATTGATATAATCATATTTCCTGATAAATACCTGGACTCTTTTGGATGAGACCTTCGATTGTGTAAAATAGG
Source organism: Melophagus ovinus (assembly GCA_023089585.1). Classification (NCBI taxonomy): domain Eukaryota; kingdom Metazoa; phylum Arthropoda; class Insecta; order Diptera; family Hippoboscidae; genus Melophagus; species Melophagus ovinus. The sequence continues at coordinate 6,105,308 of JAKKIB010000175.1, forward strand.
CGCCTATTTTCCTGAATTCAAGTTCATTAAAAATATTTTTTTTTTAATTTTTCTATATAAAAGTTTAAAAAAAATTTTTTTTAATTTACTATGTACAAAATAAATGTAATTTACTTTTTAACAAAGGGATAGATTTAAATTTATGTAGAAAACTAATCGAAATGACTTAATTAAATAAGAATCGCGGCCTTTATATTCATATCTCTTTTTAGTCCTGGAGATCTACAACGTACTATAAATATGTCAAAATATTCTAATGTAGATCAAAAATTATTTAACCCAACTTTAATCTTTCTCAGCGCTAACATTTTTATTCCATTTAAAAGCCTTTATATGAATAAATAAATTGCGGTGTCCTATAAATAGATTTAACAAACGTCCTTTTACTATTCTTTTGTAACGTCATTGAAGGCAAAATTAAAAATGTCACACAAAGCGAGTCCTTGCAGGAAAAATAAGAGGTATCAAAATATGCCACTAACTCTAAGCACAAGCATTCAAAGGTTATCTTTATGATTTCTCATTCAATTTTTTAAAAAAGATCCTTTAATAATCTGATAATCCAACTAATGTTTGAGTTTAAATATTGCAAAGAAAATGGAAAGTTGAGCTTTTTATATTTGCATATTTTACTTTAGCAAGTTAAGCGAAACATTTAAAAGCATTTTAGAGTTGATTTGAGAATTTTGTGAAAAAAAAAAGCATATGTATTAGAGAATCAACAAGAGAAGAAAAATAAAACTAAAAATCAAAAAAATAAAAGCAAAATTGAAAATACAACGGGCAAATTATTTTAACTTTTAAGCTTTCTAACATAGAAATAAAAAGCTTCAAATTTTCTTATACATTACCTCTCTTTCTAAGTATAATAATGTAACGTAACGTAATATAACATAGCGTAACATAATATAAAATTTAGCCAGTAATTTTATGTGAAGCTATAACAGAAATTTTATTAGAAATTTAATACAACGCAATCTGTCTCAAATAGTTGAGCAGAAGTAATATGACGCTAGATGACGCCTCCGCCGAGTTAACTATTTATTGCAATGCATAAAAAAAAGAAAGGAAAAAGAACAGAGTGTTTCATAAATGTTTTTTTTCTTCCCTTTTTCATAGAGAAAGTTTCACAATTAGAAGTTATTTTGCATAATTTTTTTTTAATTCCTTCATTTTTTTAAATATTTTACATTGAATTCTTTTAAAATTTGTTTAAGAAGCTAAGCTTTTGAAAATAGATTGAAAATTATTTATACTAAATATGGGCGTGATTTAGTTAACCATAGAATTAAATGAGAAATAGAACGGAGCTGAAATTATGATTGGAGTTGTTAATGGACATGATGGACATGGTCTGTCTTATCAAATATATTTTTATTTAATACATAACATAAACTTTCAGATAAAGTACCGTTAATGGGCGTGTCGTGTAAGCAATTTATATGATTGTCAGGAATAGATTGTCTAAAACAGTTTATAATATTAAGGTTAGTTTAGAAATTGAAAACGTAAATACAAAAAAAATGAAAATTTGGTATTATACGCGTATCCGTTTTGCATGATTTTTGGACAGACATTTCAGCTTTCTATCTTTTGCATTTTGCAAAAGGTGAGCAAAGGTCTATCAAATTTTGCTTAAAAAAAGTTTATGTTGCACTGTGGGCTTGTTCTACAATCGATATTGCCCATTTATAATTCCAAACTACATGCAAGAACTTTCAATGATTCTGCCAAATTTTAGCAGAAGAAGAATGTCTACAATGGACAGACACCCAGACGGACGCACGGATAGACATGTCTATATTAATTCAGAATTTGATGCTTATCAAAAATTTGATGGTTATATTTTATGGGGTCTCCAATTCTTCCTTCTAGGCGTTACAAACATAATGATAAATAAAAATATACTCTCAAACTTTGGATGGTAGTTTTGAAAAGTGTGGATATGAAAGTGAAAGTGGAAAATAAATTTTGCTCATAATTTTTGTTAAATTTGCTTGTTATTAATATTATTAATAAAATTGCCCAGCAATTTGTTTCTACATTTCAATAGAATCTAATAATTTATTTATTTGTCAAATATTTAATAAGTTTGCTCTATTAACCCTCAATTCATTTCTTCTTCTTCTACCTTTCTTAAATTATCATTTTATTATCCTATTCAATGTAACTATAATATTGTGAGAAAGTAAGAGAGAGAGAGAGAGAGAGAGAGAGAGAGAGAGAGAGAGAGAAATTGGTTTTACATATTTTGCCTTCATTTTTTTTTATAATAAACATCTAAATATCTATAAATCTATTCACATACTTACATACTTACATTTCATATATATGTAAATTTATTCATGTTTATATTTTTATATTTATAAAAAATATTACTCATATAAATAAACAATTTTTGCTTATTGTAATTTTACACCCCAACTACATTTATATTGTACATACATAGATTTACATTTTATATATATAAATATAAATTAACAAACAACAACAACAACAACAACAACAACAAAATAGAATAGAATAGAAAAATTAAAAAAAGAAGAAAAAATTATGAAAAGCGAAAAGGTGAACGACCACTGATAAAAGACGACCTTCAAATATAATCTGGGCCAAGTGGAATCTTATTAGTCGTTATCGTTGTTCGTGTTATTGTTATTGCAATTAAATTTCATGCGTTCGTTGTGACGATGTTATTTCTACTTATTTATTATTTTTTGCAATTATTTTAATTTTTATTCTTGTTGTATCGTTGTGCCTTTCTACTTATTATTTGCTTCAATCTAAGTAAGATAAAGAGCGACGAAGGCCTCACATATACTTTCATTTTCTTCTACTCTCTTTTTCTTCTCTCTATCTTCCATATTTAGAATGCTTTCTTCTACTCTTTTCTTTTCTTACTCGAAAGTTTGAGATTTAATACAAATGTAACTTCTACGGAGGCGTCGTATTCTGTGTCGTCTGCCTTTGTCTAATTACAACAAACATTTACAAAATTCTCTCACATTTGTTAGAATAATTTATTTTATTTTTTATTTTTTACATGCAGATTCATTTCGAAAATATATTAAATCGTTTAAGGGACACGCCCACAATTTAGCATTAAGTAAACAAAGAAGTGACGTAACATTTTTATATTTTATAAATTAAATCAAATAAAAAATGGAAATTTTTTTTTATGTATATTTTAATCATGAGTCTGCAACGTCTCTGTCTCATTTTGAAAATTATCAGCCACTTCTACTCAAAATTATAAAATATCAAAGTTTCATAAAAGTTATTTCATAAAGGTTTATTTATTTGTCATCATTTTCTGTCTAGAAAAATTTTTATTTTAAATATCATTCCAAATTTGCTTGAGTTCCGCGAACTTAATAAGCAACTTATGATTTATGAGTAAAGAGCGAAAATAACAAAAAACCAAAAAAAAAAGCCTAAAATCTAAAGGAAAACATGAAAATATAAGCAAACGAAAAAGAAAAGAAATGAAAACTGAAAAAATGCAATGTAGAGAAGAAGACAAAAGTTTAGGTCAATTAGAGTTTAATTGCCGATTCATTGCTCTCTTTGTTTATTATAAAATCTTTCTCTCAGTAAAATCGAATACTCATTTAAAGAAATATTTTCATGCATTCGTTAAATTGCAATCATTTTTCTTGTTTTGTTGATGGTTTCTTTTAATTATCCTATTTATCCCAAATCAAAATTAAACTCGTTATCATAATTTGCTGCCATAAATATTAAAAAAAAGATTTTTGGATTTTCATGCCTTACGCTTGGTTTTACGATTTTTTTAATTCAAATCATTTGTGGTTGTGGCGTTATTTCTATTTTCACTATAATAAAAAATAGATATAAATTATGTACTACATAAAGAGAAATTCATAAAAAATTTTGGTAAATGGGGTAAATCTTTGTAACGGCAATTAAACCCTCATTATTTCTATCAATTTTGAATGAATTTGAAAAATATGCATTTCGTCCTGGCTAGTCTTGTGTTGAGTATTTTTGTACCCATCGCACAGAGGTTTGAGGGTATACTCACTTTATCATTATATTTGTAACGCCCAAAAGGAAGCGTTGAAGACGTGTCTATCCGTCTGTCCATGTAAGGTAAGCATTCTCCTAGTCGCAAAAATAGAGATATCGATTACAAATTTAGCAGAAACATGGCAAGTTCATGTACATTGATTGATATTGAAAGTAGGCCAAGTCAGCCAAAGGACACGCCCACAGCACCACATTAAATGAGAACCCCCTTGTTTTTTTAATTTTAAACAAAAGTTTTTAGTTTTTTTAATTATAAGTTGAAAACTAAAACAGATAGAAATCTGCAATTTTGTACAAATATTAAGACGCTTAGTCTACAATGTCTGTAAAAAAAAATCGTACATATCGGTCACGTCTATCTAAAATTGTGCAACATCAAATTATCTGCCTCTCTGTACCATAAAATATCAAATAATGAGTCTGAGAGGTAGGTATCCAAAATTTGGCTCCTGCCAAATATAATTTTTTTACCTATGTATTATCAAAGTGTTATCCGCAATATAGGCAACGAAAATTTTTAATTATCGCATGGATGGTATCTAAATTTAACATCTTAATTTGAAAAACCTTTTGATATGAAAAAGAAAGTTTTACTTCTCCAAATATTCCTAATTAAAAATGTGAAATTTAATTAAAAATATAAATTTTAATTTAATTAATTTAAAAATATAATTAAAAATTTGGCTTATAAATTAAATATTCAAAATTTTTTTAAGATTTTACAAGAATTAATACTTCCGACATTTTAATTAGTTTAAATAGTGCGCTGTTAGATTATTAATTCTAACTAGAATATTTCTAGTTAGAATACTTCAAAACTATGAGAAAAAACTATTGAATTAATGAGAGAGATGTCATTCATGAGGTGTGTTCACCACAAGATAAAGCTTTAGACTCTCTCTCATTTTACAAGTCTATTTAAAGCAGTAAATTTATAACAACAAAATATTTGCATTTAATTTGATATAATTCAATTTCATTTTGATATTAAACCATTTTACAATTACAATGCTTACGTAACATTTAGCGTAGTAATACATTTAATTCATTCCCATTAACAATTATAACAAAAATTTATGTATGCATAGAGATTTTTTATGTTTAATTGTATGGTGTACAATTGTATGCATATTTGATAATTTAAATAATTATCTGTGTTTTGTATTTATCAATTTCTGTTTTACTATTATTATTATTATTATTATTTATTTTTCTATTTATTGTAATTATTAGTGTTTGCATTATTGTTAGTGTTGTTGTGCGCCTTTTAAATTTTGTATATCATAATTCATATAGATTTACATAGAAATGCCATTGAACGCTTTTGAACTCTTTAGTCGTGTTGTGCAACATGAAAAATGCCACCTCCAAGCCCATTAAAAAAAAAGTAAATAAATAATACAATCACTAGTAATAGCACTAATACTTGACACCAACATTAATCAGAAGCACAAGCACCACAAGCACCACAAGCACCACAAACAACAACAATAACAACAGTAACAACTAATAAATGCGAAAGGTTATTGAGTCAGAAATGAACTGGCTGCAAAATGAACTGATTGTGAAAGACAACTGAAGAAGTCGACCTAATGAATTAGCACAACAATTAAATGTTCAATCACGTTGTTGTTATTGTTATATATCATATTACTATAACAACAACAAAAACAAACAATAAAAGTCATGGAGGTGTTTTTTTTTTATTTTTTTTGTAATGAAATATTTAATCAAATGAGTCCATTTAGTTTTGTGGATTTACTGCTGATCTGTAAAATCGATCGATTTAAAAAATCATTTCTATATTTGAAATGCTTACAAAAAGTTGTATAAATCTTTAGAAGAAAAGGATGAATTAAGAAGCTAAAATTATAGCTTGCACAATTCATATTAAAGATCCCTCTATTAAAGACCTCAGAAGCATTTATTTTGATTAGGCGTATGTTTTAATTTGTTAATAAAATATCCATTAGATTACTGAGTTGTAATCCAATGGAATGAGTTACAATTCTAATGGATAACAATGAATCTATATAAAAAAAATATAAGATAAGAAAAATTTTTATAAAAATTTTTGAAAGAATAATGTTAATAAAGGAAGGCCATACAATACATTTCTCTTATGTTAGGCACCCTTTCTCAAAATATATAGTACAGACCTTGACCAAAATGTATAATTAGTTACAACTATAAAATATTTTTCTATAATTATACATTTATTTTATATTTATTGCATAGCAAAATGGAAGAAAAAAATACTGATATTTTTTATATTTTATATTATGCCTTAGAATTTGTTGTTATGGTGCTATTACTAATATTGTGGTTTTAAAAGGTTGAAGGTCATACACGCGCTCGTGTACTCAAATTTGTATATTATTATAACTTTTGAGTAATTTCTGAATTGTTGTTTCGTATGAGAATTAGGCTAAAAATTTGTTATGCTACATTTAGTCAACTTTTGCTTATTTTCTTCTTCTTACTTATACATTCATAGTATGATGATAATAATTGTATTGCAATAGTTGCTAAATAGTGGCCAAAGCAACTGTAATAATAAGTTTTTGTAACAATTAGAGAGAAGTGACGTCAGCCTTTCTCCTTGTCTCTGCTTTATGTGCTACCAAATTCTCAATCATTTTGTCTGGCATATGGTAGAAAATTTGGTCGCAAATGGTCGTTTATTTTATATAGACATAATGACTGGAATTGATAGGAATGAATGTTTAATAATGGCTTGGTATAGCTTGTTAAGGCATGGCATGGCATGGAATGGCATCAAAAAAGTATGGATATGGACAGTGGATATAAATGCAAAGATATTCAGACTAATTATAGAGAGATGATAAATTAAGAAGTAACATTTTCTACCATTGAACGTTAAATATGTAAGATGATTTTTCTTATATATAAAATTGAAAAATTTATTTTTATAAAATTTATGCTATATGTGTTTGTATTTGTGTGCTTACGCCTAGTTTTACGGATCTCACAAAGCATATAATTTTTATAGTGCCATTGTACGAATTCAGGGACAATTAAAGGTAAAACAAAAGTATTTCAATTATCCCATAAAACTTGAATCATAAAATTATATGATATAAGTTGAAAAAATTATATTTAGCTGGAATCAAATCTTGGTTGACCACCATCCACACGCTTTGATATTAGGAATCAAAGATTGTATCAGCTCTTTAAGAGGAAATAGAAAACATAATCATAAAAAGGCGAAAATTTGTTATTACACAATTTCATAGAGGTGTGGCTGATTTACATGATGTTTGGACAGACATTTCAGACCAATGGACAAACATTGTAGACTTGAAAAATATGTTTTTCCGATAATGAGCTATAAATGGCCAAAATTTGCTTATAAAAACTTTGGTGTTCTCAGTTTAAGTTACACTGTGGACGTGCCCTTTGACCGATTTTGCTTATTTTTATTTCTAAATTGCCTGCAAGTAATTCCTGCCAAATTTAGAGTTCATTATTTTTATTTTTTGCCATCTAGAGAATGTTAATAATACACGGACAGACGGGCAAACAGACATGTCCAAATCGATTCAGAATTTGATGCCGATCAAGAATTTATATATTTTGTAGGACCTTTGGGTATTACAAGCGTACTGAACAAATGTATATACCTCCAACCTCTGGATGGTGGATATAAAAATGAATGATACAAAACATTTGTAATACATTACATATCTCATGTATACACCAGGGATATGCGCATGTACCAGATAAGGCATCATGAAAATCGTGCATAAACTTTTCATTTTTATTTTGTTTTACTTTTTCTATTTTGGTCCATTTTTTTGCGACACTGGCATAAATATAAATAAATAATAAAAATTTTCTGAATTATTGATCCAAACACTAAAAATGATTAGATGAAATTGCGGGCTAGTGATTTGACCAATTTTATACTTATTTTAGTATAAATTTACTTGAATTCATTGATTCATTGAAAGCAGATTTGTAAAGGAGTTCTTTGGTTTCTTTATGCCTTGGAATTGTTTGGACAATTAAATCATAGCATATTTTGCGCCCGCTTAAGGATGTATGAGTTTGTACTGCAATATTTATAATCAAATCTCAGAGCTTCCAGTGAAACTTCATAAAATCCATTGTAGACCCCAGGCTTTAATTGGATACCGAACTCCATATTGAAAGAAAATTACGGCTCCAATTTGCTTTGGGTTTTCTAATTTTTGATTTTCACTTTAATGGATCAAATAAGATCCAAGGCAGAGCCTCTGTAGTAAAAAACATTACACTAGGAACGTTAAGGGTTTTCTAAAAGGTTTCCCTCAGGGAACGAAAAATCCAAAATTTAATAGACATTGGCTGTATAGCCTAATAAAATATCGTTACTTTTAAAAGTTTGACATTTAGAATTAAAATCAAATGATGAACTGAACCATCTTGACGGCCTTCAAAGTAGTCGAAAAATCAAAAAAAAATCAAAAAAATATGCCAAACATTTTCACATGAAAACATCACATAACACCTACACAATTGTTGTTGTTGTTGTTGTTATTATTATTATTATTATTATTATTATTCTTGGTTGTAAGCAGTCACATTTACTTTGTTCAACTTTTAATTTTTAATTTTGCGTTTTTGTTGGTTTTTTTTTGTTTTTGGATTTTTTTTTTTTTTTGATTTAATAAATGTGTAACCTCCTTTTAGATAATCAATACAATTCAACTCAGCTCAGCTCAGTTCAATTCAACTTAATTATTAAAAGTCGCCCAACTGGCAGCCATCAACAAGCATAAGCGAAACAAGGTGCAAAGAAATAATCAAAAAAAAACAAAAGAACAAAATTTTGGGTGCGAACAAAACGCAAAAAAATATCTTTATTAGTTAGTTGGAAAATCAACACACACATACACACATACATATTTACGCATATACTCAAATAAATATGAAAATGTTATGTGGCCTTTTTACCATTTGCTTAACTTGTTTAAGGATTTTTGTTATTGTTGTCATTTTCGTGATTGTTATTATTATTATTGTTGTTGTTGTTGTTGTTTTTGTAACAGTTTTAACGGTTGTTGAGAATTTATTTTACAATGATGCAGTTTAGAAACAGGTAGTTCAAAGGAATCGTTTCTGTTGGGAACTTAACGCGATTGACCCATGAAACGACGGATAAACGGATTAAGACGGATTAAGTGATATATGAAGAGGAAAGGACTGACAAACTATGAAACTGATGGGCGAAGGCATTGCGGAGCAAAGAGCCCAAAGAATGAAGACTCTGACAGACCATTCATGGACTCATGGACTCATGGACATGGCAGGGAGAATGATATGACAGACACATGGTCTAATGCATGGAGCACCTAATGGATGTACGGTTAGCATACTTGTTAAACGCTCTAATGGCCCGATTATCGGACATATATATTGAGGCGTAATTGTTAGACGCCTTAATGGTTTGACTGAATTGTTGCACTACATAAAATCTATGTTTTAAGTTATTTGTGTCCAAATGTATAATTGTTAATGATGACCTTGGCTTCCGCTTTGAAATTATTAGATTAACATTGTTGTTGTAATCATTATGTTTGTTATTGCTATTGCTGTTGTTTTCTTAAATTGCAAAAAAGTTAAAGTGCATTGAATTATGTTGCACTTAGAGACATACACACATACAAACACGCACACACCCGTATGAGCATGAGTATGCCTACACAAAAGCACAGGCATGTACGAAAAATTAAAATCCAGTCTTCGATTTTCTGTTGAGCTTTATTTTGTTAGAAAATTAAAAAAAAAAGAAAATGAAATGAATTTGCAAAAAATGCTTTGGTCAATAAGTCTATAGTCTAACTAAAGTACACCCATAAAAATTCGTAATAGCATCAAAATTTCATGGAATTCTGAGAAATCTAGTTTTTATGGTAGCAGTGATTTCAGTTACCTGAGGGCTATTGGTTTTTTTTTGACAGGACCAAAAAATATTAGTCGTATAAACATTTGGTTTAAGGATGTCAACTGCTTTTGAATAATTTTTTTTAATGTAAACAGGATCGTACGAGTGCTAATAATTCTAAACGTCCAAAAGACGGTAGAAAAAATTAAAATGCGTCATTTTTGAAAAAAATTAGCAGAAAGTAGTTTGCAAAAACACTAAGTTATGTGCAGGTGGCTTTCGAAGCGAAAGACGGTATGGCCCATAATAAAGCACCAGATATCTAGAGATCTATTTGAAGTTGTTTAAACTGGCTACAGCTGAATCCAGTACAGATGGATTCATTAGAGCACAACTAAATGAAAAAGTTTTGCCAACTTTGGGGAATCTTCGCCTACTTGAAGATTTTTCAGGCATTTTTTTCATGCGAAAGATAAACCTTTCAACGACAAATATTACACTGAGACTGTTGAAAGGATTTAGAATGTAAAGATCACGGTGTACGATTTCTTAAATCTCAGATTCATGGATCAATGTGTTAAATACTTAATTTGCGCATGACAACAATAACAATAACAATAACAGCTGCATGTTGTATGTAGCCTTTAAATTTAAACATTTAATTTTGTACGACAGTACCTGAAATTTGTAAACGTCACACAACTGTGCCGAATCGATTTAAATAAAGCAAAGCAATCAGAAATGGTAGAACTGCATTCGGGAGATTGTATGGCTTGGCCGTTTCTCTTTTTAAATTTGTATATGTCTAAGTCATTTGTTATTTTCGTTAGTGTTATTATTGTGATTGTTGCGTGCATTTCGTGCTTTTGTTTTTGCTTTACTTTTATGTGTTTTTTTTTTTGTTTTCAAATCAATTTTAATGTCGTTGAACTATTTTCAGTACAATGTTTAACTGACTAGGCAGGCATATGCAAACTCTTATATACATCTGTATACACACACACACACACACACATACATACATACATACATACACTAATACAGATTACATGACCAAAAAATATAAGACGTGTGACATTGTAATTTGAGTTTATGATAAAAAGTGTAATACAAATGAAAAAGTAATCGCTTAGTTTTCTTTTTTTTATATGGAGAAATATTTTTATACAAAATGTAATCGATTTGCCAAGCACCCCGGAATGAAATTTGATCACTGATTGACTCTAAAGTAATCAAAAAGAAAAAAAAGAAACTGTTGTTGAATGACCAAGCGATAAAAATAGTCCTCTTTAAACTTTTTCCTTTAGATTACTTTGTTTTTAGGGGGAATCGAGAATTTTTAAGAAGTTCTGTTGGGTAAAATTTTTATATATAGAACATTTTATGTCACAATCCAGAAAGAGTCAATTGTAAATTACCTCTTTTTTTGTTTTACCCCTTTTCTTTGACTTTTCTCACTGAGGCAGTACTTTCTAAGGGAGAAACTTGTGTCAGATGGTAGCTGTTGCAAAAATTCGTAAGAAGATTTTCACAAAATCTCTTAATAATTGTGAAATGATTGATGATAACTTAAGCAAAGTCCATAAATTATGTAGGAAGTGTGATCTATTTTATTTCTTCATCTAACCGTGTTATGTGAATCATGTCAATTAAGATCAGCATTGATTCCATTTTGATTAATAGCGAAAAGCAGTTATGTGACTTTTCAGCTAACCTTCATTACTTCATGGTCTGGCTTTCAACTCCACATTCGAAGTAAAATTAGGCTTAAAATTGTATACTAGTTATCTCTCTATTAGTCATTATATTCTGAAAAAAATTAATTTCTTTTTTTTTTCTAAAATTCTGTTTAACCTAAATTCATTACTATATTTTGACTCGGATGGACCCATGTGGCAAATGTGTCAAAATCAAATCAATCATTCATAAATTTAGCAAATTTCACACATAAATTTTTCATGCATCCGTGTGACTTAAGAAGAAAACCATTTGATGACGAGCTACTGAGTTCTAAATTTGTATATGACTGATTTTAAAAAAAATATAAACAAAAACGGAATGTCCTATACGCCAGGGATTAATATGTGGTATCCTTGAAATATACACGACACATAGTCATAATGTCATTGACATCATTATAGTTTATTTAACTTCTAATAAGTCAGTGGTATGAAGGACACAGCGAGTAAAGAGAGTATGAAAGAAATAATCAAAACAATAACAAAACCCAGCTGTATATTATTATTATATTATAAAATGTTGACAAAGAAAGTTCTAAGAGAGAGGAAGAAAGAGTAGAAAATAAATAGCTGGCACAATAAAAGTGGGAAAGAGAAGTTTTGTTCTTTTCATAAAGTAAAAAATTTTTGTAAGAATATTTTCAGATTTAGATATTGTGGAGAGGGAAAGAGAGAAATAGAAGGAGTGAGAGATTAAAAAATGAGAGTGATTAGGAAGAAGAGTGGTGTAAATTGTATATGTTTAAAAAGCTTACATAAATCAAACCTACGGAAATTGTTTGATTTGGTTGGATTTCGACTGTTTTCATTCGGTCATACCAATTACAGTCAAACATTGTTAGAAAGCGTGTTGCAACAAGCATACAACAATATATGAACATGAAATATTTCCTTTATAAATTTGTTGCCCATACACATACAAACACATTCGCAATTCCGTTCAGAGAGTAAAGCTCTTTTTCATATTATCTGTTGTAGTTGCTGTTGCAATTATGTGTGTATATGACAGTGGGTCAATTCTAAAATAGCTTTTACTATCAATTAGTTATTTAAGGTTTGATGGAGCAACTAGTTGTATGTGAATTTTCTAATTATACCATTTTGTACTTATATTCGTTTGCAAATTTTAGCGGTTTTTTCGTTCAACTTCTAATAACTGTGCTCTCAATCACTACACATAAAATGTTGCGCTACTATTGTCTTGTTGTGGTCTTGTAGTATGTGTGAAATGAATGATTGAGATTGTAATTAAAATTGAAATTGGAATTGGTATTGGAATTGCAACAAAATGTAAACTTTGTAAATTGTTTGTAAATATCTGACAACTTAACGTGTACATTAATGTTCTGCTACTACCGAACGTTACGATCTGACTGTTAATTGAAAACCACATTGATTTTTATATTTAACTTTATTACATTCTGCTCTATAATTTTGCTTAGCTTTTTTTTTCGTTTCATATCAAACAAATCTACATTCGTTCGGTGTGAGAGTAACATTGCACAACATTTAAACAGTTTTCGTATTGTGCGCTAAATTGATCTATTCTTTCGTGGTTCTTTATAAAATTTTCATTTGTTTTTCGTATTTTTAGTTCACTATTTCCACGCTTGATGAGTATTTGTTGCGAGATTGTGCGATTTTCTTTACATTTTGGCGCTTAAAAACTATTTATTTAAAATCAGTTGTGTGTGCTTGCTTAACTAAGTGTCATATTAGCTATAAAAACTAGAAATAGAATTAAAGTAAAAGAAAATTTTATATAAAAATAGAAAAAGGAAAAAGGGCAAACAAAGCAAACAAAGCAAACAAAGTCAAAATGTATGATGAAAATAAATGTTTTAAGAAAATTATATTACAATCAATAATATGGAATGAAAATAATGAGTGTGTGTTTGCATGAGCCAAAAAAAAAAGACAGTTAACTTAGATAATTTAGTTAGTGTTAAGCAGGAAATATGTTGATATTATTTTGTTGCTTTTGTGTTTTATGAAAAATGCTAAAAGACTTAAGGAGAAATAAAACTCGCAAAAAACATTCAGAATTTATACTTGCAACATTTTATTATTAATGTTATTTGTTATTGTTAATATTGTGATAAATATTTAATGTATAAAGAATACAGAGAAGAGATTCTTAAAAATTTCGGAAATCTTTAACGAAGAAAATAAAAGTAAAAATAAAAACGAAAAAGTCAAATAAAACACAAAAAACGGTGCCATATGTCTAGTGTTTGTGTGACAGAGAGAAAGACAAAGAGAGAGAGAGAGAGAAAGAGAGAGAGAGAGAGAGATATCAATAGCAAACAAGTGCCGTTCAGTATAGTTCAAATTAATTTATAAGTCACAAGGAAGATTTCTTTATATTTTATTTACCCTTTGTCACCAAACCCCAGCACATTTAATACACCACTCAACACTCATAGAGACAAGCGCTTTAAACACGCAAGCGTATTGTATTTGCACAAAATACCTTTAGTGTTAAATTTTAATAAATTTTAAAATAAAAGAAAAGGAGACTGGGAATCTAAAGAGACTACAGATCAAATCAATTCAATTAAATCAAATAGAAGAAAGAACAAGAAAAAGAAGGAGAAAGAAGAAGAAAAAGATAATATTTATTATAAGAATTATACAGAATAGAATAGAAAATATCAATATGACATTTTGCATACTTGAAGAATTATTTGCCAGTGCCAAGCCCATCGATGAAACAGAACGTCTTATATATCGGGTATTAGCAGGTGAGTTGTAGCGTTATACATTTAAACAATTAAAAAATTATGCGCTCGACGCAATTTAACGAAGATCAATGGTAACAATTACTAAGCTCTTTATGGATCATATTAATCAATTTCAACCATAATTAAAAATAATAGAAAGCGGTTTAAATCAAATAGCTATTTGAAAAGCCTGTTTCTCAATCCATTTTAATTATATTAAGTGTATGGTATTTTATTTGTAACGATTTTTTTGTAACTAAAATTTATATGATACTCTCCTTTTATAAGCAGTATCGAAAAAAATGGCCAAAATATCAATGATCTAAAAAAGTTATTAATATTGTTGAACACTTCAAGCCGCAAATGCTTATAACAACCCTAAAATTGGCAGAAATATTTGAAGCGAACGGTTTAAGGGAAACATAAACTAAAATAAACTCTAATTCTTTTTCAAATTAAGATTAAGAAAGATTTTATACGGTTCTAGCAAAATTAGTATTCAAAGTGTGCCCTCTTAAATTAACTTCTTTTTTATTTATGATTTATTTAGTTTAGTTAATTATTTATTTATTTTCTTATACGAATTGTTGCTTTTTCTAGGTTATGAGAATTCTTTTTTAGTTTTGTTTTGTTTTGTTTTCTGTATTGTTAAATTTTAAAGGCCTAGACGCTGATAAGAAATACATCAGTACAGTCTTCACACTTCGCACACTTCGCACACTCTCATTTTTCTTGATTTAAATTAAAACAAATACATTTGTTGTAGTTCATCGAGCAGACGACTGTTCAACAATCTACTACACTACTTTGCCTATTCATATTGAAATGTTTAGTACTATTAATTTTGAAAATATTTGAAAGGCCTTTTAATTGGGAGGCATTGTAAAAAATAAACTGATCCAATTCACGTAGAGTTACATTAAAATTTGAAATTTTTCTTTCAAGCACGCGCTTCACTCGGAAATGTCCGATTAGACTTTTTCTAAGAACAAATTGGTTTGCCTTCACGCTTGCTTACTAAATGTAAATATAAATCGAAATTCTGGAATGTGAAACCGGTTATTGGGTGGATAGGCACAGGCGCTTCAATCAATTCACAAAGTGATACTGGACTTTCGCGTGCAATACTTTTGTAGGAGTGCTTTCTAAAATTACCAAGAATATGGAATGCATGGGATTTATGGGAAAGCAAAATTATTGAAGAAAAAAGCTGGTTGATTCAAAGAAATTTTGGCACGATCAAAAATGAAAACGCAACTTGCTCAAAATGATCACTATGGGATCAATGTGATTTTTAGGTTTTCTTAGAAAATTTGTTTTCCAATCATCAAATATTTCATTTATTAGTTTAACTTTAAAGAATAATTTTGATATCATGATAGTCCATTCAATCCATTCCAAATTCGATTATATTTTCTTAATTAATAAATTATATTTTCTTAATATTGTTGGCTCAAAAGAAACAATTTTAGTTGTGTAAATGTGACGGTCACTCTTTTATTATAAATACACACACACAGCCATACGCAAATATAAACTTATTGTTTTTTTTTGCGTATTTGTATTAAGAATAGCAACAGAAAATATCAAAAAAAAAAAAAATAAACAACGAAAAGAGAAATGGAAAAAAATTAATAGTAAGAGCAGAAAATAAAGACACAAAATCTACAAAGAAAAAAGATTATTTGAGAAAGTTCAATGACTTCACTTATCCCTGGCCTAGATTTACGTTTGAGTGAATTGTATTATTTACAAAAACAACATATAAAAAAATGGCAGCAGCAGGCGCTAGCAGCATTAACTAACCACTTTCGCTCTCATTTGAAATGAGACATACAAGCAAATAAATATTTGCATGTAAAATTGTACACTTACACAACAAAAAGTGCTACATCACCCGCTCTTGCTCTCTCTCTATCTCTCGCTCCGTCTGTCTCTGCCACTTCTAGCTAGTTTTGTTTTTATCTCTTTGTAACGCTTTTTACTTTCATAGATCCAGCAATTATATTTTTAGTAAGAGATGTTTGGTGGACTTGTATATGTAAATGTATGTATGAGTGAGTATTAGTCTCGTTTTATTAATAATATTAGCGATTATAACATTTTGCAGAGAGAGTAGAAGAGAAGAGAAAAAATACTAATTAGTATCATTTCGATACAAACATTTTGTCTCCATGCTAAATTATAGGCACCAAGTAGTCTTTTTGGCGTAAAATTTAGCAACACTTAGCCTCTCACCAAAGATCTAATTGCTCTACTCCACCACTCCCTCTCTCACTCTCTTTTTATCTCTTTTACTTTCACGGTTAATTTATTAAGAAGAATTTCGCATTAATAATAATTAATATTCCTTGGAAATTTTGCATTAATTCTCTTCCTTATAGAAAAAGGTACTTTAGGTTATTTGATCCGCTTCAAGTGACTTGTTAAACGAAAAGTCTGTGAGTGAAAAGATGCGTGGAGAATAAAAAAGTTGAATTCAACTTAAAGACCTTTTTTTTCTACATGCACCACCCAAAGTATAACTTTCGTATTCAATTCCCTAAAATGAGGAGAAGGGTATGCGGACCCAATAAATTATGCATATTCTTCATCTGTGTTAACATCAATTTAGGAGCTAGTCACATATTAGGATTGTTCCTAATGACTGCTGCTGTAAAATTCTTATGATTCTAATGTCTAAGTTAGGAAATACGTTCGAGTCCGTATAGCATTTACATGACTTTCAAATGAAAAAAAGTGAATATGTATTCTCCTTTTGTTCTTCTTCTTCTTCCATAAGTGATCTATATATACAATAAGAAATGTGGATTAAATTACAGCAGTATTCTTGAAGCTTTCCCATCCAAATGCACTCTCTCACTTTCATATCAATTTCTTATAGATGTGCTCTCTTTTATTTGTTCGCCTTAACAACTCAACTCAAACCCAAACTCAAACTTATACCATCATAGCATACTACATTTTATTATATTATTGTTGTTGATGGCGTATTGTTCTTAATGACTTTGGCCTTGGAAATGTTCCATGTACACATATTTCGTTCAACCTAAGTACAATGAACTGTTGGGTCTTCAACAGACACCATACCACTATATGTAGAAAAATAATATAAGTTATGTGACAACTTTACATCTACACAGTTACATATACGCATATAGGCCTATATGTGTGCAAACATGTGCATGCAATACATTAAAGCTATATGAAAATATTGTTTGAAGGTCTCGTTTAGTTTTTATATATATTTTATAAATTATTATTTTGCTTCACAACACGTGATATCATTTTAAGTATTTTCCCATCATTTACCATCATCCTTTAGGCCAAAACATCAAAGTGATGAATTCAATAATCAAGATTTATATAAATCTATTGTTATTTTGTACATAAAAATCTTCAATAAAATAGGTGACATTGTTATGATATTGTAATAATTATTATAGATTTATGAAATTCTCTTCGAGAAAGCATCTTTATAAGTTAAATGGTAAAATACTTGAAGTTATCTCTCTACATATAATCAAATTATCACTAACGAACGAATTTTCAAAATGTTATGATCTAGTGGCTTGAAAAATTGAGAAAGTTAACTGCATTGCTTGAATAAAGGAGATTCTAGAAAAATCTTAATAAAAATTGTCATTTTTAACTACAAATAATCTTTGAAAAGTACTAGTTTTTTAGATGAATTTGAACTTGAATCTTAACTCAATTCAAGAGAGAGTTGCGAAATCAAAGTGACGACTTGCAAAAAAAACTGTAACGACAGTTTGGCCGCTTGAATTTCCAGTGCCCGTCGTTCTAGTTCCAGCGGGCGAATTCCATAAGCAAAAAGTCCAACATTAAATCAAACTCAAACCTCAATTCAATTTTAGGAAATTGTAGAGTTGCCATAAAACTTTCAAACTGTAAATACTTTAAATGTCTATTAAGTTCTTTTATGAAATCTCATTTAAAAAAAGGTGAAATGTAATAATATGAAAGTTGAAGTTTGCTTATGAAGTGTAGGGTGTATAATTAATTTAATAAATCTTCAATTGATTTTAGTTAAATTGAAAATCTGTAAGAGTTAAATTAACTTTGTATTAAAATGGAACATACAAAATCTTGCACGATCGCACATATCAAATTACACTATTATTATGATTATTCTAAATTATTATTATTAGTAAAAATCACTGAGAGTGAGTGAACGAATGGTGGGAAGTGGCATTAAAACGCAAAGAGAGAATATAAAATACTTATAACAAATACTTAATAAAATCAAACGTAACAAGAATGAATCGCAATTGCACAGTTTCCGAATGTTATTCATCTAATGTTTTAATGGATGAATAATTAGCCAACACACAAGAGTGATTGTGAGATAAAGTGATCAAGAGAGAAAGAGAGAGAGGGAGTGTAAGAGAAAGAGAAAGAGAAAGAGAGGGAATAATAAGTGAATGTAAGAGAGAGAGTAATATAAAGTGAAGGAAACTTTTAGGTTTGTTGTTGCTTTGGTTTTGTCATGTTCTACAATGTTCTACAATGTTCGCTCTCTTCTCATACATGTTCATCATAGTAAGCTTATTGTTGCTTGATATGGTTGTTGTGTTCCACTAAACATTTTAAATGCATAATGCAGCGTACGTACGGCACACAGAAGCACAAACGTGCATACATGTAAAACAAAATCTACCTATATCGAACTATCTAGCTATGTATCTATTGTGTGTGTGTACATTTGTATATATATGTATGAATGCATGTATATATTTGGCACGAGGTTATTGTGCTGTTACATTGAATGGCATAAAAAGTGCATTCAACTTAAAACGGTTGCCATCACAACTAATCAAACTGTAATATTACATTAAGTTTATTCGTGCACGCTCTCTTATTTATGTATATCTCTCTAACTCCCTCTACCTCTTTCTCTCTAATATATTTTTATTAAATAACTTACTTTAGATAAATTATATTGTTGCATATTGTTTGCTACTGCTGCTGTTTTGAAAAACTGTTTGACTAATTTTTTTATTGGTCAACCTTCAACTATCGTTTGTATTAAGAGAGCTGGGGTAGGAAGGAAGGACATAAGAATTAATTTTATTATCAATATTCATTTCATTTTTTTTTAAATATAAAAATTTTTTTTAAAATATAAAATGTCTTTTGTTATGCAGCTTTAATCGGATTTTCTTAGAATTAGAGCAACTGAAATCTTAATTGAATCTTTAATATTTTGTATGTGAAATTAATTGCAACTTTTAGCAAAGAGAAATAGGAAAATACTGAGGCAAATAAGTAAGTAAGTTATAAAATTAAACAAATGGCAGGTATATTGAATGTCGTGATACAAAGTGGGGTCAGCTTTTTTTACGGATTAAAATGGCTAAATAAGTTCTACAGTTTACGCTTCAAAATAACGCATGAGTTTTGAAATGAACTGTGAACGTGCCGTTTAATCGATTAGATCTATTTTTAATAACGATTTAAGTGCAAAAATTGTTTAAATCAGTATTTGAGACTATGAAAATGTTTACCAGTTGTAGATATGAAGTAACAAATTGATTGATGATTAAAAGTATTTCTACCTCGCACCATTTTTGATTCGAAAAGTCTTAATTTAAGGGTTTATGGAAAAGATTGGCAGGCCTTAAATAATATAGATTAAAGTTTGGACCATTCTAGAAGCATGCTTGTTCAGTTTTTGTATTTCTCTTTTTCCTTGCCTTTTTTATCTTCGGCGCTAAGCTACCTTAACTTAAAAAAGGCCTTAATTTAAAGAGTCAAGAGCTGTTTAATCCAATTTTTTGTTGAATTTGTGTTATTTTGTAACTAGAGAACAAATATCTCTTGAGGAGTTTACCTAACTTTAAATTTCTATGGTAATTTAAAGCACTCAATTTAAATTGATTGAAAAAAATTATTTGTACTACTTAACAAAATATCGAATTAAAAGAAAACAATTTGTTTTGGACAAATACAAAATAAGTGTAACGGACAAAAAAAAAACTCATGATTAAAATAAAAAGTAGAAAGCGCACAAATAAGGACCATTAAAATATTAAACAATTTATAGAAGGAAATTTAATAATGAAGATTGTAAAAATAATTTTATAGAATTTTTATTTTCTAGAGACAATAAAAGTAGAATGCTAAACTAACAACAACAACAACAACATTAACAGCAAGAACAATTTTACTATTTATAATCAAGAACAATAAATTTTCTGAAAGCTTTTACCTAAAGCTGCTTTAGAATTATGCTTAAGAAATTGTTGTGTAGAAAGGTCGCTCATCAAAGGGTAATGACTTCAAAACAAATAATAAATAAACATTTTCAAGGTGTTGACACTTTTGTTTAACATTTTATAATGCATTTTTATGTGCCTTCGTGAAGGTCTAGAAAATTTTTCAATTTCTGGGCATTATTCAGTTTTTTTTTCTTGTTTTTCTAAATTTACTTCAACATAAATTTGTGTGTGTGTGTGTGTGTGTGTGTGTGTGTGTGTGTGTGTGTGTGTGTGTGTGGCATTTAAATTAAAATAGATTTTGTTAAATATAAATGAAAAATTATTACAAAAAAAAAAAAAATTAAGTAACCGAAGAAAATGCTCAAAGCGACCGCTTAGTAATTTATGTCCAATAATAACAAAAATAATGAATTATTAAAAAATAATAATATTAGTAACAATGGAAAAGCATGTATACGTACCCACACTACACACACACACACACACACTCATACACATTTATTTTAATTGAATTGTAAACGTTTGTAAAAATAAGTAAAAAGAGCACACAAAAAAAGCCAAACAAGAAAAGTAAAAAACAACAATAACAACAATGACAATGACAACAATAATAATCGCAATCACAATATAAAGTAAAGAACATGCATAAAAAAAAATGAAAACGTATGAATACATTCTCAAATTCAATTTAAAGGTCAACCACGAACCGGGTCAAAACAGTTCATTCGCCTTCAATTGAACGAACGACCGAACTGAACAAACGAAACTCATGAATAGAGCTCCATGTTTTTGCATTTGTATGCACTTGCACTAATACAACACACACACACACACACACACACACACACACACACACACACACACACACACACACACACACACACACACACACACACTAACAAAAAAAATATTATTAATGCATTGTCAATTTCTTGAAAGCTTGAATTTTGTGTTCGTCATAGCGGAGCATTCAATATGCCATTCTATTTGAAATGAAATGATAGTAAAGCACGTGCATATTATCTATTACATATATAAACTTTTATGTACAACAATGGACACACAAATACAGCCATATGCAGATTTATATCAGAGTTATGTAAAGCTTTTATTATTATACCAACCACATAAAATAAATATGAATTAAGTAAGTAATTCAAAATGTTTGTAATATGCAACAGAAAAGGCCTAAGACAGAATTTCTGAGACAATTCAAAAATTTTGAAATGACGCAGTCATGTTAACGGCTCATTTAATAGGTCATTTAGTTTCTTGATTTGTTGCCTTGTCGAGCTTTGCCTTAATGGTAATTTTGATATCAAATTTTGTCAATAGCACTTGAAATGCAACTCTGAATAACTTTCTGACCTTTTTATGCAGGAATTGTTTAATAATATTAAAAAAATCTCGTTCAAAAAAATACTCAACAAAATTGCAAGCTTCGGAGATGGGCGCTAATGCAATGTGTCATTTGTCATATGGAAATTTTGAAAAGCTTGCACTCATTTTATGTGAATGATCTTAAGTAATTTTCTTTCTTCGGCCTTTTATTCGTATTTGTCGTATTTATTCGTTTTTGTTTATTATTATTTTTTTTTTATACTCCAGCTTTGGCAAAGAAAATGATATATTAATAAATGAGATTAGATTAGAGGCCTCTACATTTTATGATACAGCGACCTCTATTTCCGTAGAAACCGCCAATTTAGCTATACAAATGAAATTTTCTTCTTTGTCTCTTTTCTCTGTTGAATTTTTTTACAACTATCTCTCTTTCTTGTTATACTATTTACCTTTCAAATATTGTTCTATTCTTAAGATTGAGCAATAAATTTCACTTTTCATGCTGCAGGGCTCATGAGAATTTCAATGACATCTTGATCACTATCGCAAGAGGTTCTTAATTCGTATTACAAAAAAAAAAAAATATATATATAATTTTCTATTAATATATTTTAGCGTATATATATGTATGTATGTAGTATATTTATGTGATATTATGTATTCAATAATTGATTAATTGAAATCATGTAGAAAATGTTTGACCCTCGTCTGTTTGTATTTGTTTATGGAAATAGTTTTTTGGGTTCAGCACATACACACAAGCATACATTCGCTCGGTCACTCATTCAATTTGTGTTTCTTTTTTCAAATTTTTTTGATAAATAAATACATGTACAAGCAAGTACACACACACACATACACACACACGCATATGTGATTGATGTTAAAGTGAAGTCGTTAAACGTTCGTGAACTCAATATGAGTATAAGTATTGTTTTTGCTTTTTTTTCTTTATTGTGGTTGTTGTTTTTGTCGTTTGTTGATTCTACATTTACAAAGCAAGCAAAAACAAAAAGTAGGGAAAATTGAAATAGCAATAACATAAATAACGTGAAAAAAACTTTTCAATGTAATGCGTGACGTCAATTCGTTGTGTTTACCGAGCAATAATCAACTGTAACTTATCTATGAAATATACAACCCAATATTTATGATATATATAGAAATGTGGGAGGGTAGTCAAAAAAATGCTTTAAATCTTTTACTTCATATTCAGATATCAAGGGATTGCAAATTCTCTCATATAAATAGTTCTCTCATACATGAAATGTACATCTGTCCACTTTAATTGTTTATCAAATTTTAAGTTGTACATGATCATTATTATCTATAACTGAATGATCATTGTACATGATCATTCAGTTAGACGTTACTCCAAATTTGAATCATTAAATGTGATTGATTTTGGCATACAAATTTGAATCACAATGAAATTAATAGAAATTTTTGGACTTTACAAAGTCAAATAAGCAACAATAGTCCACCTAACATTAAGTGTGATTTTATAATAATTTTTATAATTTTTATTTTGTAAAAAATTTTATTATGCTCCTGAACATATCGTAAAAATTTCCAAAAACACAAGTAAAAGAAAAAATGTAAATGGAGAAATAAATAAAATAAAAATTTTAATGTTAAAAATTTAAATGTAACGTAAATTTATTTAATTTGAATATTTATAAAATGTAAACTAATAGATGGTATTAATATTATGATATAAAGCGCCATCTATTTTTAGCGTTTATTCTGTTACAAATGTAACAAAAAAGTAAAGCTTTTTTGTATAACGGAACTACGAGCTACAGTTTTCTTTTTCATTTTAAAGCTTAACATTTTTTTTGACAACATAATTTTCCAACTAGATGGCGCTATAAGTAAATAATAAAATAATCAACAAGAACAATAAATTGTGTAATTAATAATAAAAAAAACTTTTTGGTCTTAATTGGCATATGAACAAAATAAGCAAACGGTTTATTTAATTTAGTTATCATTAAACTTCCAAAATAGTTCAATTCAAAATAGAAAACTTCGTTACGATCTCTTAGATTTTTCCCTTTTTTCGTGCAGGCCTTTTATTTGAGTAGCATTTTCTTTCAAATGCAATAAATGAGGAAGAAGTTATTTAAGGAATAAAGGACTATTTTAATATTGAATCATTTCTATTGAATTGCGTAAATTTCACAAGCACAACAATGAGATGGAATGTCAAAATTTATGAACAAATAAACGGAAAGAGGAAACAATAACAATAACAACAACAGCAACAGCAACAGCAAAAGGTAGCATAAAGCGACAATGACATCGTAAGAAACGTCAAAATAATGCAAAAAATTTCTAAAGATTTAAATGCGAATTTTATAAAATGCTTAATTTTATGCGTATCGTGCTGCCAGTGTTGTTGTTTTTTTTATATATATATTATGCATACGTTTGTATATGTTTGTATATGCATATTTTATTCCCTTTATTTATTTGTATCTTTATCTTTATTTATTTTGATTTATTTCGGTTTATTTTTGGATTATTTGTACTTTTTCCTGTGCTTACAATAACAACAAATTTATTGAAATAATATGTACTGCTAGTCAGTCAGTCATGGGTAGACTTTGTAAGTTGTTTCAAGGTTATTAGGACATTGCCTTTGAACAAAAGAAGAGAGAAATACTGAAAATAAAATTAAACAAAAATAAAATTAAACAAAAAGAAAAATTAAGAAAAGGCCGAAAAAACCGAAAAATAAGCAACAATTGAGAGATGAATGAATGAGAGTAAGTAAGTAAGTGAGTTTGGGAGTTTGGGAGTTTGGGAGTGTGGGAGTGTGTGAGTGATTGAATTAGTAAGTGAATGAGTGAGTAAAGAAGTAAATAAGATGATAAAGATGCAAATATAAACAGGCTAAAATATTCAATTACAAAATACAAATGATTATATTAAGTTCATCAATAGAGAAGATAGTTTTTAGTGTTTATTGTTATTGTTGTAATCTCAATATCTTTCTTTTGATTATGTTCTTCTTCTATTATGTTAAACATTCTTCTCAAAAATTGTAAATTTATCAATAAGATTTGTTGAAATCACTTTAATGACATAAATATCTCACACGTGCCAAATTTCTTTGTTAGAATTAGATTGTGAAATTTAGGCATATATTTTCATATGTTGAAACTCTTAGAATATTTTCAGATACTATTGTGATATTGTGATACTCTTTTATTGTTAATATCGAATTTTGAACTAAACTAATGCAATCAAATCCGTTTGAAGATTCTCTGGTCTGTTTGGTTGGTCCATCTGCCTGGTCCATCTGCCTGGTCTGTCTGTCTGGTCCATCTATCTGAACCTGGTCCGGCCGGTCTGATTCGGTCTGCCAGGTCCGTCTGCCTGGTCCATCCACCTGGTCCATCTACCTGGTCTATCTACCTGGTCCGGCCGTCTGATACGTCTGCCAGGTCCGTCTGCCTGGTCTGTCTGCCTGGACCGTCTGCCTGGTCCGTCTGTCTGATCCGCGTGTGGTCCATCTGTCTGGCATGTCTGCCTCGTGCACCTGCCTGGTCCGTATGTCTGGTCTGTGTGTCTGTCCGGTCTTTCTATCTGGTCCATTCTTCCGCCTAGCCATCTGTTAAAAAAACTGTACTTGACTTAAATTCTTCTTGTCGACGAAAATTAATTAGTTAACCTGGATTTGCTAGAAACCTAAGAACCTAGAACAAATTTTCAATAAAAAAGTTAATTTTTGGAAATCACAAAGGAGCTTAATTTGCCTTGAAATAATCAAATATTATTACTTTTTAATTTATACAATTCTCGCAAAATATCTTAAAAATTATGACTAATTTTAAGAGAAATTTAACAAGAACCATTAAAAAAAGAATTTTTGGTTGAAAAAGCTTCTTTGAAACTTAAACTCATTTTCATAGAAATTTTCTAAATAATTTTTTAATTTTCTGTTTTCATTCATTTCTTTCTAGGTAAGTGTTTTGTATATATCAACTAAATTACATTAATTAATTATTAATAATATGTGAGAATTTCTGTTGGGTGAGTACAATTTTAATTATTTGTAACATTAACTATTATTATTTTTAATTAATTAAAAAGTCTTTTATTTAACAAATCTATTAATAATAAGTTAATATTATTAACATAAATTCTATAAGTTCAATATTTGCGTGGCTTAATTTGAGAGTTGCTAAAGCAACTTACAGAGAAAGTTGCAAGAAAATTAGGTCAAATTACTTGACAAATGAAAGTGATTTCTTTTATTAGTTTTACATAGAGAGACAGACAATTGGCCTTTACAGTTATAATAATATAAATTGTTAGTGGATTCGGAAAGGTGTACTTTTCTTCTTGATCTTGAATTCGGGAAAAAGAAAACTCTAAGCGCAATTTATTCTCGGATTTGTGAATGTAATAAAAATTGCTCTAAATAAGTTTTTTCCTCTTTTATAATTAAAATATAATCATTAGAAAAAGTTACAATTATTGAATTTTTCTAGCAAATGATCTTGAAAATAACTTTAATTTTATTTTGAAATTTTTTCTGGCCTTTGAGATTTGAAGCCTTTTATGATGAGTTAAATCATAAAATTGAAGCTTCGAACTGATGTAACATTTTCTGCTAAAAAAACTGCTCAATGAATTGACTACAGTAAATTTCTTAAATTACTCTTTGGAAAAGTACTTGCTAAGTTCTGGCTTTACTTCAAATTACAAAGAGTAATAAAATTGTGTGGCAAATATATTTACAGTTTTCTTTATAATATTTACATTGATATGTTTTGGTGAGAGATAATTTTTCACTTAATGTAAGTTGAAAAGAGAATGTTTAATTATCAAAAAAGCTTGATGATTTAATGATCATTTGAAATTAATTGTGAGCATAAAAATGATCTGCAATAAGAAAACCCAGAATAGAAAAAATTTTTTTATGATGTGTTTCGCATTGTTATCATTAAGTGATTAGAAATTTCTGCGATTATATAATTTATTAATAATTTTATATGCATATCTTTTCTTCTTCTTCTCCTCCTCGTTTTTTACATTATTATACTAATTTTATTTAGATATTTTTTTCATATATCTATCTACATCGTTTTCTTTCTTTTCTCTCTCTCTCTCTCTCTCTCTCTCTCGTATAATTTTTCAAATCCATTCAATCGTTTTGCTATTTGTTTGAAATTAAGAGCCGTTACTTAAAATTTAATTTTGATTGTGATTGCTGATATTGTTGTTGTTGCTTCTGTTGTTATTATTGCTGCTAATGATAACGTTGTTATTGTTACGAATAAATATGCAGTCATTCCTCTTTAAATACGCACTCATCTGCACACGAACATAAAAGCAAAAAAATAAAAAAATAAAAAAAAGGAAAAGCAAAAGCAAAAAATCCCACAAATTACTAATCAACAACAACAATTGATATGACATGCTATCTCCCTCAATCTCTCTCTCTCTCTCTCTCTCTCTCTGTCTCTCTCTGTCTTTCACTAGTACTTTATTATTTTCTTTTTTTATTTCTTTCTTTCTTTCTTTCTTTCTTTATGCTACAACTAAAATATATTAAATTTGCGTGTGTATGTGTGTAAATAAAAGTATTTTTATGCGCTTTAGTGAATTGGGGTGAATGTCATCGTTTGTTGAACGTTTGCCTATTGTTGTTATTATTATTATTATTATTATTGTTGTTGTATTGTGGCCAATTCTTTATTATGCATTGTGCATTATTTTGCATTCGCTCGAACACTCATGCGTTTGTGTTTGTGTTTGTGTTTGTGTATTGTTTGTTTGTATGTGCAATGTTATAAATACTTTGCCGTTTTGCTACAATAATTTGTGTGCCATGCCAATAAACAGTATGCCATATGAATGTCGATGTTGATATCGATATAGATGTTGTTGCAGATGGTGGTGAAGTCAGAGCCGTGGTAAATGCATTTCTACTGGAATGTTATTTGTTGTCGTTGCTTATTTATTTATTTAGTATATTTGTGTGCATGTAGCGGTCAATTGCCTCAATCGTGATTCGTGATTTTTTATTTTGCTGATTTCTTCTTCTTCTTTTGATGCCTTCGTTGCTGTTGTTATTTTTGTTCTTTGCTGTCTACTGCTGCATCGTTTCTTAAGCTTTTCCTTATTATAGTCATCACCCAAAGATTGGTGGTATACTCTGTTTATCATTACGTTTATAACGTCTTAAAGAAATATGAGAGGCAAAAAATTCTGAATTGACTTAGACATGCCTGTACATCTGTTCGTCTGTCCATCTGCCTGCCTGTCCATCTGTCTGCCTTGTAAATGCAAAAAAAAGTGATATTAACTTCGTTAAGCATCGGAAGCTTGTATTTTTGTTAGGATTAAAAATGGCCTTTGACTCTAATCGATCAAAGGACACGCCCTCAATGTAATGTTAACTGAGAAGCTCTCCGTTTTTTTAATCAAAAAATTTATAATTTTATACTCATAACTTGAAAACTGAAACAGGTGGAAAGTGGAAATTTTGAATAAATAATAAAACCGTTATTCTCGAAATGCCTACAAAAAAAAAATCGTGTAAATCAATTTCACTTAATCGAAATTATGCAATTCTTTTTTTTATCAAATTATATGTTTGTTACATAAATGATCGAAAAGTGTATCACCTTGGTGGGTGGTATCTAAGATTTAACCCCAATCATTTTTATAATTTTCATTTTTTGTTTAAAATCTCATAGTTAACGATCGAACATTTTATATATTCAACCTGCGCTGCATATGCCTGAATTGATTGTATAAACATGTGTTTATGTCTATCTATCTGTCTTTCTGTCTGTCTGTCTAACTGATTGCCTATTTAAGTGTGTACATATGTACATGCATATGCATGTTTATATATGACTAATTCAAATACACTGAGATTGTATAATAATTTTGTTGATGCCATAGTTATGAATACAATAAAAAAAAAAAGAAATTTTAGCGAAGGCACGATGAGACGTGAAAGACGATGGAATTAAACGAAAGCAATAAGTTTCTCCTTCTGTGAGTTTCGGTACGCTCACGAAAATGGAAACAGTGAAAATAAATCGCCAGCTCTCTGCAAACAAAACAAAAAGAATTCTAACTTTTTCTTTTCTTTCTAGAATTTCTCTCATTAAAACAATTTTTTTGCTCTTTTTTTTGTTTTTCTTAACCTCTTTCTTTGTACTTTAATTTTTTTTTTGTTTTTTATAAATTTTTGCCTCCATTCTTTCATTTCATGATATTTTTACTAAATTTACTTCAATTGCATCGAATTGTATTACATTTTTTTTTTGTTCTTTTTTTGTTTGTTTTATTAAAAATGGAGTAGACTAGAAGTAAATCGGGATGTGAAACCAGTTTATTTAATAATACTAAAATGATTGCGAACAGTAAAAGTATATTTGTTAGAAATTCTTAAAAAGCATAACAAAATGAAAAAGTTCTGTTACATTTTATATCTTTTATTTATATAAATTTTTTCCTTCTTTCCTTTTTTCCTTTTTTCTTTTTTACTTTCTTACTTTTCTTGCTGTTACTCATACAAAACGTTAAAGTACTAAACAAAACGGTTTATTTCTAATCGCTGGGCGTAACTAATTCTATGTCTATATATTTTTATTCACATAAAAAATTCTTCTTCTTCAGAAAGCTTAAAGGCAAGAAATGGCTTTATATAATTAACCTTTTAAGGAAATATAATTATCCTGTTTCAAATTTCCCATGGTTTTCTATTTTACTTAATTGTAAAGTATCATTTTAGTTCAATATTTTCCTGCCGATATTTCAAAGCCCCAAATGGAAATAACATTTTTGAACTTTAAGCACTTCAATATTTATCGTTGTTGAAAAAGTGCTCTTCCTATGACTAAAACTCCATAAACGATGTAAATTTTGCAAAGATCTTTGCATTATAAGTGTCTGTTATATCTTGTGGTGAATACAAAAACTTGTTAAAGATTTTTGTAAGTTCTAAATTATATGAACTTCACACTTTGCGAACTTGCAGTTTGCCTAAGACGCTTGAATTCAAATAAATATTTGAAATATTTACAGAGATACATACATAAAGCCTTATAAAAATTTCCTAAACTAAATTTATTTTGTCATACTGGCCTTCATAATTCAAATCGATCCATTTTCAAAGAAATTATTTATTCAGTCAAATCAGGCCTACTAAGCTTCTCAAACTTTTTACTCGACTATAAATTTATCACTATTTATGGCCCGACTCAAGAGAATCATGAAAATCCTTCTTATTTTAGTACTAAAAAGGCCTTGAATTGCGAAACATTTCTCTACTATTTCCATGCTATTGCTACTCATTTATATCTTTTCAATGCCTTTATGCCATTATAATATTTTTGATGTTTAAGTAAGTAACCGTCTTGTTTAAGGCAGTAGATTATTTTTGCGCTCACCATTTTCTTATGTTTTAATTGTCTCTTAAACTAATAATTTCTAGATCATATAACGCAGAGAGTTTATAACAGTAAATAATAAATAAAACTTTAACTTTTAAACTACCATAAAATAGATAGACAGACAGAGAGACTAGAGAAATAGATGAGCATTTATTGCATTTAAGTTGTTTAAGTGTGCTGAGTGTTGATCTATAAAATGTTTGTTGCATTTTTTAAGAGAATAATAAAGCATAAAATAAATGTATTCTATTATAAAATACTTATACAATTTTATGCATATATGCATATGCACATACACAGACACATAAACACGCACATAAAAAGTTAGATTAATTGTGGAGCAAATTTTTGCAATTTGTTGCAACATTTTCATTTCATTTTTTATTTCCATTTCATTTCATTTCATTTCATTTTACTTTATTTTAGTTTTTTTTTTATATTTCTTCATCATCATAATAAAATAACAAAAACACAATTACAATGGCATGGCAAATTGTAGCATGGCAAAGCATGATTTAATGGCATGGCGTATAATCTTTTGTCTGTTTTACTAAATTTACGATTTTTTTTCTTATATTGTAGCTATTCATATGCATGAATGTATGTGTGTAATGTATGTATATATGTGCGTCACACTATTTAAACTTGTGCATTTCAAAGTCAGTGATCTTTAAACGAAAGTTGACTGACTTAGATGCAGATATCCACATACATACATACATACATATATATATATATATATATATATATATATATATATATATATATATATATATGTATATGTATATATATATATATGTATGTATATGTATGTGTATGTGTATGTGTATGTGTATATGCATGTGTATGTGTGTCTGTTAGTGATTTGGTATAACCATTCAAAAGCGCACATATATGCATTTTATATTTGCTGAAACATTTGAGCTGCCATTTTTGTCGAATCCATTGCCACACTCATTTTTATTTTTAACTGATATATTTTACCATATGTTTAGATGCCAAAATTAACGTTATTATTGTTGTTATTAATTTGTTAGTTAATATTTTTATCTCTATCACTCGTAAACTATCTGCCTTCGTCTACCCCCATTTTTTTTACTTCTCTACGGAAATTTTGTTAAAAATAATTGGCTTGGCGGAATAAAAGGGTAAGGGAAGGGGCCTTATAAACTTATATTTACACGTTTCATTTCATTTTTGAGGAGTTTTGTTTTTTTTTTTTTGAGCTGCCATTTTTCTATTTTCATTATTTTACGTGAAGGCACGAGGATATTGACCTGACTGTTTCTTTAACCGAATAATAAATTTTCCTTTTTTTCTTTTTTGGTTTTTTTTTTGTTTTCTTTTGGTTTTTTTTTAATTTCTCGAAAAAAAAACAAAATCCAAGCGAAAATATGTAATCAAATATAACTGACCAATTAATTTAATTTATTGTTGTTGTTGTTCTCCTCAAAGAAAAAGGTCCTTGTACTTTTTGATTTGTAAATTTTTTTTTATTCAGAAGCAGGAGATGAAAAAATTAATTCAATTTTTTATTGGCATAAATTTCTAAAACTTTTAGTCCTCAAACTTGCTACCTGCCTTAACCAGTTGACTTGTGAGAACTGTGACCTTCACATGGTCAAATTTCATATATCAAACAGCTTAAAAAGTAGTGGCTCAGTCGTTTAATGATCTTAGAAAAATGTATGCATTTTATATTATTTTGAATTGTTTAAAATTACTGGAAGCGATATAAAATGAAATGAATTACATTTACTTTAGCTTTGCACTAAAGTCTAACAATTATTTATATTTCCATAAGTATTGCAACTATTTTACTCTTGTAGTAAATATTTTCCGTGGCGTGTCATGAAACAATTCAAAAATTACACTTTCCAATTAAATTGATTTATTTATTTACCTGCCTTAATTCATCTATCAAGTCACTATAAAATATCTGATAACAAATAAAATAACAATAACAGCGGCAACAATTGTTCACTAACACCACTATATTGGGTGGCCTTTTATAAAAATTATGGGGAAAAATATGGTGAAAAATAGCAATATATTTATTACTGCAAATAGAATATGCCACAATTTACTTTGATAAGGTGTTAATGCAAAAATAACTATATTGCTAAAGTGCAATGAACTTGATTCTCAATTAGTCATACACAAATAAACTAACTCATTTTCATTCATTGTTCATTGTATTATATCAACCACCATTTAAAAGCTTTTTTAAAAATTAGTGGTGGTGGTTTAATGTTTAGACACCTTACAAAATATGGGTAATTTCGATTAGCTTGAAATTATAAATTCTTTCAACCATATCTTTACCTTCCTCGTTCTATTTGGCTGCAGAAAATTGAATTTCATTTTGAGTTATGAATTTCATTTTTATACAATGTCTTTGAAAAATTGAGCTAACACAGTTAAAGGCCACCATAAAACATGAAAGATAACTTTTTTGTTTAAATTTAAAGCAATTTTAATGCGCCAAATGGCGGGTTTGTGACTGGACCCAATAAAGATTTTTTTTAGATTTGACTTCATATTACAAAATGCTATTTAAAACGTTTTCTATCATATTCTAACATTCTAATCGTCCATTAAACGTTCATTAAGTGTCCACTTTAATGAAATTCTTCAAAGAACTTACAAAAGTATATAAATTTTTTTAATAACTGCTTACAAAAACTTTACAATCCATATAAATTTCTCAAGCGTACTCAAAATTTTCATTTTCTTATTTTCTCTTCTACACACAGACAGTTACATTTGTAATAATCAAAATTAAAAATGCCGACTATTTTACAGTTAAATAGCACTATCATGATAAATTAAAAAGTAAACGATTTTTTATATTATAACAACTCTCTACTATCTCTATCTCTGCTTCTGCCTATTCTATCTCTATTTGTTTGCCCATTTGTTTAATTTTTTTTTATTGTAGCAGCCTTCTTCTATTAATAACTCTCTCTTATTGCGTCTCGTGTAAAAAATTTATATGCCCTCTATAATTATCATTATAATGATAATAATAAAACAGCAACAACAATAATAATAATAATTATAATAATATTAATGCAGCACTGCATTAACATATAATGTAAATGAATGTATCTGCATGTGTGTGTGTGTGTGTGTGTGTGTGTGTCTATAAATATATATACTTTTATACCACAATGAACCTACATCACTATAATTTGTACTGATCGATCGAGTGAAAAGCTCTCTGCCCAGTGTTCCCTCTCTCTCTCTCTCCCTCTCTCTTTCATTATCTTTCGCTATCTCTCTCCTTACTCTTTTGCTTTTTTTTGGGCATTTTTCAACATACGATTGCACAATTTTCACAACTAGTAAAGTCATTTATTCCCTTGAAGACTTGACAAAGGTAAGAGAAACGATGAGAGAAGAGAGAGAGAGAGAGAGAGAAATTAAAGGAGCGATGTTGATGCAGAAAGAGTCACAGAGGCAGAGATTGAAAAATTAAGTTTGAACTTCAATTTCTTGTACGTGAAGTATGCAAGAAGGAAAGAAATGAAAACAAACGAATGTGTTTTTTGCTTCTTTTGTTGCTGCTATTCTTGTTGCAGCAACCTTTACAATTGCAGTTTTATAGTTGTTTTTGTAGCCAACACTCTATTATTTACACCAGTTGTGTTGCTTTCTTTTGAGGCGAAATGAAAAAAAAAAGAAAAACCAAATAAAACGGTGCAATGATCTCCAGCTACACTGCAATTTTCAATGTCGACATCATTTGATTGTATTATACTTATACAAGTAAATGTGTGCGTGTGTGTGTGTGTGTGTGTGTGTGTGTGTGTATTGAAAGAGATCACTTTTAATCACTTTTTATTTCTTTTATTCAAACGTCTTAATTCACTCGTTTTGTTGCTTTTCACGTTGTTGCGATTTTTAGAGAAAGGCATAAACTTTATTATGATTATTATTGTTGTTGTTATTATTGCTATTGCTAATATTATTATGTTTATTATGTTTATTACATTTGTTGTTGTTGCTCCGATGTTTGTTAAAATATTTCATAATTTTCTTATTAGTTTGTTTAATAGCGATTTTTCTTAAATCGAATAAAAGTAAAAATAACAGCAGCAACAAGTAAAATTATGAATACTAGAATTAACTTAAAACGCCAAATTAGAAGGTGAAAGTATAAAAATTTACAGGCCGAAATGTGGCTTTACCTTAAATTTTAGATTGAAAAATTTTCATAAGATTCTTTAAATCGCAATATATGGCATAAAATCCCAACAATCATGCTCATTGATGAATTATCTTTTGGTTAGATGACTTTTTACAGAATTCTCAAAAATATCTAGAAAATTGTAGAATCAGCTCTATGAGTGCCTTGCCATCTAAGTGAAAATATAACAATTTTTAGGTATAAAATTTCGTCAAGTCTTCTTTCTTAGCAGAAATTTTTTGATCAAAATTTTGAAAAGTTAATAATTGCATTTGCATTTATAAGTCTAAAATTTCTGTAAGCCCTTAGTCCTTAGCAAAAATTTACATTCGAAATTATGAAAAATTATTAATCGTATTTGCTTTAGATAATTCTGGATCTTTAGAGAATTGCAGGTACTGAGAGTTCTCATAATATAAAAAGAGGTCCAACCGCGGCCCCGATCGATTTACAAATACATATGTATATGGGGCTTACATTACACAGGCGCTGTCATGATAATTCAGGCCAAGTATGTTTCCTTGTTAAACATTTTTATCTATCTATTTTGACCCACTAAATTTTTAAATCTAATCAAAGTAAAATTTATCCTCCTTATAATTCCAAAATAACATTTTCCCAATAATTTATTCAATATTTTCAATATTAAATGAATGACTCAATTTGAGTAAAATCATTCAACTTTATGGCAAGGTCCTTTTTACACATAATGCCAGCAATTCGATTATAAAATTGCTGTCTGTTATTTTGAATGTCTGTCCTTATTTACTTAATGATAAAGCAAAATAAACAATGTTAAGAAATGTGGAGTTAAATATGGTTAAGGTTGCAATTAAAATGTCTGAAATATGGACGGCACTATCTACATAATTCTAAATGTAATTAAGTGAGAAAGTTACAATCAGTTAGGGCCTTTTATTGAGCACCTTACAAAGCTACAATTCACTTAATGTAAAAGTTAAAAAAATAATTGACAATATTGCAAGTTCCACAAATATGAAAGAGATGTTTAGACAATGTCCAAATGTTTTTCTCAAAATTTTTTTCCAAAATAATCAGTTTCTTTTTTAAGACCGGGCAAGTTCGGAAAATGTTTTGATTTTATTCATTTTCAAAAATGTTCGCCCTTGAGCTGAACGTACTTTACATTCCATACAAGTTGTAAAATTTGGTATTGACCTGAAGGCGAACCTTATTGCAAACGTTTAAAATCGGACCATTTTTACGGCCACGTTCTATATAAGGCCTTTCTGAAAAAAAAAGTCCTTTTAAGAAAAAAATTTACAACTTTAAGAATATTTTAACGTAAATTGTTGTCGATTTGTATTTTAACATAAAAAACATACATACCAAATTTGGTCCAGATATGTCTATTTTTACCATCACTTCCCATAAAAAACCCAAAAAAGTCGAAAGAGTTACAATATGGAGAAAGGCTTCAATTTTGAATATATTTTAGTGAAAATTGCCACTACCAAATATTTTGATATGAAAAATATAAGCACTAAATTTGATTTATCTAGATTCAATTTTTGAACCTCCTCTCAAATAAGGAACTTTTTAAATAATTAGAAATTTATAATTTTTTCAATTTCGTCAACTTTATAAATTATTTATTGAAGTCTTTAGTCACAACAGGCCAAATGGTGTAAGTTATTTAAGAGTCGGCCCTTACCAATTATAAAGTCCACCAAATTTTATCTAAATATATCAAAAATTACCAATTAAAATGTTTAAATAGAGAAGTAACCGAAAAAACCAATTGGAAACTGAAAATTCTTCTAAATGGATTGTTCCAAACGCCAAGACAAACTTTGTATGCTATACATAATGTAGAGTGTAATAAGTTCAAATTTAAGAATTTATTTACTTATTCTACATTATTTAGTTTCGGAATTCTCATCATTGTCGTCCTCTCAACGACGACAATCGCCATTTATTACTTATAAACAATCGTCACGAACGTAAATTTCATATGAAGACGGAAAGAAAGATAAGGAGAAAGAAAGAGAGCAAGAAAGAATATTTATATTGCTTTTTGTGTTTGAGCACGTCATTTCGATTGTGTATAAAATGTGTGTTGTGCTCGTTCATTGACTGATTATTTCATCCATGCCAATTTCAATTAAACGAATAAGTGTAATAACAAACATACAAACATATTTATAAAATAAAACAAACAAAACGATAAACGGATTTTCTTTATATATCTTATTGTTGGTTGTTTTTTTTTGCTTCTACTGCTGCTACTGATGCTGTTGTTGTTGTAGTTGTTGTTGTCCTTAATTTTTGTTTTTGATTTGTATTACTGTTGCCATATTAATTTTGTTAAACTCAAAGCAATTAAATTTTGAAAATTTTCATTGTATATTTTCAATATTAATATGAAATACTATTTCATACAATGTTGTTATTGTTATTATTATTTTTTTTAATTTAAATCAGAGTATTTGAAACGATTTGAATGCCGAACAGATATTTTAAAAAAATTGACAAAAATTAAAGAAAATCTAAAGCATTTATGAACGATTAGTCTCCAGAGATTTTAGATTACAAATCACTGATTTAGACTTCTAATAAAAAATTCTCCATTCTCCAAATTCTTCAGTTCTTTAATTTAAATATCACTTATCCTAATCGATATCAATTTACCAGCAATAATCATTCAACGCATTTACTTTTAGAGGCCTTTTGCTAACCCCCAATTTGAATAGATCTCTTGCTGACGGCTGACAAAAATCCAACAATTCTATAATCTTCACCCTCTACTTCAGGGCTCTATTGAAGCCATTCATTGTTAACTTTACTTTTCTCGGCTCACGGTCATTACCTTAATTCCGTACACTTCTAGAAATTGCATTGCTAAGTTTAAATCTTATTCCATTTTAAAGGCGAAGAGTTAGCCCCTTTCGCTAATTCTATCGAATTGTAGACCATTTCAAAAACGACATTTAATATTTTCTCTGTCCTTTAAAAGAACGGAAAAAACCATTGTTTAGCGAACTATTTTCAATGGAGCGAAACTTCTAAAAGAGATAAAAACAAAGGCCATCTATCCGCCTGTTTTCCTCCTGCTTTCTACCTGTAAGTTTTGCTACAAGTGAATTGCATGAAGGAGAAAACTAATATTACACGAAATGTAGATCTGAATGTGAATTTTTATGCCACACCCATTTCAGTACTATTCTGACATAACGCCAAATTCCCAGTTTTATGAGAATTTATGTTTTCCTTGCGATTTATTTGTAGAGTAACAAGAGTTTTAGCAAACAGCGCCTTAGGCTCCGTAATAAAGGTCGAGCAATTTGCTTTTTGGCTGTACCTTTTTCGATTTATTTCTATCTGTTTCTTAATACCCTATACCACTTATGGTACGAGGGGTATTACAAGTTTGCCCACTTTCTGATTCTTCGGTATAAATTTGCCTGCCTGCTTGTCCATATGCAAAGTGGTGTCGGATAGTTAAGGGTCAGTCCCGACCCCCTATAAAGTTTTTACTTCTTTCATTCTTATTTTCTGGACGTGTGTGTGCGTGTGTGTGCGTGCGTGCCGCTGTTTATAGATTACCTATTTTAAAAATTTGAATTTATTTGATTGGAGCTCAAATTTGTTTTATTAATAAAATTCTTTCTATTTTATTTATTTTTCTATTGCTATTGTTATTGTATTGTTATTGTTATTTATAAATCCTAAACAGTTATTTTTATATAATTTTGATTTTGTTGCTTTCGTTTTTTTACCTTGCACTTTTTCAATTATAACTTTATTTTAATGTTATGTGTAAATGTATGTGTTTATATGTTTATTGGCATATTTCGAAGAAAAAAAAATATACAAAAAAGAAAAAAAACTCTTAAAAAAAGACAAAAGAAAAGTGCAACAGCAGCGGCAATCAAATGCAAGTCAATGAACGCATTAAATCCAAGAAATCAAAATGAAAATAAAAAAGTTTTTTTTTAAATTTCATTTATTTATATTTCTCTTTCATTGTTATCGTTATTGTTGTTGTTGTTGCTATTATTATTATTATTATTATTATTATTATTATTATTGCCTTAATCTCAAATTATTTTTGGTTTTTTATTCATGTTTAACAGAAATATGTTGCATACAAAGCTCAAAATGTTGTTTCTTTATGCTTCTGCTGTTAGTATGATTTTTTAAATATTGTTGTTGGTGTTATTGTTGTTGGTGTTATTCATGCTACTATTGTTGTGTAATTATGATGTAAAAAACAGAAAAACCAAAAAGGCAACAACAACAAATTTAATGAGTTAATGCAATGAACTTTAAACAACATAAACAACAGTAAATGCAATAATAAAAGCACCACCACCACCACCACCACCACAACAACAACAACAACAACAACAACAACAATGCTAAATAGTTTTAATTAAATTGATAAGTTTTTATTTAAATTGATAAGATAAGACAAAGTTGCTTTTGCCTTCTTTGACTATTTAAAATTAGCTTGTTTCACTCATTATAGAATGAAATATGAAGGTCACAATAACACACACACATACACACACATACATACATTCATACATACATACATATACATATACAGATAAGTATACATTTTATAATCGTCATAATTCCAGCCGCCGCCGCCTTCGTTTTCGGTAACGCCATCTCATTTCCAATTTAATCATAGAAAAACAAACCTTAAAGTTCAATAAACTTTTTGCGGTATATAAATGACAGTAATAGCAATAACAACAATAACAATAACAATAGCAATAGCAATAGCAATAGCAATAATAATCATACCATTTATTCCATATTATTATATTTATCTATTTATCTCGTCGACGGTTTTTTTCTCTTTATACGTGTGCTTAACATAAACAAGCATTAAACTTTTTTAAGGTTAATGTTATGTTTGCTTTGTTGTTGTTGTTTTTGCCCCACTACGACTTTTTTCTTTCCTTTTTTTGATGTTTATTTCACTTCGTTTCGCTTCGTTTTTTTGTTTTTCAGTTTTCTTTTTCCTTTTTGCTTTTTTAATTTTTTTTTTCTCTCATTTCACTTATTTCTTTTCTTTGCTTGCATAAATTTAATGTGTGTTGTGTGTATATGTATATGTATATATGAAACTACTCCAGTAAAATCTACATGCCGTACAAACATAAAAATAAAGACAGAGAAGAAATTTTCTTTTCTTCCCTTTTTCTTGTATTTCTTTAAGTGTTTATTGTTGTTGTTTAATTATTTATATTGTGTAAAGGCAAACCCCGGCATTTAACGCGATTGAAGCAAAGGAAAAGAAAAACAAGAAGAGTAAACATATAAGAAGAAGAAGTCGAAACAGAAAAGGATGATGAAAAATATTATTTATAAAGTGAGAGGGTGTAAAATTAATAAAGAATTAGAAAGGGAGAGATGGATAGAGTAAGAGAGAAGGAGAGAGTAAGATTGAGTGGGAGACAAAGAGAGATAGATAAATAAATAGATAGAGTAAAGGAGATAAGAATACACAAAATCGTAGTGAGAGAGCAAAGTTAGCGAGTTTCGTATAGACAAAGTGTTACAAGAATATAAAAAGAAGAAGAAGCAATAGAAGCCGAATATACAAGCAGTGAAATTCATTTGTATTAGTTGTCAGTGTTCTTATTATTGTTATTGTTGTAGTTGTTATTGTTGTTGTAGTTTTTGTTGTTATTGCTTACATTGATTTGTATAACCTAGGACAACATTTGTAAAGAAAAATTCATATTACAAGTAAAAAAAAGCAAAGCAAACGTCGTAAATTTGTACGATTTTTTCCCTTTCTCTTATTTTTTAGAAACCCGCATAATTTTTTTTGTGCTTCTTTTTTTCTTTTGTTGGCAAATATTTTATTTGCTTGTTTTTGCTTGATTTCGCTAAAAAAAATTTTTTTGTTTTTTTTCGTGTTTTTTTTAATGCATTTTTTTGGCAAACATTTTCTATTAGCCTTCACCTTAATAATCGAACTTAAATTACTGCAAATTGAGTGGAATTTTTTTTCTTTTATTTTTCTTTCTTTTTTTTGGTGGAAAAAGAAACAAAATAGAAAATGGGAAGAGAAATAAAGAGAAAAATAATTCCACTTTAATATTTCATTGTTTTTATTGGTTTTATTAAAAATTTCATATGAAAAAATATTTTTTGGTGAAATTTCGATACATAAACAACTACCCTGAAGTCAAATGTGATGAAAAAAAAAACAAAAAAATTTAAAAAGTAAAATAATAAACGGTATGAAAAAGTTTATGATAAGTTATGATCAATAAGTCCTGAGACTTTTTTTAATTTTCATTTAATTTTTAAAAAATCTATAACAAATTATGGAAATTATTCTCAGAGCCAAAAACCAAATGACCAAAAAAATGTTATAATTGTGCGGTGTACACAAACTTATAAAGCGCTGCACATTTTATAGAAATTATATGTCAATGAATTAATGAAAATTAAATAGAAATATATGTCATCATCTTTCTCTTTATCTCTCTCTTTCCTTTGTATCTTTCTATTTTCATCTCTGTCTCTCTCTTCATAAACAATGAACAATTGGAAAAATATGATATGTCGATTGGTTGTTGCTTTTAGCTAATATTAAACGACCTGAAAGTAAAAGCAGGGAGAAAGAAGTAAAAGAAAGAAATGAAAGTTTTGTTGCGCCGTCTTTGTACAAACATAAAACGCTGATGCTTGATGCGACATAATATCTAATATGATCGTATAATAACCTTTTCTATTGCTGTCTTACTCACTCTATCTCTATCTCACTTTCTGTTGCAAGAAATAACATTGACAATGATCAATGAACAATTAAAATAGAAACAAAATATTTCGTTTTTACTGTGCTTTGTTTACTTTTTAACCCAAATCTTTTGATTTTATTGAAATACTCTACAAAAATCATAAAATTTCAAGAGCAAATGAGATATCGTTAAATAACCATTGGAAAAAGCGTGTGTGTTTCAGGGAGAGAGAGAGAGAAAGAGAGAGAGAGTGAGTGAGTGAGTGAGTGAGTGAGTGAGAGAGGGTCTTATGAATGATTATAAGAAGTAAAAAGTGTAAAATATGAGAAAAATATTTCCAATGAGAAAAGTATGAAGTATTTACTTTTACCACAATCGATCTGTTTCTCTTTCTTACTCTTTGCCGCTTTTTTTTCTTTGTTTAAATCTCTCGTGCATGAATCATTTTATCATTTGTGCGGCTCTCTCTCTCTCATTCCAAAAATGCCATGCGGTTACATTTGCTAGTCATTTCATGATCATGTAAATCTATAGATATAAATGTAGTTGTGTGTGTGTGAGTGTGTAGATATTTGATAAACATTGAAGCAAAGAAACCAAAA
Organism: Melophagus ovinus; assembly: GCA_023089585.1. Taxonomy (NCBI): domain Eukaryota; kingdom Metazoa; phylum Arthropoda; class Insecta; order Diptera; family Hippoboscidae; genus Melophagus; species Melophagus ovinus. The sequence continues at coordinate 6,147,247 of JAKKIB010000175.1, forward strand.
CATGATCGAATGCATTTAATGTTGATTTTCCTTTCATTGACTAATGGCGTTTGATATTGTTCAGATCGTTTTAACGGATGATTGCACAGAAATATTTTTCGCTTTTCATTTTTCATTTTGTCGTTACAAAAAAAAAAAGTGTTCTCTCATAGCTAATTAAATAAAAAATTTAATGCCAAGAAAAAAATCCAAAATATATAAAAATGGCGTGAAAAAAAGGAAACCAAAAACCTTAAAGAGTGCACTTGAAAATTTTTTTTGAAGAATTCCCAAAAAAGAAAAACGTTCTCCTTGAACGTTTTAGTATTAAAACAAATCAAGCATAAGGAAGAAAACGTGTACGAAGTTCCAATTTCAATTAAAAAAAAAGAAAAATTACAAGGAAAAATATCAACTTAAATTCAAGAACTTTTAATTAAAAAAAAAATTAATATAAAAATAAAATGAAATAGTAAAAAAGAGATTTTCGAAGGAAAAGTCAATGTTTAAGTTTATGAATATATCTGTTTTTTTGTTTTGTTTTCGGTTCAATATTTTAGAAGTCCTTATTATTAAATAGCAATAACTATCGCTAATTATTTAAGCAATAAAAAAAATTTTAACGATTTTTCTCTCACAACGATAATAAAAATTTTTTAAATAATGAAAGTATTAATGTCCCCGGATAGTTCTGATTGCCATCATCATATACCAACAACATTTGCAGCAACAGAAACTGCAACATTTGTTGCTCCTACTCCTACTACTGCTGTTGATAGTAATATAATAGCGAATGCTGTTGGTGATGATGGAAACGTTGTTGCAAATATTGATATGAAAAAATCATCGAATGTTGTCAGAAGTGGTAAAATTTCAGTAATATGTAACATGTCCAATATATCACAAATAGAGGATACTCAAGCCTCTAGTACAACTAATACACCGCCCAGTCATCAATCATCAAATTTAAACGCAAACATGGATCGAACGTCACCCTTAATTGTTGTGGGCCGTTCTCATTTAGAAAATGCTCTCAAATTACCCTCGAATTTCAATGTTTCATCATATTATCGTCATAGTAAAGTTTTAAACATGGATGCTTACCAAGTTAATAATAGGATAACAACAGCTATTACAATGCCCGCAACAACAAGCACTTCCATGGGGTGTGGCACATCTACGACACATCCTGAATATTTGAATACTCAAGCAAATTATGTAAAATCTTATGCTCATTCCAGTACGGACACTATGGCAATGTCATATGGCTCTGGATCAATTCCTAATTCAGTCACTAATATCATCAATAATAGAAGCAACAATACAAACAATGATAGAAATAATAATAAGAACAGCAGCAGCAACAGTAACAGTAACATTAACAATTGTGGCAACAACATTTCGTTGGTGAATAATTTAAATTCAAATGTGGGCACTTCTTCCATGGCAGCTCCAAATGTTGTTGAATCAAAATATAGCAATTACTTAAACTTACCAAACGCAATCTCAATGTCAACAACAGCAGCAGTATCGGCAACATTAACACCAACAACAACAACGGCACTCAACAACAAAAATCTACAAAATGGCAATCATTTGAATTTGAATTCCTCTTCATATACAGACGTAACATTTTCAAAAACTAACAACAATAATAATAACAACATCTATCACAATCGCAATAACAACACCAACAATAATAATAATAATTTTAATAATAACAATAATAATAACAATCTAAATAATGCAATAGTTACGACAACAAATCCCCTTAGACTTACAGTGAACAAAACTGTGGAACATTTTGGAACGTATCCGGATAAAACTTATAATTATATGGCAACAACAGTAACAACAACACCAACAATAACAACAACAACAATATCAAATCATACATCACATGTTTTATATTCGTTACCACCACCACTGCCGCCGCCACCACCACCACTACTGCCACCACCAACAACGCAATCGTCTGCACAACTCACTCCCCAACTCCTACCCATACCTTTATCCCAATTAACACAAACACAACAGCATTTGTTGCAACAACAACATCACTATTATCAACAACAGCAGCAGCATCATCATCATCATCATCATCATCATCCTCAACCTCATCCTCAACCTCATCCATCTTTATCGCAATTATCACAGAATCAGTGTCCATTTCAGTCAACACAAAAACACCAGCAACAGCAACATCACCATCAGCATAATCAAGAACATTCACAACAGCAGCAACAATTGCGCATGTATAATCAACAAAATGTCCATATAATGGCAGCAGATACACGGCCTCAAACGCCCGATTATATTAAATCATATCCAGTTATGGATACAACTGTGGCCAGTTCAGTTAAAGGTGAACCTGAACTTGATATTGGTAAGTCATAAAAGCCATTTCAACTATGACGTCTCTATAAAAAAGAAAGAAACATTTTGTGGCATCAACAAAACCCTTTATCGATCTAAATTTTCTAAAGGACTTTTTTAACCTAAACCAAATACAAGCTATTTGTAAACTTGAAAGTTTAATAAAGCTACGATCCAAGCTACAATCCATAAAGAATTTTATGGATTGTATTAGGCGATAAAATTCAAATCCAGATTCAATTTTATAAGAGGCGTGTCGAACAATTGCATCAAATTTCTCGAAATTCCAGAATTTGAACATTTTTATATGCCTTTTGGATTATAATGCCCCATAATTTTGACATTTGTTTTATAAATCAAATTACACGTCCATACGTTCTAATCTTTTCAATTTTTACTTATTTTTAATAAAATTCTTGATTTCCAATTGCGAATTTCTTTACATGACCTTCAACCAAAAATTTCTATTTCACAAAAAAAAGATTATGAAGTAGAAATTTTTATATGGAAAAATGTTCCATTTAAAAAAAAAAAAAGAAAAAAAACGAAATAATTCTCATTTAGTTTATAAACTTTTTCAAATGAGTCTTCATTTATATGAAAAATTTTCTTCAATTATAAATTTGCCTATTTTTTTGTACCTCTAAAGCTTAATCAAATTTATTTGACAAAGTCAAGAAAAACACAATTTTTTTATTCAAATCATTTAAACTTAAACTTCAATTTAAGTCAAAAGTCACAAGTCACAAGTCACATCGAAACAAATCAAGTTAATTTTTAAGTTAAGTCAACTTAAATTGTATGACTTGACACAGGCTTGGCCTGTTTCGTTGTCGATTTCATCATTTAATTTCAACAACATTTAAGAAAAGAAAGACAAAAAAAAATGGGCAAAAATGACAAAACTAAAGAATAAAATAAAACTTTAGATCAGAACAATTTTAGTTAAAGTCATACAAAAACGCTCAGAAATTAATTAAAAGAAGACAAAATAAAAACAAAAACAAAAGCAAGCAAGCAAACAAACGCCCTTTCCATATCAATTAAAAATTTGACCTTGAGTATTCAAATTTTATTTATGATTTCATTTCATTTCTTTTTTTTTTTTATGTTTCTTTTTTGTGTGTTTTTGTTGTTGCTGCTGATATATTTCTTAAAAATCAGGAAGAGAAAGAGAGACAGAGAAAATTGAAAAATAAAATGGGAATATTTCGCTTTTTTTTTGTTGTTGTTAAAACATTTATTTATTAATATGACGACAACAAAAAGTCAAACAAATAAAAAAAAAAACAATGCTTGTTGTGTTGTTAATACACGACAAAAGCAACAAGTGTCAATAAACTTTTTATAACCTTCATAGAACCGACCAAAAACAATAACAACAAAAAAAAAAAAACAAAAGAACAAAAAAGAAAAAATAAACAAATAAGGAAAAGAAGAGAGAGCAAAAAAAACTAACAAACGAGAAATGAAGTCGTACAGAAATTGTTTATATAGAAAATTTTACAAAATGAGAAAATTCTTCTAGCATTTTATCATAAATTTACTACGCTACGTTTACGCTACACTTATTTATTTAACATATAAACGTACTTAATTGAAAATAAAAGAAAAAAAAAAGTACTTTGTTGGTTTGGCCCTTCTTCTTTCTCTGGCATAACTTCTCATTGTGTAATCAAATCAACTAAAAAATGAAATTTCTAGATTTTTTAGGAGCCAGTTAACATTTTTTTTCTATTTTCAAAAAATTCTTGAAAAAATTATATATATAAAAAAAAAAAACCAAAAATAGAGCTCTCTGTTTTAAATATGACACTATTTCTCAAATTTCCTTTTAACAATTGTCTTTACAAGCCATCGAAAGTTATAAAATTTATAAAAATGTCAAAAATCTCTCAAACAGAAATTTTTCTATAAAATAAGTTTCTTTAAAGAAATTTGAAAAGTAATGATTATGAAACCAATCATTTTGATAAGAAGTTACTTCTAAACAAAGCTAAGTCCAATTTCCCTTAATCGTTAAGACGAAAATTTATTCACTGTTGCAACAAATCGAACACAAATTAAAGGTATCTCAATACTCAGAATTTCAAGAGAAGAAAGAAGATCATAAATAACGGATGATTTAAAGTAAAAATTGTTAAGCAAAATTTCCAGTGGTACCAACATTTGAATTGAAATTTTTTTTATTTAAAAAATGAACGCCATACAAATGAAAAAATTCTAAAGAAAATAATTTACTGAATCTAATTCCATAGAGAAAAACTTGATTCAAGTCTCAAATCATCAAATATTCTTCATTTTTTATTGCTAGCACATTTTTTTTCTTATTTAAATTTTGTTATGCCATGGGGGGGGGGGGGGTCCTGCATTTTATGTTGGCTTTAAATTTTAACTTGAACTTGAAGATTTGAAATTTTCGAGTTTTAAATGTTTCAATGTAAAATAAATTCATATAAATAACTTTTAGTGTGACATTGATTATAAAATTTCATTTATTATTGATTTTCAACTGAAAAGTTTGCAAAAATTCTTTTTCTTTAAATAAAACAACACAAAAAGAAAAAACAAAAGACAAAAAGGCGGAAGTTAATCATTTAAACTTTATTTTTACATTTATAGTTTTTTTGCTCTATGCTTTATCTTCTTCTTTCTACTTTTTGGCGTTTTTTTTTTTATTTAAATAAAATGATATAGAAACAACAACAATAACAATGAAAATCAAAATAAAACTGGTTTTTTTTTGGTTTTGTTTCTTTTGTATTTTTTTTTCCATTTAATAAAAATTAATAATATTTTAGAAATATTTTAATAATTGCAAAGAAAAGTTCATTGATTTATAAAAACAATAATAAAAATAATAATAATAATAAATAAGGATCTGATTAATTCCTGTTGTTATTGCTTTTATTGCTGCTGCTATTTAAACAAGAAATTGCGCCAAAAATTCAAAACAGGAAAGTTCAGAAAACTTTAATAAGGTTAATAATATGCCAAAACAACAACAACAACAACAACAACAACAACAAAAGAACAAACAAAACAAAACGATATTCAATTTATTTTAGATTGATATTTTTTAGCTTAATTTTTATTAATTAGAAAAATTCTGAAAATTTATTTTTTCATTTTCGTAATTTCTGTTTGTGTGATAAGAAAATTTTATACAATTTATTTAATAAAATCAAATTTATCCTTTATTTTTATTTAACTTTTTTATTACTACACCAAAAAAAAAAAAGGAATCAATCAATTAATTATTGGAAAATTGAATGATAATCGATTCACATTAACCATTTTTACAAAGATTCATTTCAGATAATTAGTTCAGTTCCAAGTGGCGGCTTTTTCTTTCTAGGCTATGAGCATTGTGTTGTGAAATTAGATCAAAAATTCAAACATCTAAAGTTGCCTACTTTTGGGCCCTAGTTTTGAACTTACAATTAACTTTTCTATAAATCGATTAATAAAGAAAGAAAGAGAAACGTAGAGAAAGAAAGAAAGAGAGAAGAGAGAGAGAGAGAGAGAGAGAGGGAGAAAGTAAGAGAATAAAAGGAAAAAGAAAAAGAAGTTAGATATCTAATGGAATCCATTTTCCATAGAGTTTATATTTCGAGACAGCAATTGGCCATTTAATTGAATGGTATCGTCTTATAAAAGGGAAAAGGGACAAAGGGACAAAGAATTCTTATGAGATGAAATAAAATTTTTTGGTTTATTAAATGTACCATAAACTTTTTGAAATAATTTCTTTTAAAATCTTAAAATTTCAACGACCCTCCAATAGATTTTTTTATCACGCAAATTATGGAAACTAAAAGTTCTGATGCCAAGTTTTGCTTCCTTCTTCATTCTTTGTTATTCTTTATTAGAAGTCAAACTTCTTCTTTCCCCTTTTTAAGTTCCATATTTTAAGAAGCTTAAAAGATCTACATGCATTTTTCTTTAAATTTGATCATTTCCATGAGTTTTAAATATAAAAACGTGCATTGTTGTTGTTTTGTGATAAAAATTATTTTTTACATTAGAATTTTCGTATTGAATTGGAAAATGTCCATCGATTATCAGCAAAAAAATGCTTAAAATTTGAATTTCTCTCTCTCTCTCTCTCTCTTTCTCTCTCTCTCTCTCTCTCTGAGAGAGTAAATTTTCTACTGAAATTTTTTCTTTCAATTTTTTTTTTCTTTTCTTTCACTTTTAAAGGTGAACTTAACATGAAACGAACTTTCGATTGTTGGCATTTGATCAAGTCAAAACTAAATAAAACAAAAAAAAAACTAATAATAATGAAAATAATAAGTTTCACTTTCGTTTTCATAAGGATTTTCCATTAAACTAAAAATTTCACTTTCAAAATTTAAAAAACTAAAAAAACCAAAAAAAAAAACAAACAATAACAGCAACAACAACAACAACAACAACAACAACAACAACGACAATAAGAAAAATAAAATTAAATAAGTGAAATGAAGAAGAAGAAGAAGAAGAAGAAAAATAGTGGTGGGTAAACAAATGACTTACAACATTTTTGATTTACTTTGGCTTTTTTTTTTTTTTGGAAAATTTTGTTAAAGTGCCATTGAGCATTGAGCCAAAAATCAAACTAAAATAGCTAACAAACAAACACATTAACCTTTTAATGGTAAACTGAAAAGATACAACAAGAAAGCAAAAACAAAAATTGAAAGAAAAATACAAAAAGCAAAAAAATAATAAATTGTAAAAAAATTGATAAAACAACTGAGAAATTCACGACGAAATTCATTTCCATAATAAAGAAGCGAACGAATGAATGAAATTGAGATTAAGTGAGTGTGAGTAAGGCAGTATGTGAGTGGTGCAGTGAGTGAGTGAGTGAGTGTTGATGGTGCATTTGATAAAAAAAAAAATAAAAATAAAAATAAAAATAATAGAAATAAAAAACACACAAATATTGTGACTGAAAAATCGAATCCATTAAAATAAAATTAATAGACTTTCTATTGTACACACTCACGCATTATAAACGTACACACACACACACACACACACACACACACACACACACACACACACACGCACACACACACGCACACACACAAATGTATGCATATGCATGCAATTAAAAATTTTGTATTTGATTCCCATAGAAATATTGTTGTTGTTGTGATTATTACTGTTGCCTTTCCCACCTTTTCTTCTTCTTCTTTAGATATTTCACCATTAAAATGTCGTTAATGGATTAATTTGTTTTTCATAATTTCTTAGATACCCTCAAACTTTCGTAATATTTTTTAGCCTCGATTTAATCTTGTTTTTTTTTTTTTTTTTTTTTTTTTGAAGATCTTTAATCTCCTTCTACAAGATCTTCTAAAGTGGAAAAGTAACGTCTTAATGACAAGCGATACAGAATTATTTATTTGCTTTTTTCGGTTCGAGTTTCGAGTTTCTCGATAATCCACATTTTGATTTTTTTGATAAATAGATTTACATAGACGACAAAGAAGAACTTTATTAAAAGTGCTTAGTTCAAATTGCCAAAATGACACTTAATGCTAAAAGAAAAATTTATAAATTTGATAAAGTTTTTAATGAAAATTTTTACCTAAAATTGTTGTCAAATTTGATTTCCTTCAGGCTCAATCTTTTAACGAATAAACATTTCTTTAGAGTAAAAACTTTTTTTTTTTTAATGAAAGAGCTTTTCTAGAAAGTCCGTGTGGAATAAAACCTAGCAGATGCTTAGAATAAGATTAGAGGAATTTGAGGACTCAACAAATCTTAACTAAAGCAATCAATTTAAAATTATTATTTTGTTCTGAATCGTTGAAAGTCATGCATTTAAGGATTCCAGCATTTTACAAATTTTAAAAATTATTTTATTGAAAATTTTTACACAAATCTGCACTGATCCAAATATGCATGCTACTCAAAGTGGTGAGGGATGATGATTGATGATGATCTCTTCATACAAGAAACATTTCTCAAATTGAAACCTTTTTCAATCTGACGTTTTTCGAATCATTTTCTTAATTTTTTTTTTTTATGAATTTTCTTCAATTAAATGAACAAAAATAAAGTACATCAACTAGGAAAGGCTTCCTGATACGATTTAAGCCTCTCTGTATGTCTGTCTGTCTGTCGGTCCCTCTAATATAAACTTGTTATAAAGCAACAGATCGCAATTGTTTTAAATATTTTAGTGAAATTTGGTACATGGATTTGTTGTCGCATCATATATGCGACCACGCCCCATATAAAGCCTTTCTTTAAAAAAGATCCTTACCTGGAAAACACTTACAATTTTAAACATATTTTAACCTAAGTTGTTGCTTAGTTGTTTATTACCATAAAAAACATGTATAACAAATTTGGTCCAAATTAGTCCACTTTTATGATCACTCACCATGTAACGCCTTTTTTCGATAATTTGTCATTAAATGGAAAAAAGGATTCAATTTTAAATATATTTTAGCAAATTTAGATACTGCCTTTTATTTTGACTTAAAAATTATGCGTATCAAGTTTGAACCAAATCGATCCATTTGTTAAAATCTTCTCTCATATAATGAACTTTTCAATTAATTGAAAAATTCAATTCAATTTTATTGACTTATAATTCTTTAAGTGGGCTTTAAATTACATTAAATAAAAATGGTGTAGGGTATTTAAGAGTCGGTCCCAATTAACTATAAAGGTCCTTCTTATTTTTACCTTTTTTCCTGTTTGAATTTATTTATCCAAAAAAAGTAATATTTATAAAAAAAGGAAAATTACAAAAATTACAAAGAAAATAGAAAGAGAAGAAAATAGAAAGAAAGAAAAGAAAATGAAACGAACAACATTTTACTAAATCGATTGCTGGCAAATAAATCATAAACGGCCACAAACCAAATGCAATGCAATACAACAAAAACATAAATCAAAATGCAAAATCAAATGAGTGCAATGAACGGAACAAGCGATTAAAGCAAAAACAACAGAAATTTGAACAAAAAAAAAATATACCAATAAAAAATAATGGAAAATGAATTGAAAAGCAAAAAGAAAAAAATAGAAAAAAAAAATACTAACACCAAACGTTTAATGACGTCTTTCTTTTTATTGTTGTTATTGTTATTTTGAGGTTTCTTTTTTGAAATTTTGCTTTGTTTGGTTTTGCTTTTTCTTTTTTCCTTTTTTTTTTTTTGTATTTTTGTTTTACGTTTACATTGACAATGAATAACTAAAACAACTAAACAAAACATCATTATCATCATCATTATTATAAATATGATCATTATAAATCATGATTATTATGCACATGCAGGCCAAATGCAACAACAAATTTTGTAAACTCTTTTTTCCACCATTTAAATTTATTTTGCTTTGCAATTTTTTTTTCGTTTTGGTTTGTTTATTATTATTTTTTTATTTTTTTGTTAAATGTTGCTCTCAGTGTATCAATGAAATAGTAACAATAATAATAACATGAAATCATGACAATAGCAGTAACAGCAGCAGCAACAATAACAACAACAGCAGTAGCAACAGCAACAGCAATTGCAACAAAATACAACAACAGCAGTAGCAACAGCAACAGCACACACACACCCTTCATTTGTTCATTTGTGTGTGTGCGTGCGTGTGTGTGTGTGTGTGTGTGTGTGTGTGTGTGTGTGTGTGTGTGTGTGTGTGTGTGTAACAATTTACAACACAAAAAACCAAAAGCAAAACAGAAATTAAAAAATCACAACAACAACAACAACAACAACAACAACCATAACAATCGTAACAACATAGCAACAGTTATAACAACGACAACAACAACATGACGTCTAAAAAGTAAAAAAAAATCAAAAAAAAAACAACAACAAACCGAATCGAATATCTATGACTAAATTTATTGGGTTCGCCATTAGCAATTTATATGCATGCATGCATGCATAGTGTAGTGTGCAAGTGTGTGTAAGTGTTTGTATCTTTGCTTTATTGTATATTGTTTTGTTATTGTTATTGTTATTGTTATTGTTACTATTTTTTTTTACTTTTCTATTAAGCGCCATGCAATGACAACTAAGTCAACTCGAAGTAAATATCTAAGTGAATGTTTGTTTCTTTAATTTGCTTTACTTTGCTTTGCTTTGCTTTGTTGTTGTTGTTGTTGTTGTTGTTGTTGTTATATTGTGCCATTAATGTTAATTAAATTATTATTAAAATTATTATTATGCATAAGTTGTACATATTAAATGTAACTAAATCACTTACAAAATCTTTTCATTCATTCAATCATTCAGTTACTTAGTTAATCAATACGTTAGTCCATCAGTTCGTCAGTCCGTCACAAAATATAAAATGCAATAATTTGCATTGCAATCTACATAATTTTCAGTTGAATGATAATAATAATAATAATAATAATAATAATAATAATAATAATGATTTTGATAATGATCATTACATATGTAAATAATTTATACAATACCTGGCTAATATGCTAAATATAAAATGTTAGTTGTTGTTGTTGTTGCTGTTACTAACTCCATACTGTTTTGCCGGCCATTGATCTTTTTCTTAACAAAAAATGAAATAATTACAAAAAAAAAAAAAAACAACACAATGCAATAAGCGGCCTATAGCCCACACTTAAATCATCTAACTCACTCACTCATTCATTCATTCATTCATTCCGTCACTCATTCACACTCTGTCAACAATGAATTGTAATGAGCGCCAAATGCCAATGAACTAACTTGTTAAACTTGTTAAACATTTAACAGTGAAATCTAATTACAGTTTGTATGCGTAATGCATCAATCTATTAGTTCATATTAGTTCATGGTGTTATTGTTATTGTTATTGTTATTATTATTGTTATTATTATTGTTATTCCCAAAAGTTATACAGCAAAATTGTGCATGACAATTGAGTTGAAATATTATAAATTTATTTCACTAATCAACCATTTTGTGTTATAGTTTTATTATGGAAAAATAGAAAAAAAAACTTCTTTATATTTAAATAAAGTCAAATCTTGGATAGCCACTACTAATCCACAGTTTAATATTGTAAAATTTTTGGATAGATATTTTATAATAAATGTCTTAAGATTTAGGCAAAATTATAACTTACTATTTTTTTATAGATTTTGAATTATCAGCAAAAAAAAGTAAAATTTTTATATGAAAATCTAAAGTAGAATTGTGGGCGTGTTCTTTGATCGATTCGCACCAAGTGCAATGCCAACCCACGTGCAAACACTTGCAATAATTCTGCCAAATCTGAGCTTGATATATCAAATTTTATGATCAGGGGAATAATTACAACAGACAGACGAAGGAGTGTACTGACAGAAAGATCAAAATTTCATGCTAAACAAAAGTATAAATACTTTATAGGGTCTCCAACACTACCTTCTAGGCTTTACAAACGTAATGACAAAGTACTCGGCATGCTGATTGTAAAAATGTAAAAAGTTTTTAAATGGACCCAGCGCTTATTGTGCCCAACAATTTAGAAAGATTTTCTGAATAAAATTTGAGTTTGTGATTCGTTCTATTCCCTCATTGTTCATTTGAAAGTTTCACAAGTTGGTGGCATTTCCTTCAAAATTGCATAAGTGAACCTTATTAAATATTGGTTTAGAATTAGCTTTGGATCGCTTTTCTAATTGCTTTCCATGGACTCATAATTATTTATAATTATTATTTATAAGTAATATTTATATTTATAATATTTATAATTAATATTTATAATTATAATTATATAATAATTTATAATTATAATTAATAAATATAAATTATAATTAATTGTAATTAATTTATAAAAATAATTTATAATTATAATTATATTATTATTTATAATTATAATTATATAATAATTTATAATTATAATTAATAAATATAAATTATAATTAATTGTAATTAATTTATAAAAATAATTTATAATTATAATTAATTAATATAAATTATACTTAATTGTAATTAATTTATAAAAATAATTTATAATTATAATGTATACTTATAATTATTTATAATTAACGCTTATAATTAATATTATTAATTTTAATTTTTATGTTTATTATTAAGTATTTATAATTATTATTTATAATTAATATTTATAATTATAATTATATAATAATTTATAATTATAATTAATTATAATTAATAAATATAAATTATAATTAATTGTAATTAATTTATAAAAATAATTTATAATTATAATTATATTATAATGTATAATTATAATTATTTATAATTAATACTTATAATTAATATTATTAATTTTTTTATGTTTATTATTAATTATTTATAATTAATATATTGAAAAAAATTCACAATTTGGAATATTTGGTTTAGTGAAAATTAATGAAAAGTAATCGTTCGACATACGTCATTCAAATTGATATCTAATCGTATGAAAATTATTGGAATGGAACGCTTTTCTATTAATAATTTTATCTGAAAATCATTGTTTCCAAATTTTTTTTTCTTTTTGATTTGTTAATCATTTGAGATGAAGTTGTGCCTTCAACAAAGGCCTTTGCCTTTCTATTGGATAGCCATGCGCTCACTACAAGTCCATTTGGTCCAGACAAAATCTGAAATATAATTGAAATTTAATTATTTTGTGAAAGGCGACTCCTCCCGGATTAGAAGTTTTTTGTGAAACTTTAAAAGAAAAAATCAAAATAATTTTACGCAAAATCATTAATCTTTTCTAAATTGTATTTTTGCCATTTCATTCATGGATTGCCTGCTTTTATTTTTCTTTTTTTTTATTTGTATATTTCCTTTTTTGGTACAATTTTGTAGTTTAAAGTGAAAGCATAAATTCACTTATAATTTTACTTTCCTTTGCATTTATTTAAAAAAAAAAAAACTGAAAAAAATCAAAAAAAAAATTATTAAAATTGTTGATTTTTCATGTACATTTTGCCAAGAGCCAGGTTTCAAAATAGATTATAATTCTATTCCATCAAAAGTTTATCATTTTATCACGCGCTATATTTATATTTGTATCACTTGCTCAATCAACTGACCAATGAACTATTGATGGATGACATCATTGAGCTGTTAATTTTGTGGAGTTCGCTTAAGACTGAGTTTTTATAACAATTTAACTCGTGAACTTAATTTAAATCAAAGATCTTCTGCTTTTATAAATGACTGACAATAAAAATTGGTTAAATTTTTTAATAATGTTATATCAACAACTTGTAGAAGATCTTGCCATTTTATTTGCGAATGATAATAAAATGGGAAAATCTGTAATATAAATTTATGGAGCTAAACAATCCTGATTAAAAGTCTTCACCTAAAAGATCTATTAAAGGAAAACCGAGAAGATCAATTAAACAAAATTCGAACAAAGAAGAGCAACACCCTCTTTTCTCTCTTGCGCTCTCTCAAAAACCTATTTAGAAATGTTTAGAAATTGTTGGAGAAAAACCTCAAAATGTCCAAGATCAAAAATTTTACTCCAATAATTCATGTTCATAATTTTATGCGAATTGTAGCTGTAATTTATTTCTATAAAGATTTCTAGGTTTCATTTATGACCAAAATCCATTATTTAAGTTTAGGAAACTTAAAAGATTAATAAGAATATAAAAAAATTAGGAAAATCTAATTTTTATGTTATTTTTTATACAATTTGCCTAAATTCATTCGTTTCAACGCATGCATTGCCAATGGATCTGGCAATAATATAAAATTTTCAATATAACAAAAGAGACAAAAAAAAGAGTAAAGTAAAACATTAAAGAAGCATGTACTCGATCGAATTTTACAAGAAGAAGAAAATATTTAAAAAAATAAGACAAAATAAAAACAGAAAAATACAAGAAACACTGTAAATATAACAATTTCATTTTATGCTTATAAACACACACACACATACTCAAACAAATGCATAGAGTAGAAATATTAGTGACTTTCCAGTTATTATATAACGCATGCGGTACGAAAAGTCTGAGAAAAGAAACAAAAACATTTTCAAGTTCACGCATAACAACTAAAGAAATGTACAAACAACAACAACAGAAAATGTAGCAGCAATAACAACAACAACTAGGAATAGTAATAGTAGTTATATAGTCAACAATCAACTTTAGTTAAGCAGCAACTTTCTTTGTGTTTGTGCAACAACAACAACAACAACAACAACAATAATAATAATAATAATAATCAACTCGAAAAAAGAAAGACTTTCTTTCTTTCGAAGAGCCAAACCCGGAGCACAAAATGTAGCAAGCGAAGTAAAAAAGGAACCCAGAGAGAGAGAGAACAGAAGAAGAAGAAGAGTTAGAGTAAGATGTACAGGGTTGAGAGGGAGAGAAAGTAAAACTTTCTTTTTCAATATAACCAACATAATGTTTTCGTTTACACATTTCAATTTTTTAAACATTTCTTCACTCTTTCTTTAAACTCTCCTCTAAAGAAATAGTTTATATATATAAATAAATATATGTATGTATGTATGTATGCGTATGTGTGTATTTGGTTTAGCACTTTATAATTCTTTTTCAACTTTCTTCGTTTCATATTTATCGATGGCTGAGTGTCTCAGCCAGCAAAATTTTCAACACATAAATGAGAAATCAGGCATCATCAGTTGATTCGCTTAGAATGAAAAATGTGTAAAATGGGAGAATGGGAGAATGGGAGAATGAATTTATTACATGCTCATATTAAAAATCAGGTTTCTTTATCTTTTCTTTTTTCTTGTCTTTTTTACATTTCGTTTTTTTTCTGTTGTGTTTATTTTGGTGAAAGTTATGTAACATCGTGTTCTATGAAGAATATTTTTAGTTTTTAGTTTTCATGTTTCTCTACACAACTTTCTTCTTACTTTATTTATTTTATTTGTATTTTTTCTTACTGCTTTGTATTAAAAAATTGAGGCATCCATACTTTACTACAATAACAACTAAATATAAGAGAGAAAAAAAATTAGTAAATGTCACTTTGTATGATAAGAAAATAACTATTGAGAGAGGGATAATTTTAAATGAAAGAAACTTCTATGGAATTTTACAGAGTTGTGTATCAATTCAATGTTTCTAATAAAAAAAAATTTTTTTTGTATTACTTTCAGAATTTGATGGTACAACTGTATTGTGTCGTGTTTGCGGTGATAAGGCCTCTGGCTTCCATTATGGCGTCCATTCCTGTGAAGGTTGTAAGGTGAGTTTTCCTTCTAGCACTAAAAATTTCTTATGTTCTTCGAAATTCTATTTAAATTGTTATTAGTTCATATGGAAGTGGAAAAAAAATGAAGGCCAAGGTATCATTTATTTGTAATCAAAGCAATAAACTTTGGCAATGAACTCAATCAATTATAATTAGTATTCAATATATTTGGAAATGATTTAGATCTTTTTACGATTTGGAAACTGTTTGCCTACTTTTTAGTACCCTCAGTACTTTTCCATAAAAAGATCTGCTAATTCTTAAAATCCTTCCTTTAAAGGGATAATTCCATTTACAATAACAATTTACATTATATTAAAAAATTTATTGAAAAAATGCGCCAAACTTTATTTATTAGAGAAATTTTGTAATACAAAAATTCCCAATTTTCCTATATGAGTTCTCACTTTTCGCATATCGGACTTAACCTAACAAAATGAAAAATCTTTGTCAATTGTAAATATAACAGAAATTGTTAATAATTTAATTTATCAAAATCGAAATAATATCAAATAAATTTTATTCAAAGACCTGTAAGTTTCGAAGTTTTTGAGTCCAGTCCTTAAACTCTACACTTTAAAATTTTTTATCTTCATTTACTTGAATTTACTCTTATTTTCATAATAAAATTATATAGAATTTTTAAGTTTTCCATTGTACTTGTTAACTTTGTTGTTTAAAAGACAATTTCATTGAGCCCACGGTATGAATATCAATTTGGCTTCGACATCGGATTTGTAGATTGATTTTCATTTCCCTTATTATTATTATTATTAATTTATTAATCTTTCATTGTTTATGATAATCATGTGTAACTCTATTTATAATAAATATCTAAATAAATAATTAAAATACGATCTACAGTAGTTTCAACCTTGACAAAATAGTTTGCCCCATTCTCTTAGATATTTTATTTAATCTCATTTTGCTCTTATAATAATTATGCCTAAATGTAGTAATTTATTGTTGGTAAATGAAAGCATATTTTGTGAGGTTTGTGACAAAGATCGCGACGTCCTTGAATTCGTTGAATAATATGAAAATGCCTTTTTGTTGCTATTGTTACTTGAGGCTTCTTATTTGTCACGTTGTACAGAAAACATACTTTTCATTTCTATCTTAGTACATTTTTGTTTTTTATAGTTGTTCTTTCAGTTATCTTTTTTGTTTTTTTGTTTCAAAACTATAACGCACTTAATCTTTAAAAATGTTTATTATTAAATCTCTGCCATTAAATGTTATTGTATTTCTATTCGGTTTCTATATCTGATTCACTCATATGCTCGCCTTTAGAGTTTCTTCTTCTTCCCTATCACTTATATCCCTCTTTCTATTTTCTCTCTCATTTCTATTGCTTAATATGGTTTGTCGTTTATAGTTTTTCGTTTTCGTTTTTCTTTACTTTCTTTTTTTCTTTTTTTTTTTTTTTTTTGAGCTTTTCGTATTTATGTATTTTACCTGAAATCTTTGTTTTTTGAGTTGAAGCCAAAACCCCTAAATTCACTAATCATTGTTTGTGTCTGATATAAAATAAAACCAGAACTATTAAAATTATTGTTGAAAGCAGAAGGAAAAAAATTTAAAAAAAAATCCAAACAGCAAAATTAAAACAATAAAACAAAGTAACAAACCAAAAAATATAAAATACAAAACCTTCTTCTGCTCAAGTTCAAGGTTAAGTAAATATATAACATATATGATCTTCTCCGTCTCTATCTCTGTTTTTCTCTTTCTCTCTTTCTTTCTCGTTTTCTTTCTTTATCGCTGGTTATGGTTTTTTTTTTTACTTTTTTTTTTTGTATGTTTTTTGACTTACACTCGTCTATTGTGTCCGCCTTTTTCTTTAAAGCTTATCGCTTTAGATTTATTTGTATTCGTGTCGATTAAACCAGTTTAACTTTAACTCTATTTTGACGATCTTATAAATCAAGCAATTTCTACTATGTACACGATATTTTATCGCATAATAATATTCATAGTGAATGTAAATATATAAATATATTATTTTGTTTATATCGATAAATGTTGAAATTATATTGATATTTTTATATCAAATTCTTAATTAAGGCAGAAGTAAGGTCCCTAAAAAAACCACTGATGTTCTTCTATTTGTGGTTTTTGCATTACAAAATTTAAGAATTCTTTCAAAATATGCCCTTTGCCATTGCGTAATAAAAATCGGAAAAACATGACCCCTTTAATCCTACAAAGAGGCATTCGATACTAGACCCAAATACGCGAACTAAAGTAGAAAAAGTAAATGGCCCTTCTAACACTAAAAATTTAGAAAAGTAAAATTGATTTTATAATATTGATTTAGAAGAGTCACCGTCTTAACTTTGCTTTAATGCTAAGATCTAACTTCCTATAAATTCCGTAGTATATAATTTTTTCTCATAATCTTCAAGTAAGCCGGCAAATAATTGTCAGTAAAAGTTTTCGCGAAACTATTTCTAAGAAAAAAGTCCTAGTAAGTTTTATTAGTAAGTTTTTCTAAAAAAAGTTCATGATTGGTTTAGATACTAAAATCAAGCAATTTTCTAGCCGTTTGCATACATTTTAAAAAGTTTAACAATTGACATAAAGAATTTTTAAAACATTGATCAGCATAAAGCGAGCCATGTTTTCTTTTAGTGAGATAAATAGTCTAGGATTCATTACAATTTGTATTCAAATATCTTTTAATGGAAATCGAGTCTCTGTAATAAGTTGATCCAAAATTTTTAGATTACTTGTAAAGTATTTATTTACTTTTACAAGAATTACCCACAAATAAATTATCGCCCGTAATGTTTGAGCAAACTTCACTTTGTACCTCTAGCAAAAGTTCAAATTCGCAATTTAAACCAGAATTGTAAAGTTTTCTTATAAGAAGAAAGCAAAATTGCACTTAAACAATGAAAGCAACAACAGCGGCTCTTAGTAATATTGAAAAAAAGCGATGAGTATACCCACACTTATGCATGATATGCATAGTGCGCATATACAAATGTATGCATTAATGTATGAATGTATTTTTCTGTTCCCTACTACTGCTACATCGGTAATTGACCCAGCCAAGTGATGTGAATGAACTTGTTCAATGTCAACACGTTGGATTCTTAGCGTACACTACCACACCACACCACGCTACACCATACAACACAACTCAACAGAACACAACACAAAGCAAAGCAAAGCAACACAACACAAAACAAAGCAACGCATCACAAAGGGAGCAGCAACAACGAATAACGACAACCACAACAGTAGAAACTGCACTCGGCTCGCTAATACTGCAATAAATAAATAACAACTAGAAGTTGTATGTAAGTTGGTGTTTATATAGTAAAAGAAGAAGAAAAATTGCGAATACACGAATAATATTCACGAAAGTTATTTGCGCGCAATGTTAAATCCGAAGTAAATTGTAAGGGTAGAGTGTGCAGCGCAATAGAGAGAGAGAGAGAACATATGCGTTTGTTCTGTATTCTACAAAACATTTTTTTCTCTTCTTTCATCTCACTTTCTCTCATATAACACTTCTGAGTAATCCGCAGCATTTTCTATTGGATTAATTGAAATTTTGTCTTGTCAATCAAGCATTATCAGACAAAATTCTATTCATATTGAGAAATTTGAAAGCAAAACTTTTTTTTGATTATATTTTAAAATTTTTCATTTGTATATAGAAATTTTAGACTTTTATTTTTTATAAAAAACAGATGTTTACGAAATCTTGGCTCATGGAAAATTTAATGAAAAATGTATTTTTGAATTTCAAGCATTTAAGAAATTTGTCAATCCTTTAGTGAAATCGTATTGTTAAAGTTTCATGATCAGATTTACTTAAATATCTTGCTTAATCAAAAATTTCAAGGTTAAATAGCATTTTATTATTTGTTAGATAATTGTTAGTACATTAAAAGACGTGGATGCCATCGTATGCTTAATTTATATGCTGTAGAATATTTATTGCAAATTACAGTTACGTAGCGTCAATCTTTTAGTTTTTTCTAATTTGTTTTGTTTTGTTTTTGATGGGACTGATGTGAACGAGATATCGTAAATATTTAATTATCTTGTTAAATTAATAATACATAACAAAATGTAAAATGATAAGAAGAAGACTATAGTAGAGTAGAAAAGAGAGACTCTGTAGAATATTATTTACCTGGATATTAAGGCAATAAAAGAAAGACGAAAACTGCACATGCTATAACTAAAACACCAAAATTTTACGTTGCCTCTCTTTTTCGCTCTCTCTTTGTTGGAAAGAGAAAAAGATGGTCCCTGCAAACTTCCACTCTCTCTTTCTCATCGCGTCACAATATTGTGTGTGTATATGATGGCATTTGCTTATGCATGGTGCTTAAAAGTTGAATGAACTAAAGTGCACTTGAAACCTCCTGACACAAACTAACAATTCATTTATATATATATTTTCAAATATGCCCACACTTGGGCATATATATACATGCATATATGTGTATGTGTATAATGGCAATAATCAGTTTGAATTCTCGTTCTCATTGTCGTTTGTATTCTCATCATCGTAACGTCATCAGTTTATGTAGAATGTTCTTTGCATTACTTTTTGCTTTACCTTTTCTTTTGAGATTTGTTATTTGCTTTTTTTGGACAATGGTTTCACGTTTGCCATTTTATTTTCACATTATATCAATTTTTCCGTTTTCCATGAACAAACAAGAAAAAAAACCAAAAACAGATAACTGAAGGTAACGAAAGAAAAATAGAAAATGATGAAATTGCGAAAAAGGCCAAAAAGGGCAAAGGCTCATGTATTTCTCCTGTTAAGAAAGCAGCAAGCGCCTGTTTTCCATTTTATATATTACATTATCTATAAATATACATATGTGTGCGAATATATGTGAATATATTGTGCTATACTATGAACATAGTACAATGCACTCGACCATTTAGGTTAACGACCTTAAATTGCTCTATTTAGGTTAAGACCATGCTATCCATCTCCATACTGCTTTGGTTGCTTATACATTTTTTTGCTTGCTTAATGCAAAAAATAAGTACACACAGAACACAAAGAAAACAAATATTAACGAACGACTGCACAAATGAACGAACGATTGCACAACAACAAAACAAACGCATATCGAATGCATATGAAAAAACAAGAGCAAATCCATATGAAATAGAATAAATTGAGCGAGTTTGCAAAAAATGTTACTCGCATTTATAAAATAAATAAGCGCGAATGCCTCTCTTTCTCTCTCTCAGTTTGTGTGTGTAAACAGAAATTTGACAAATTCTCCCTGTTTCAAGCGATATTAAAGTGTTATACAGCAGCGACTTAATGCAAAAATAAAAACGACCGTGTGTAATTTCTTGCAAAAAACTTTAGAAGGAAGTATTATATTTACCTAACTACTTCCCTCTCTTTCTCTCAACTTAATGCAAGGTTATTGTTCTCAATTTATTATTGAGCTAGCTTTGCCTGCCTCATTCTCTTGCTCTCTCACGACTTTTTTTACTTTTTAAATGTAGCAATAATGTGTAGTTTGTGTAGCAATCATTTTTATGACTTTTATTTATTTTATTACAAAATTTTATAGCCTATTTTCAGGTGTTAATAAAGCTCTGCTAACAACTCTGTTAATTTATTTGCTAAATTTACTAAATCTGCAAAGTATGCTACACAATTTCATTTGCCACAACTATTTTCATTCATTTCATACTTTTTTTTTTGGCATTTTTCTTTATGCTACTTGCTCCTTATCGATATTGCTGGATTTTAAATTAGTTTTGCATTTCATGCAATCTCTTCATCTCATTTACATGTAATTATTATGAACATCATATATACATTTGTATATATATATATATATATTTTTTTTTTTGGGTGTATGTGTGAGTGTCAGTGTGAGTGTGAGTGTGAATGTGAATTGTTAAGTGTGTATATGTATAATCAAAATATATTTGTGACGTCAATGACGCATAGCAATTTCTAGAAGAGCAAAAACGAAAATATCCATATAATGTAATAATTATACGGATTTACGTGTATATGTATATGTATATGTATATGTATATGTGTATGTATGTGTGTGTATATGCGTATTATTGAATGATTGTTTGGTTTTATGTATATTATTTGCTTTCTTGTTGAGCTCGTTATAATGTAACGTACAAGTACGAAGTTGAATGCATTGTAATTGGGTTGAGGTAAAATATATTGATGATAAAAAATAAAAATAATATGAATAATAAAAATAGCAATAACAAAATAATAAAATAATAAAACAATAAGAACAATAGCATCATCATTTCTTACATAAATATATGCACACATACGCACTCACATCCACAACCATTTACAAATAATACGTATAATTATTAACAATGAAATTATTACTTTGTTTTCTCTGTTTCCTCCCCCCCCCCCCCCCCCCCCCAACCTTTTTTTGTTGTTTTTATATGCAATAACAGAAAGTAAATATGTATATGTTGTGGCAAAGTGTACGCGATGACCATCAATTCCAAAAGTAAAGTGAAGACCGTTTGATTGAAGTTTTTGCTCTTTATAAATTTTCTTGATTTTTCCTTCTTTACTTTTTATGTGGCTTTTTAAATTTATTTAATCATAGATTTGTCAAAACTTTACATATACAGACTGTGATGATCATTTTCAAAATTCAGGTGCAAAAAAAAAATGATTAAAACTTAAGTTAAGTTAAGCTACAGTTGTTGTTGGACTTACATTGGACTTACATTCCACTTGAAGTTTATTGATATAATCCATCAGATATTTTTGTGTAATCTATTTATTTCCTTGATTAATTTAAATTTCTTAAAAATTTCTTGCTAGAAAATTTCACAATAATTGTTGCATGCGCGCATGCATGAAAATTAATTAGATTTAACTGGATAATTTCCTTCAAAGGCCATTAGAATTTCGATAGATAGTTCGATAAAGAAAGAGAGAAAATTTAATCGTTATAATTTCTATGTGGAATAAATTCACAGAATATATTTATTTATTTAATCTATTTGAAATTATTAAAGAAAATTCATAATTTTATTTTTCCTTATAAAAATCTTTAAATCTGTAACATTGGAAGCTCATTTTATTAAGTAATTTCTTATAGATAAATCAATAAATGATAAAAATTTGTAACTACAGTAAATTTTACCTCTCTTAAGAAAGTTTTAAAATAAAAAAAAAAAAATTTTTTTTTTACCCAAAAAAATCTTCAGAAAAAATTTTAACATTTTAATTGGTACCAGGATTTTAAAAACCTCTTGCTATCTACTTGCTTTTCAAATCTCACCAAAAAGCATGTTAAAATGTCAAAATTATCTTAAAGATTTTGTTGCGCAATTTCCCTATAAAAACGCAAAAATTTTTAAAACTTTCCATGGATCATTTGCTCGTTTTATTTTTAAAACTTTAAAATGATTTATTTTATTAGATATTTATAGATATTTGAAGGTTTAAAATAATTTTTGAAAAAAGGCCAATTTCTTAAATCAAGTTATACAGTACAGTACAGTACAGTACAGTACGGTTAGTGTTTTACATGCATACCTGCCTGGAAGGCTCAAATGCATGGTATAAACATACTTATGATCGCTAGCGTTGGTAGACATGTCACAAAGTGCATGCCACTATTGCACCTCATCTAGTTAGCTTAATCCTTGGTGTAAGAATTCGGGGCCTTCTTAAAACCCTTTGGCTTAGATTAGATTAGCCCGATAAGCCTACCCAGCTAGCCATTTTATTCGGGAAATGGCACCCTGCTCGACAAAACTATAATAGTGGGTATAAACATAATAGGTCGAGCTACGTCCGCGACATGGACACCACAGCCCCCACGAAGCCAGCTCCAACATCACCACATGGGCAAATATGAAACTGGTGATCCCGTGGTACCAAATTAAATCTTTGGATCTGATCTCGTGAACTCATGATGCCCAATGATGGATATGGATCAGAAACCATCTCATGAGCCACTCCCAATTGACCAGGTGCTTCTCGGGATTGGTCGCCCCCAATCAAGTTATACAAATTAATTTATTTGAAATTAAATTAAAATCGAATTTTCAAAAATTACAATTAAATGCCATTTACTGAGAACATTTTTTCTTATTAGCCGTTTAAACCTTCATCTAGTTTTTATTTTTATTATTCTATGACTTTTTCTTTTACTTTTAAATTTTGTCCTTGTTTTATTTTTTATTTTTTTTTATTTTATTTTCTTGTTTACTTGCTTTTTTTTTCCATTGTAATAAAATAATTTTCTTAAACTAAATTAATCACACGCTCCATACTCACAAAATATCAGAATTATGATGATGGAGAAACCTTCAAATTATTCAATTATTGTTGTGGCATTTTCGGCAAATTATTTAATATGCATTAACGAAATTAATATTTCATTCCATTCAATCAGCAAGCAAATGGTACCTTTTTCTTTAATTTATTGATTAATTTTTTTTTTTATTATTTTTCTTTCTTTTTTATTTATTTATTTTTTATTTATATTTATTTATATATGAAAAATTATATTCGTGCGATATTGCATTTTGAAAAAGTTTGTTATTTGTTGAAGGTGGTTTGTTTGTGCTTCTCCCTCTCCCTCTTCCTCTTCCTCTTCTTCTTCTTCTTCTTCTTCTTCTTATTGTTATTGCTATTGTATTGTGTGTAAATGTAGTGTATTTTTTTTTTATATTAGCTGCCGTTTTATTATCATTATTGTTGGTGCTCTTGTTGTTGCTCTTCTTGTTACTCTTGTTAATCTTGTTGTTGTTGTTGTTGTTGCTGCTGCTGCTGCTGCTGCTGTACTTGTGCTTTGTTTTTTATTTTTACTCATTTCGTATATTTACGTTATTTTACTTATTGTAATGTTGCCCTGCATGTGCCTATCTCTGATTCTCTGTGTGTGCGTGTGTGTGTGTGTGTGTGTCGGTGTGCATGTTTATTCTGTAACTAGGGCGAGGGCAGAGTGCAATGAACTGTATTTTCTGTTTATACATTTATATATTTTTTGCATTTGTATTCGTGTCCATTTTATTATTATTCATATTTGTGTTTTTTTTTGCTAAAGCAAAACCAAAACCAAAACCAAAACCAAAACCAAAACCAATCAAAAGCTAAATGTTTGTATTGAAAAACTAATGCATGTGCAATATTTGTGGTGTGTAGGAGAACTCAGACAGTCAGGCAAATATTAATGGTTAATGAGGAAGGGAAGAAAAGAGCAAAAATTAAAAAAAAAAATTGAGTCTTTTAAATTTAAATTATATTTTGTAAATTATTCAAAAAATTGTGCATTTCATTTGGAAAATTTATTGATTTTGTGAGAGCATACTTCAAATAAATGAATCTTAATAAAGTTTAAATATGAGATTTGTTATATTTTAAAAATTTATTGCCCAAAAAGATCAAACATTTTATAATTAAAGAACTAAATTTTTAAAATTAGAAAATGATAATAGAAAATTGTAACAAATCTCATTCAGGCTTTTCTTTAGATTTTCATTTCTTAAGTATATAATACTTATTTTAATTTAAAGTAGTTAATTTAGTTGATTTTATAACTTAGAAATAATAAATTGGGGATTTTAATTCCTTCCAACTTAAATCAGGGATGAATTTTTCTTGGCGTGTTTTAATAAGCAACTCTGGCCTGCATATTCAAAAAAAAATTTCAATATTTTCTTTTAAATTGAATGTTGAACTTTAAAAGATTTGTACTTCCTTTTTGGGTGCAACCGGTCTCGAGAAGCACCTGCTTAACTGGGAATGGCTCATGAAATGGTCGTTGATGATGCCGGCCATCAGGGGACATCACGAGTCACGAGTTTCGACCAAAGATTTCATTTGGTACCACGGATTTACCAGTTTTGATTGGTGCTATTGTGGTTGCTTTAGGGGCTGGAGGGGGGGGGGGGTGGGGGGTGGTTGTGATGCCCATATCGCGGACGCTGCTCGTTCAAACATATATATGCTTGTGGTGTAGGGTCCCATTTTCAGAATGAAATAGGTAGCTGTGTAGGCTTATTAAGCTAACCAAACTAAGCCCCTGGAGTAATTGAAAGGCTCCGAATCTAGATAACAAAATTTAAGTCATGTATATGAGGTACAAAGCAGACTTTAAATTGGAAGCTTGTCGTGACGGTAGCATGCACCCTACGTGACATGCGGTTAAGCCTTCCCTTACTCACTACACTGTTCTTCCTTTTTGAGTGACAAAAAAATTTTATCTTCAAAACGAGCAAACTTACGATTTAAGTTGATTCAAAAGAATCTCCACTAAAATATTTCAATAAAAATTATTCTGTCTCATAAGCAAAGCATTTCTTCTTGTAAAAGGTCAGCAATCTATTTGGGAAAAAAGCCTTAAGATTTCATCAATTACAAAAAAAGTTTTAATGTTACTATTTTTTTTTAAAAAAAATTTCTAAGACAAACAGGCAAATTTTCTAGTGAATGAACTTTTTACATTAAGTAGCCGCCATAAGTTCATGTTACATTTAAATATTCTATTTTTTACCTTATACCATTTTCCTTATACGTTTTTCCTTTGTCTATTAAATGGGCATGATAATAAAGACATTCATTTAAAATAATTTTGCCTTTAGCTTTCTTTTGTTTTTGGTTATTTTTGTTTATTTATTTATTTTTTTTTTGTTCTACTTTTTTTATTTTTACTTTGTAATTTGAGTTTGGGCATTATTGTACTTCTTTTGTTGTGCGCCTATTTTGAGTATTGATAACCATCAATTGGGATGAAAATCTTAGCCACGACCACTGGAATTGCTTATGAAGTAATAACAAAGCAATAAAATATAAACCTCTGCTGCTTTTTTATGTGAGGCGGCATACATTTATTTATAAAATGAAATCATGTCACATAGATCTGGCAACCCTGTCAAACGATTTTTCTTGGTTAATTGTTAAATTTTTAGTACATAAAATTTTAATGGTTTTGAATGGCAATGAAATCAATTCAAATTTAAGAAACTTGAAATTATTCGAACTTTTAAAATTTTTTTCAAGTAAATTGCCACAACATTAACGCAAAATAATATTTGAAATAATTTGATCTAAAAAAAAAAAAAAATTAAAAAAAATATGGCCGTATTTAGATTTATTAATGTTTAAAAAAAATAGAATTAGTTGAGTGGACTGAGATCAGCCATTTAAAATTAATCTAGCAAAATTATGTAAATCATATTTTGTAAAGAGCCTTGCAATTTATTTTTATTGGTAAAAAGCTACCTCTAACAAATAATTCGTCGCCACATTATTCAATTATTAAGGCATATAAATCAATAACTCAAAACAGTAAGCCGCTTAAAGCGGCCACTTATTGAGTTACATAATAATTTCATATAGAAAAAGTTTCTTTGTCACTCTAAAGCTTTGACTGGGTTGTTTAGTTGAATGTTGATTGTTACTTGCTGCCTACAACTTTAAGCAAAACTATAAATAAAAATAAAAAATTTTATAGAAAAAAAAAATGGAAAAAACTCATAAAAAAATAATCATAATAATAATTTTTATTTAAAGCACAAAAAAAAATAAATTAAAAATGGAAAAAAAAAACGACTGCAGTAAGTTATTCCAATTGCAACTATTGCTATTTGTTGCTTGTTGTTGTTTGTTGTTGTAACTATTTTTGTGCACAATTTACCATAACATTTACACAATATGATTAATATAAAATAGTTTCAACGATAGATATTTATTTGTATCCAAGGCAGTAAAACAAAAGCAAAATGTACAAGAAAATCAAAAAAAAAAAAAAAAAAAAAGTAAAAAAATCACAGCGCAATTTAGATTGAAAGGATTTTTTTTTTTTGGTTTTTTTCTGGTTTTTGTGTTTTATTTAAAAAGAAAAAAGAAAAATTTATATAATGATTTTTTTCTCTCTTTTTGAAATAATTTTTTTTCATATTTTCTGTTTTCTCTTTGCCCAAACTCAGTGGCATAAAAAACTGAAAAAATATTTAAAAAATATATATATACAAGTAAATAAATTATAAACGATTGAAACCGACCTTTAAACACCCTTCATTACATTTTTGTAAAGAAATTCCTAATCAATTCAATTCAATTCAATTTTCACATAAAAACTCTTTTAAAAATAGCACGCTATATGACGGATGCTCGAAATAATAGTCTGATCTTAACCAAAATTATATTGCCCAGCATTTTTAGGCTAAACAACGCCCAAAATACTAAATTTCATTTAAATAACCACAAAATTACGTTCTGTATTTTGATAAAAACATAGACGGACGCACAGACAACCAGCAGACAGACAAACGGAAAAGCAGGCAAACAGGCTTAAATTTAAGCGGGAAGTGATAAATAAAGATGGATCTTATCCAACTTCTTCTGAAATTTATAATGCGCTGTATCAAAAATGGTGTAGGGTATAATAAATATTAATGTAAATGTAAATATATATATATATATATATAATTTTATAGATATATGTGTGTGTGTATATATGTATTTATATTTATAATTTAAAACTTTTGGCACACGTGTTACAAAAATGATTCCAGTCATTCGTTGTGTCCGACTTTATTTTTCATACAAATATTTCTATATTTCTTATACATTTACATGTGTATATGTATGTGTAGGTATGAGTGCAAATTTAAGATTTATGTATGTAAACTTAAGGATCAAAATTATAAAAAAAAAATCATCATTCGATATTTACGTTAAATTTTGTCAACGTGGCTGGCAAATGCGTTTTAGTACCACTCCCATTAAAAAAATGGCCTTTCGTTAGAATTAATTTATGGCCAAATAAAATTATGCAAATTACAATTTTCCAAGTAAAAAGTACTTTATTTACTTTAAATTCTAGAAATGAACTTAAGAATTTTCGATTTCTTTAATGAGAATTTACTTTTAATGAGAATTTTTAAACCTTCAGCTTAAATTTCTTATACAAACGTAAACGAAATATTAAGTGGACAGACATAGTTAAATGAATATACAAAGCTCTGTACTTACATTCAAATTACAAAAAAATTTCTAAAGCCCTCAATCAAATTCAACTTATTCATTTAAGTATTACAAACGTCTCATTAAATCAGCATGGACTCTGAATATTTTCAAATTATTGAGTTATATAAAAAAAATTTATGCCATTTATGATACAATTATTTACAACTTTGTAATGAGCCATCATAAGCTTATATATAATTGATTGGAATCGAGTCCGAGTCATTGAGTTAGTGAAGGCACACGCAAAATGATGAACTTATAAATTAATGGACTCACCATAAATATTTTTTTTTAAGCATAGTTTTAAAATGCTTAAATAAGTTAAATGTGGTTGGATGTAAGTATAAGCAAATAATCCTTGATTAAGTTGACCTAATTATTGGTTATTCAACTTACAAAACAACAAAAAAAAAAGAAAGAAAAAGAGAGGAAAGCAACAGCAACAGCAACAGCAACATAGCAACAACTAACGAATTTTGACAACCCTTTATCAAGGGTGCAGTCGCTTGAACTCCTTCAAAGTTACATTATTTTTCTTATTTATTTATATAAAATTTTAATTATACTTATAATTTTATATATAAATATATTCAAATTATTGAGTCAGCCTTACAAATTTGAATTGGCGGGGTCTTTTTTATGCTCTGTTTCATAATTTTATGTATAATAATTTTATGAATTTCATAGTACAATCTGTGACAATTTCCCACCAAAGGCAACCAGTTCCGAGAAGCACCTGCTCAACTGGGAGTGGCTCATGAAATGATTGTTGATGATGCCGGCCTTCAGGGGACATCATGAGTCACGAGTTTCGACCAAAGATTTCATTTGGTACCACCGATTTACCAGTTTTGATTGGCGCTATTGTGGTTGCTTTAGGGGCTGGAGGGGGGGGGGGGGTTTGTGATGCCCATATCGCGGGCGCTGCTCGTTCAAACATATATATGCTTGTGGTGTAGGGTCCCATTTTCAGAATGAAATAGGTAGCTGTGTAGGCTTATTAAGCTAACTAAACTAAGCCCCTGGAGTAATTGAAAGGCTCCGAATCTAGATAACAAAATTTAAGTCATGTATATAAGGTACAAAGCAGGCTTTAAATTGGAAGCTAGTCGTGATGGTAGCATGCACCTTGCGTGCTAGCGCTCATTATGTACGTTTGTGTATCATGCATTTGAGCCTTCACGGCAGTGAAGGCTTCACTGTGACAATTTCTCGCTAAATCATTGCTTTAATTATTTCCTTGAATGTCACTTGATTTTATTCAATTTCCAGTTGGATCTTGATTCCAAACTTTATACGCTATTCTTTAGAAATTCTAAGCCTTTAACACAAATGAAATTATTCTATGGAAAATTTATTATACAATTTTGCTAACAGAGCGTTAAGTTCTTTGTTTAAATTTTATAAAGTTATACTGAAAAAGGTCCTTCTCAAACAAATAAGATTTTTATATAATTTACAAGCCAAGTTCCCATTTTAAACTTATTTTGCTTGTAGTTCATATTCTACATGATCTTTCATTAGGAGAGAATGCATTTCAAAAAACAAAAAAAAAAAAAAGGTAATTCCTTAAGTTTTGTCAAATCTTCAGTTTTAATTTTTCCTTTTTGTACCTAAATGTACTGAACCAAAAAGTTTTTGTGAACCAAAAATCGGAATAAGTTTGGAAAGTTTGGCGTATTCGATCTTTTAAGTCTTATTGAAATTTTGTTGCTGACTAAAATGCCATTTAAAGGCAGGTCCAATAGACCTTTCGAACGGAGAAATAAATAAATGGACATATCTCTTAAATTAATAAGCCTAAATAAATAAAAATATTCCTTTCAAGGCATTATATTCCTAACTATTAAAATAATTTTTTATTTGGAGCGTAGCGAAACAGAAGAAACTTATTCCAAGGCAAAAAAAAAAAAACAAAAAATTTAAAAGCTCTTGGTATTGTTTTATGTAATTTTTGACAGTTATCACAAACAAAACAAATGTATAACAACAATTCCCAACAAGTTTTCATTACTAATTATAATGTTAACATTAATGTTAATTATAAATGATGTGATGATTGCGAAGAACAATCTTGATTTAATTAATTTAATCGTTTTTTGGTCAAATAACAATATGAATAAACACAAAATGCAAAAGAAAAGAAACGATACAAAGTGAGAAGTGCAAATAAGAAATTAAAAAAAAATTTTTTTTGAACTTTACAAAACTTTACAAATAATGACACACACAAAACAAGAAAAAAGAAGGAAAAACGAAACACAAATAATATAAAGAAAAAAGAAAAACATAACCTAAACAAAAATACAAACAAAAACTAAATGGAGTGGTAGAGAAAGAGAGACAGAGAGAGAAAAAACAAATAACAAGTAGCTGAAGAGTTTTATGCCAACAGGCAGACCAAAAACCGCATAAAGCAAATGTCAATGAACTAACGGCACTCGTTGCAAAGGCAGCGACCATGCCAAACATACAAAGAAACAAACGTTCAAATTGCAGCAGTGAATAAAGTTGCAGCTGCAAACAGCAGCTACCACTGCCCCTTATTTTTGTTATTGCTGCTTGAAGCTGAGGTAAACTGAAATGAGCTGACTGAGTTAGGCTGACAAAGCTGCTGCAAATGTGCCAACAGAAATAGCAATGAAAGTATTGCAGCTTTATTGTTATTGCTTTACTTGCCTTCTATCTCTATTTCTTTCGTTTCGTTTCTTTTCTTTTCTTTTCTTTTCTTTTCTTGTCTTTTTTGTCTCTCTTCTTCAACACGATTTTGTTATTTTTGCTGTTACTATATTTTTTTGTTTTTTTTTCTTTTTTGCACCAAGTGCAATGACTTTCATTTCAATGATTGCCATAAGAAAAAATGAAAAAGCCAGAGTGAATGATAAAGAAAGCATTAGATAAAGAAAGGTTATGATAGTTGTGACGAGAGACTCTGTAAATAAACTATAATATTATACGTAACATTTTCTGTATGAATGAGGTTAATAGAAAAGAGAAGCAAAATGTAAACTACATTTATGAGTGATTACATGCCCGTTGTTACTCAATACCAGAGCAAATTGGCACATTTAAAACTTAATACAGTAAACTCATTGAAACTCTCTTTTTCTCTAACACTTTTGCTCAATTTCTTATCAGATATAAAATAAATAAAGGCAAAAGAAATGCTCAATTGTTACGAATGTTTCTCTTGAAAATTTCAATGAAAAGAGATTAAATAAAATTTACACTCAAAGCAAATTGTCCAGTCCAAAAAGTTAAAGCAACACAACTCAACGTATTTAACAATAACAAAACAAGACAAAACAAGAAAATTGTCAAAATTATGAATTGGTGTGTGTTCAATATATTTAATTTGATTACAGGAAAACACTTTGAAATCTCATTTCATTTCGTTTCATTTCTTCTCATCTCTCTCCTCTCACAATTGCGTGAATGTTAATTATTATTATACTTGTATGTTACACTTGTTGTATTGCTAGGCTTAACGCAACGCATGTGAAATTAAGTTTTTTTAAGAGTCTCTGGAGTCAATTGAATTCAAGCCTAAAGTAATTTTTGTTGCTTTCCCTAAAAACTTTTTTTAATTCTCTTTCTTTTGTAACTCATTGCTTTGCTTTATTTTGTTATTGTTGTATTTAACATTCCAAAAAATTTTTCCACAAACACAAATGTAATAAGTACAAACAAACAGTTCATTGACCTTAATGTGAGAAATTTTACGTTGCCAACACAAGCAAGAACAAGAACGAGAACAAGAATCAGAGCAAAGGAATAAAATACTGCAGCCCGCAAAGCGAGTATTTATTTCTCTTATTTCAATTGTGTCGAGTTTTTATCGTTCATCATAATAAACAATTAGTAATAGAATTTTCTCTATGTTTAATACCTCAACCTCATTCCTTTTCTTATTCACATTCTTTCTCTCTCTCTCTCTCTCTCTGTCTCTCTCTCTTAAATATCAAGGTGACATATATTTGGTGATTTACTAATTTTACTCATATTTAACTAGCAACTTTACAACGATGTATTTTCTCTGTAACTTTCTAATTATTGTCTATTTTATCGTCTTTTTCTCTCTCTGTATCCAGCTTTCTCTGGTTATTAAAAAGGGATTTTCACACGATTCTCTTAATCGGTTTTTGAGTGTTAATTTTATGTTCCTTTTTTTTGCTTTTCTTGTCTGTTATTTAATGCATTCGAAATAATTTACGGAAATGTCGCTTTTATGGGCATACACATGACCGCAAAAAACAGCATGAAGGAAGTGTAAAAGTTGAAGATCAAAGAAATCTTTACTGGAATCTCATAATGAACTTTTGATTTATTTATATTTTCCTATCTCATCGTTTTCATCTTAAAGTTCTTTCCAAAGCTAAGTCGTTTGCTTAGTAGGAAAATCTCAGTTGCGAAATTGGAGTTTCAGCGCCCGCTTTGGTGATTTGAAATCTCCAAAAATTGAAGTTAATTGTACCTTAATTTTTACTTTGCTTAATGGTTTAAACGATTGGAGAATCTTCTCTTAGCTTGAGTGCAATTTTTCTCCTACGAAACATTTTTTTTTCTACGAATTTTTACTTTAGCGTCAGTTCTTCATATTCGCCACTTAAAGCTTAAAAATTGCTCTATTTTCGAAAAGTATTTGATTTAACTTTGTTTAGATATTGCGTTTATTCACATTCGGCTAACTTAGTACCTAAAATTTTTACTATGAAATTGATTTTTATTGGGGGTGTAGCAAATATGATGATAAAAATATAGATGTAAAAAAAAATATGTACTGGATGTACTTCTCTAAAATCATATCTCTAAGAATCATTTATTACATTCTGGAAGAATCCACTTAGCGTATTCTAGAATTTTTGCTTTTCAATAAAAATAAAGGAAAAAAACTAATAAAAAACGAAGCGACAAAATCGAATAAGTGAATGAAATAGAAAAATTATAATTTTCACAAATTCATTTAAATTATATGTACGCGCGCATATGCACACACACACACACACACACATGCAAAATATTGCCTTTCAAGTGAAATGGAAAAAAAGCCAAAAAAAATGCACGAGAAGAAAAAAGAAGCAAAATAGTTTCACTTCCTCTTATTTATATGAACACATCGCACACACACACACCAGCACACACACATATAGCACTTGCGTCTATATGTGTGCATATATGTGCATGTGTATGTTGGAATATATGCATTAAATCCAGTGTTTAAATTTAATAAATGCGAAAAGAAGCAAACAAAGTGGAATGAAACGGCGGAAAGAAACAGCAATAAGAAAATGAGAAAGTATAGAGAAAAAAATTCGAGGGAGAAGAAAAGGAAGCAACAGAAGAAGAAGAAGAAGAAGAAGAAGAAAAACAAACGAACTTAAAGTCACGTTCTTAACGAGAGTTCAATCAACTCAAAAGAAACATCTGAACTCGCAATGAGGAATAAACAATTACAACAATAAGAACAATTATAGCAATAAAAAAAATCTACTATCACTACAACCACAACTGCAACTACAATTACAATAATAATACAAAACAAAAATAGTAGTAACTTAATAAAAAAAAAATAAAAAAATAAAAAAAAAATAAAACAAAAAATAAAAAAAAAGAAAAACAATCCTAACCTAACGCACTGTGGAAACTATTAAGTCGCATTAAAAAAAGAAAAAATTAAACTAATAAGCAAAAAAATATAAAAAAGAAAAATAAACAAATAAAGCAATAAACAAAACTGCTAAAATTTTCATGCAAAAATTGGAATCAAGTGAATGTTCAAAGTTTTTCATGCGCTCTACACAAAAGTAAAAATATTTGCTCTTTTCGCCTCTATGATTTGAAAAGCTTAATACAGATAGTGGGCGTGGCTATTAAATGCTTTATATCCTTTCATATTTATATCGTGCATGCGATAAGACTTAACGATAAGACAAGCAGAAGCTTCCGAACTTTAAAATTCTCTTCTTTATTAAAAACAATTAGAGAGAGGAGTACTTTTCATAACTGATTGCATGCGACCTCTCATATTCAAACAATTGAAATATCTAACGTTAAGAGAATTTTTCGAATTTTATGCTAACTCTAAAAGCTGATTCAATTTGAGAATAAATTTGTAAAACAATTCGTAGAAAGCTCAAAGTGCTAAGATAAATCAAATGTACCTTCTTTTTTTTTTCTTCTTTTTTTCTTATAATTTTATAAAAAAATGTACAAGGCGCACATGTGAATGAATACCAAAGTGATTGCATATAAAAAATAAGGCAAAAAAAAAAAAAAACAAAACGACAAATGAAAACAATAAGAAGAAGACGAAATGAAATATTCACATAAAATATAATAATAAGAATTTAGAATTGAATGGACAACAACAAGTGTTCGTCTATGGAATATATGTATGTATGTGTATGTGTATGTGTGTGCGTGTGTATGTATGTGTGGCTATGTGTTTACCGTTATTACCATAATAAGATATTCACATTTATACACACACACACACACACACACACACACACACACACACACACACACACGCACACGCACAATATAGATACACGCATACACGTACATATGAAAATGTATACGGGGCGACAATTTTATGTGCCATTACATTGAGAAATTTCAGGCCCATTCCATGCCATGCCATTCTATTCGTTTCGATTCTATTCGTCAATCTAAATTGTTTGTTATGTTTGTGTGTTGTAAATTATATAAATCCTACTTCATATGCGTCTTACATTTAAAATGCCTAAAGAATTAT